>BSBK01000735.1:1202500-1694965 GCA_027943335.1 Chamaecyparis obtusa
AGAGGCATTTCATCTGTCTTTGTAGGGAGACCCATCCTTTGACATTTATCACATTTCTTGGTATAGTTTGTTGCATCCCAAAGAAGTGTAGGCTAATAATAACCAGTTGTCAATATTTTCATAGCTGTCCTTTTAGTTGCAAAGTGTTTGCTATGAGGCTCATCATGACAAGCATGAACGATGTCATAAGTCTCATCCTCACGTACACATATGCGCATGACTTGGTCTGGACTAGTATAAAACAACATGTTATCAATTCAGGAAAATTGAAAACTTTTCTCTAAGAGAAG
Organism: Chamaecyparis obtusa; assembly: GCA_027943335.1. Classification (NCBI taxonomy): domain Eukaryota; kingdom Viridiplantae; phylum Streptophyta; class Pinopsida; order Cupressales; family Cupressaceae; genus Chamaecyparis; species Chamaecyparis obtusa. Next base: position 1,202,791 of record BSBK01000735.1, read on the forward strand.
TTTTCTTTCCTTGGGAGAAAAAAGTGTAGGCATCTTGTCAACCACAAGGTAATTAGCTATATCAACATACCATGGGATTTTGACAACAATATGAAAAAAATGCTCAGCAGGGAATGTATCATTAATCACAGAAGTGTCAATGTCATCATTCTAGAGCCTTGATAAGTAATCAGCCACAACATTAGCTCTACTTGGCTTGTCAATGATAGTTAGATCAAATTCATGTAATAACAAAAGCCATCTTACTAACCTACTTGAGATGGCAGGTTTGTTTATAAGATATTTTATGGCTACATGGTTAGTATGAACAAAGATTGAGTATCCTATAACATAATGGAAAAATTTATTCAAAGCATAGACAAGAACCAACAATTTTTTTCAGTGACTGTATAATTGAGCTCTGGTCCATGTAAACTCTTGTTGATATAGTAAATGGCATGTTCAAGGTTATTGGCTTTCTGACCTAAGACTGCTCCTATTGCATAATCATAAACATCAGTATGAATATGGAAAGTTAAAGACTAGTTAGGTCCTCTAAGCACTAGTGTTGTAGTAAGGTGGGACTTCAGCTACAGGAAATATTCCTCACAAGCTGGTGTCCATGTGAACTAAGACTCTTTTGTAAGCAATGTGTATAATGGACTGGCTATTTGACTGAATTTTTTAATGAAACACCTATAATAACCAGCATGTCCTAAAAAGGACCTGACATATTTTTTCTTTGTAGGTGTAGGCAATGTAAGAATTACCTCAATTTTTACAGGGTCCACTTGTATTCCAGCTTCTAAGATGAAATGTCCTAGCACAACTCCTTGCATCATCATAAAAAAAAATTCACTATTCAAGGATACATTATGCTCTTTACATCTGATCAACACTTTTTTGAAGTTCACCAAAGCTTCATCAAAAGTAACACCAAATGTGGTGAAATCATCCATGTAGATTTCCACGCAATCATGTGAGATATCAACAAAGATGTTGATAAAAGCCCTTTGAAAAGTAGCTAGAGAATTACATAAACCAAAAGGTAACACCAAATAGGCATATGTTCCCCCAAGAACATGTAAATGTGGTCTTTTCTTGATCCTTTGGAGCAATGTTGATCTGGTTATATCCACTATATCCATCAAGAAAAGAAAAGTACTTTTTACCAGCTAAGGTATCTAGATCTTGATCAATGAATGGCAAGGGTAAATGATCTTTCTTTGTAGCATTATTCAGTTCTCTGTAGTCTACACATATTCTCCATTTACCTCCCTTTTTAGGGAAAATTACCAAAGGAGATACCCATTTTCTATTTGAGATTGGATAAATAAAACTAGCATTCAAGAGTTTCTACAACTCAGTCTTTACAATTTATCTCAAGGCTGGGTTAATTCTTCTCTAAGGTTGGCGGAGTGGTAAATTGCCTTCATTGATATAGATTCTATGTGTATAGAGCTTTGGATTCAATCCTTTCACATCGCCATAATCCCAATAAAAAGCTTTCTCATGTTTGCAAAGGAGTTGGGTTAACATGGATAATTGTGGCGATGACAATTTATTATTAACATGCAGGTTGTGACTAGGTGAGAGCTCCACCTTAGTTGTTAGTTCAAGAATTGATACTTCAAGTATAGGAGGTGTGGATATCTCATAGGGTAGTAATTGATGGATAATATCAAGTTCAACAAGAAGAACACAGTCCTTGTAGGTAGATAGTTGCAAAATAGAACTTTTAGAGATATCTTTTACAGCAACACAGTCATTGGTAAGAATGCTTTGAATCACATCATCATCTTCTTGAAGTTTCAGGAAATATTTTTTGTGTAACATCATAAGTTGAGTGAAAGCGTTCAGCTCTTCCACCTCATCTCCCAAATCAAGCCAAATAGGAGTACTTAAATATGGTTGAGGTTGGGCTGGAGGATATAAAGATAAGTTCTTAATTGTTTGTCCATCTAAAATGGTCATGTTACCTGAAAAAAAACTTATATTGGCATCAATTGTGGCTAACCAAGGTCGCCCAAGGATGACTAGATAACCAGCAAGATTTACCTTAGGTAATAATATCATGAAGTCGGCAGGATATTCCTAGGAATCCAATGTAACTAAAATGTCCTATATTATGCCATCTAGGGTGATAGTGGAACTATCTGCAAGCTGCAAGACTGTTGGAGTGGTTCTCAATCCTTCTATACTCAATCTATTCATGGTATCTTTAGTCATAACATTAATAGCAGCACCCAAATCTATTAAAGCATTTTTCACAGACTGACCATTAATTATAATATCAACAACTAGACTTCTAGGGTCAGAGTACTTTGGAATGAATATATTTCCCAACATAATATCTACAAGTTGACCAATAACATGTATTGTTTGAGGATCCTTTTTCTTACATCTTGGCTTCTTGAGGTAGGATTCTTTAATAGCTTTCCCATAGATAGGAACATGTTTGATAGCTTGAAAAAGTGGAATTTGAATATGCATTTTTTTCAACTGATCAAGAATATCAAATGGTGTTTCATCCTAGGGTTGAGATACATCAGATCTAAGCCTATGAGGAAAAGGAGGATTAACTTTGGTATGAATTCCAGCTTGACTTGATGTATTAGTTGGTGGGACATTATTCAACAAAGTAGTTTCTAAAAGAGGTACTAATGCCACAAGAAGGTTTGGAACTTATGTAATAACATGAGGTTTTGGTGTGGGTAAAGTAGTGATAGATATTAAGTGAATATCAGTTATTTCTAATCCATAGTTATTGTTGGGAATCTATAACATAAGCAAGTTGTTGTTGTTTCTTGTTGTTAGGATTAGGCTAAGGTTGAGAGGGTAATTGTGTTGGCCTTGGAGGAGGACTTGTGATTGTAGGAGGTGGCATGAGTGCAAGTTGAGGCACTGGAGGTGGTAAGGATTGATAACCAAGATTTTGATTAGGCCATTGTTGGGGTCCTTTCCACTGGTTATATGGTTTCCAATTCCCTTCTGGTGGTTGTCATTGGCTTTGAGGTTGTGGCCATTGGGTTTGTTGTGAATTAAACCATTGGTCCCAGACAATTTTTTATTCCAATAATTTTTCATCAATCAAAATATAGATCTGAAGTTCACTTGTCCTCTTCTAGAAATCAAGGTGATTACATTATTCTTATTTTCCTTTAGCACTTGCTTTGAAACATTAGATCCGATATCATACATTATCAGTTATCATCTTCTTTATCATTGCATAAGTATTTGTCCTACTTTACATTCCATATAAATACATTTCTCTCCATACATGGAATACCATACACACCCCATCAAACTGCCCCTTTATCTATATCATGCATTAGCATTCCTTCATCCATTTTGTGTTGTGCTAATCAGATTTGGTCTAAAGGTGGGTTTTGGTAGTCCAATGTATATAGAAAGTGGGTGTCTACCATTAATCACCATTTTCTATATCACATTTTTGTGAACCCGACTCATAACACTTTTATTTAAAAAAAATTTTGTCTAGGTCTCCTCCATTTTATGCATTCATATTTGATAGTTACATATAGTTTTCCTTGCAATCACATTTCTAGATCTAGTTTGTATGCATTTAGTTTCATATTTACATGCTTAAATTTGATCATTAAATTCTCTTGGTTTACATATTTCTTTCAAATTACATTGCATCTCTCTTTCCTTTCATTTCCTTGTGTATGATCTTTATCACTTTGAGTCCCACCTATAGTATTCTGGTTAGAAGAATTCATAGACTCATGGGTTCCTTTGATCCTGAACCCTCCTTTCCTAGGAATCTTGATGAAACCACCATGCCTTCTAATGATATAAATCTTAGCGTGGGGAACAAATCTTCTCATTATTCTCATGATGAAGATGAAGCATTAAGATTTCATCATTCTCAAGTCCAGAATATTTCCGATAACTTTGAAATTTGTTAACTATGGGTAGCTCAAGAAAACCACAATCATGAAGCCCTTTATGTTGTGCAAGACATAAGAAATCTTATTCATCATGATAAACATGGTCTTGATCTCTTGCATTCTATTTCTAATCTTGTTCATACCAATGTCAAACCTCTTAAGGATTGTGCTCAAGATTTAGGTATCATTCCACCTACTACAAATGTTGAAACCTCTTTTCCTATTTCTACTTCTATTCCTAGGGTTTCCACTTTTTCTCCACCTATCATCACAACTTCAATTCAAACTTCCAATTAGACACATGTGAGTCTTCCTAATCCTATTTTTCCTTATATTCCTTCAATTTTTCCATGTGTTTCATTTCTTTCATCCATGACCACTTATCATAGTGTGCGCTTATCATATTCAAACATTCCTTCCATTTCCCATAATGCTCCTAACATATTTCATATTTCTCCTCCCACTATTTCTTCTATTTGTTCCACTATCAATAGCTTGGCTCAAACTATGTCTTATTTGCACCAAAAAAACACCTATATGACTCAATCAAATTTTAACATTCCTACTTGTGACATTTCTAGTCCTTTGTCTATGGATATTATTCAAGTTGTTATCCCACAAAGTATCGAGATTCCTCATGTTGAAACTTATAATGGTAAGATGTCAAAACTTTTCAAACCTTGTGTAGTGATTTCTCTCATGACCATAGGCTCATGGAAAAGTTGTTTACTATAACCTTTCAAGACAAAGCCTTGCAATGGTATTATGCCTTACCTCCTTATTCTATTGATTCCTTCCACACGCTTGCTAATTATTTCATTCAACAATTTCAAAACAACGTTGGTCCTAAAATATCTTTGACTGATTTAATGCATTGTAAACAAGGTGTTAAAGAAAAATTCAGTGATTTATTTGGTATATTTTAGCATTTTCATGCCCAAATTTCTTATTATATGCCTGATGTTGACATACAATGCATTTTTATTACTAATTTGCAAAAAGACATTAGAGATAAGATTCTTCATTTTGAGCTTTCTTCCTTTTCACATTTTTGTGTAGTGCTTCATCATTATCAACTACAAGTGAGTCAATTTGAGAGCACCACTCCAATAGATCCTATTACCATTGATAAGAGTGATGTCGTATCCAATTTCAACAAATTTTAGAAATCCAACAACTACATCAAAATCAATAATTCATCTAATATAGTCGATGAACAAGTGGTAGTAGCATCCAAAGGTGTGGCTCCTTTGTCCTCTATGTTTAGACCTACTCATACTTATACTCATCTTTCTAAATATTTTCATAATGTGATGATGAAGTTAATAAATGTTAATATTTTAACACTTCTTATCTAACCAATTGACCCATTAAAACCTAAGTCCAAATACTTTGATCCCAAAGATTTATGTCAATGCCATCATCAACCTGTGTGTGTGAAAATTGTACCTGATCTGTAGACACAACACTCAGTAAAACATTAGAGGTTAGCTATAATCGAAATCATGCAAAATTGAAAGCTATCTAACCAAGTGATTTACTGCCTTCTAATAGGTGCGAGATTAATGTTCTCAGATTGTAATCGAGATCAGTGACCTAGACGACACCTAAATGAAGGATTTGAATGCAAAAGATGGATATGAAATTGAATGCAATTAATCTATATTTTTGATATTTTCTATGCAATAAGAATGAATGAAAAACTGATATGAAATTAATCTATATAAAAATTGATATGCTATGCTAATCTAACAATGATATGAAATATGAATGCAAAAATAAGATTGATCTCACAAAGATGTCGATTCGCAAGAGCTTTGATTCTTCAATTCCAATTCTCCAGCGTGATTGTGCAAAATATGAGATGATTTGTGAAGAGCTGAAGCCTTTAATTTATAGAAATCCAGGGCTTTGGAGGTGCATGGATAAAAGCCATAAATCACTCAAATAACTCAGGTTGATTTTTGAGTTATTTTTAAATAAAGGATAATTAACTCACAAAAATATGCAAAAGCTAAGTTTTAACTCAAAATAAAGTTTAGCTTTAATTGATAATTGATAGTTGTTTTCTTTTATGATTGTGCATGTTTTATTTATGAATTAATTTAATAATAAAGTGATTTATGCTCAACTTAACTGATTTTTGAAATAAAATAATTAATTTATGGGTTAATTAACTATTTTATCAAACTTTTATTAAAAATTATATTATTAAATAATGACAACTTGCTTTAATTAATTAAATAAGAATTTAATCAATTATTCATAGGATATTGGATTTATTGTCAAAATTAAATAATACAATTAATAATAGATAGAATTAAATTTAATTAAATAATTAAGTGGCAAATATTAAATCTAATTAATTAAATATGCAAAATATTTAATTAATCAAATTTTAGGATAAATGTGATTTATTGCCAAATAATTATAAAATTAAAGATAATTATGATGATTAGGAATATTACTAGGAATATTCCCTGATGCAGAATTTAAGATAATCAATTAGATTTGATGATATTTAGATGTGCCTTAGATTAGGACTTTGATGTCGATTTCGTTTGATTTGATGATATAAGAGGTTAATGAACTTATAGCCCATTTTTGGGGTATTACATTTTGCCCCTCTTTGAATTACTGTGCGAAGCGCAGTGGTTCAAAGAAAGTCTGTGTTTGATAGAGATATGAAACTGATTTAAAAGATAAACCGATCTCAAGATAGAAACCAATTGAGAGATATTGAGATAGGAGGTCCTGAATGACCAGAGATAATGTTCACTGTAGCAGAAAATAAACCTATGATTGCGAAAAAGTGTCAAAACACCTAATTCTGAACCTTAGGATTGATAAGAAGTGAGTGACCCGTTCTAGACTCGATTGTCTTAGCAGAACTAGCAGGTATCACATCCGAATCCTTCAGTTGCCGAAGAACTAAGGAAAGAACACTATGATCTGATGGTTGCAAAAACTAATACAGTTTACAAGATTAGGAGAATACCAGATTGATATGGATCGATGAATCTGATATGCCCCAAGTTATGATAGATTTGCCCCGAGCGATGAGGACTTTTGATGAATCAGCGACTAGACGTGATTGTTGTCTTGATCACTGATGAAAGATATTGATAGATTTGATCAATAGAATTTGATTTACAGACTTTGAATGATGTGCAATACCATGCCCCCTTCAGGATTAAAATTGAAATCTGACAAGAAAAGTCAGCGTTATAGTTTAGAAGCATGTTAATTGATTTGAGAATTCTGGTGAAACACATTCAAGAACACATTTTGCATCGTTGGAAGGTCCCAAAAGACCAAGTTTGACTAGGTTTGACCATGAGTTGACCATGGTTGACCAAGTTGAAATTTTGATAGTTTGATGAAAGCTAATCAGTTAAGTTGAATACTGGATTTTTGTGATGATTGAAGGTCGATTATGCAAGCAGTGAATAAGATAAATGATCTCAGATTTTGATTTTGATCCCGAAAAAGGATTCTACTTGCTGTTTCGTTGGAGGAACCTTCGTGTGGGATTCAGCTCTTGTTAGAGTTGAAAATGCGATTTGAAGAATCATTTAAGCATTGAAGTTCATTTAGTCATTGTGAGATCAGGCAACATGCAAAATGCAAAGAGACATGCAACATGAAATGCAACCTAAGATGTAGGACCTAGTCACTGATCATATGTCGATTTTTTATCATCATTGAACTTTTAGGTAACCGGATAAATCAATACAATGCCCACTAGCCATGAAGCCATAGACATATGAATATCAATTTGTATGCACAAGAATCAATACAACACCCACTGGTCAACAACCATGGATATATGAATATTGATTTTATTTTTGAAATGTCGGAGTAGATATAAGCACCAAGGCACAAACGCCAGGATGACCTGAATATCATGTCCATTTTGATATAGCAATTTGTACAAGCATCAAAACATAAATGTCGTGATGACCTAAGTACGCCTTGCGTTGCAAACACATCAAATAATCAAAAGATCATTCTAAATCTAGTGTGAATTACCCGTAGTGACCCTTTATTGTTCACATCCTTAGGCAAGATTGCGTTCCACAGTAGGAGAAAGAACTTACTCAAAAAGACAATAGTTAGATCAAACTTCCTTGAATTGTCTGGGTATCAATGGTCGAGGTACGCATGGCCATCCAATTCGAGATAGAGGCTCTTATAGTCGGACACCATTTCAATCCGAAATTTTCAAAGATGTTAGATTGTCACATACAAGCTGAAGACAAAGAAAAGATAATGCCCCCAGTCATCACTCTCTAAATCCTATAAAAGACATCATCGAAGAGCTCGAAGGGACACAATATGCAAAAATCTCAATGCGAATCAGTAAGCATACAAGGAGATAAAAGCATGAAAAGCATAGATTGTTTCAGTTTTCAGTTTGATTGCATTGTTATAGATGCAAAATCCTTTCTGGAGACAAGACTGACTGACTGACTCACATGAAGCTTCAAAGGACTCTGGCTAGATATGACATGTTTAAGATACATTGGAGGCCATAGGATATGACATTGATTGCCCCCAAGTGTTAAACATTGATAGGATACAGACGCTTGAGCTGGTTGGTGTACAAACTGACTTATTGAAACCAGGATATGCAGAAACAAACCGGGAGATATGTACAAACTAAAGCAAGACTGAAAGCTGGGAAAGACCAAGATTGTGCTGATAAATGGAGCATTTTGGAACAAGTGGCACCTGCTTGCTAGGTTTTCACCATCTTGGTAGAGATTCTATTTTTGCTACCAAGGCGCCTGTTTCCAGGTTTTCACCAAGGCACTTTTTCTTCTTTTTCATTTTTTTTTTTGTATTTTTTCATTTTTTCAATTTTTTTAAATTTTTGATATTTTTTGATTTTTTTGTGAATCATCAAGGCACCTATTGCTAGGTTTTCACCAAGATGTTTATTTTTTTAGGACTTTTTCTAATTTTTAAGATTTTTTTAGGACATTTTACCAAGCACTGAATGCCTTAGGCATAAAATTTCTTCAGATGGAGAACGTTGATTGGTTCTCAGAGCTGTTCTCCTTCAGTCGTTGAGATTTGATAAGCACTAGAGCCAAAAGTAGCAGTGATTACAAAGGGACCCAGCCAATTGGGTTCGAACTTCCCCTTGCGTTCTCGATGTGATTGATTTTTAGGATTTTCTCTCAACACTAGATCGCCAACCTGAAATTCTCTATGTCTGACTTTCTTGTTGTAGTCTCTAGACATTCTTTTCTGATATACTCTGAGATGATCATACGCTGCTTGCCTGCGCTCTTCTAGTAATTCCAGTTCTTGTAACCTAGACACTCTGTAGTCTTCATCAGTGACAAGTCCATGCATTCTAATTCTGAGTGATGGGATTTCAACCTCAATAGGTAGTACTGCTTCAGACCCATAAACTAAAGCGAAAGGTGTAGCCCCAGTAGGTGTTCTGATACTTGTTCTAACAATCATTTTGATACTTGTTCTGATACTAGTTCTGATACTAATTCTGATACTGATTCTGATAATTGTTCTGATATTGTTTCTGATACTTGTTCTAATACTTGTTCTGATAATTATTCTGATACTGGTTCTGATACTAATTCTGATACTGATTATGATAATTATTCTGATACTTGGTAGCTCTTTTTCCATTGCAAACTCCCAACCAAGATCATATCGTGCAGTCCCAATGTCTAGCAAGGTGGAGAACAAGAGGGATTGGCAAGCTAGTGGAAGAGATGGAAGACAAGAGAATGAAGGAGAGTGAAGGGAAGAAATCCTCAAGGGAAAACTCCTCAATAATACCCAAGCTAGGGAAAAATTGTCATGTAAAGCGCATTTGGACAAGCAATGAAATGCCAGCATAGGATAAGTCACAAAAGCGTGATGCAAGAGCAGGAAAGGATGCAGTCCAAAAGAGTAGACATGTCAAGAGGCTTCATAGCACTGTGTTTTACTCTCTTTTCTTTTTTTTTTTTTTATTAGATCAAGACCAAAGGGGAAAAGGATAGTGATAGGCAAAAATGAATGGAGGAAGATGGATATGAAGGCTAAACATGGAAGGAATGAAAGCAAGATCATCGTAAGATGGCTCACAAAATAGTCAAATGTTCGTGTATAGATCAACATTGTCAAGATCAAAAAGAGAAGATGAAATGGATGAAATATGTAGAAGAACTACGCATGATGCCTGATTGCCAGGTTTTCATCATGGTACTTATCCAAGGTGCCACAAGGAAGTGGTTTTCACCATAAGATGAATTTATTTCTCTTTACTTTTGCTACCAAGGTGCCTGTTTCCAAGTTTTCACCAAGGCACATTTTTAATTTTTTAATTTTTTTATTTTTTTGGAAGAAGGCAAGCTTTTTAGATAATGCTCCTTGAAAGGATAAACCATGATATGCCAAGGATTCAAAATAACACGCTCAAAGATGCTGATAGGGAAAGGGAGATGAAAGAGAAAAATGGAGGATAAGGTTTTATGCAAAGCAAGTGAGGTTGGAAGATAGGAGGAATAGGCAAGTGAGGAAAAAGGATAGGAGGTAGAAGGATAATGCATGGAAGGATTGTGAAAGGGTAGATGGAAAGGAAGGCAAATTCAACATCAACACATACCTTGAAGGGTGGTGAGAGAATGGAGGAATCATGAATGAAGGAATACGTGAAGGAATATGGCGAATGGATAGTAGAGGTTGAGGTTTGGGCGCATGAAATGGAAGAATATTTTTGGAAGGAGATGTAGTGGAAGCCTTTGGAAGCTTGAATGTCAATTTCACTTTTTCCTCAACACCAGACTCTTTCAAGAGAGACTTTGGAATCCATATAGCCGTAGGCTTTTTATTTCCTTTTGATGATCTAGAGAGAATATCTTCAATGATGGATTTTGGAACCCATACTTGTCTTGTAATTTTTTTCTTAGATATCTCCTTTGACTTTATGTTTCCATGTCTATTAGAGGAGACATAGTGATCTTCTTTTTTTGATGGATTCTTGTATTGCTTCTTTTTCTTGTATTGAACATTCAAGTTACTTCCAAAAGACTTGGGACTTGTGGAAGAAGGAGGATATGACTGGTTTAGATGGGTGGGTGGATGAAAAGGATTCAAGGGTATGCATCTATGTTGATCTTGAGGAAAGATAGGAGATGGAGGTATGTAAGGACCTAAGATGGATGGCAAATTAGGAGAGTTAGGAGGGGAAAGTGAAGGGACATAAGGACCCAAGATGGAAGGCAGACGTGAGGCCCTTAGTAGTGGTGGAAGAGGTCCAAGGATGGAAGTGGAAGACGCAAAAGGATAATCAATAAGTTCATCAGCATCTATATGACAACCAAGGACATCAACATCTTTAGAGTGAGCATTAGAATTTTCAATAGAATCAAGTACATCTTGAATATGAGCACCTTCTTTGATAGGATTGTTCAAAGCTTGCAAAGACTTAGGAAGAGTAGAAAGTGGAAGTGAACATGGAGTGGTAGAACAAGAAGATGGAAGACTTTGATCTTGACAAGGATCTTTGGATAGCACAAGTGCATAATTTTTCTTTTGATTTTCAATAGGCTTAACATTGGAAGTAACAACACTATTTTTACCGACCTTAATGGAAGTATCATCTTTGGAAAGCACAAGTGTAGTAAGGTCATTTTGATTGTCAATAAGCTCAACAGTGTGAGTAGTAGCTTGATCTTGCTTAGGAGAAGACTTAAGACATGGTGGAATACATGAAAAAGGGTCTGTAGGATCAAAAGAACCATGAAGCGGATAAGAGACATCATGAAAGGAATTGGATGACATGGAGGGTTCTTGATCTTGATCTTTCTTTATGTTCTTTTCTTTATCATTTTTAGAGTCCTCTTGACATGGAGCCACTTCTAAGGACAAGGAAGCATGTTGGGATTGTATGGATGATTTTGGAAGAGATGGTGAAGGACTAGCTAAAGTAGGCATTATAGCATATGAAGGCTTAGGCTCTTTAGGTTTATCATTATTGAAAGTATTTGCAGCCAAGTGAAGGTTAGCTTGAGTTTCTTTAAGAGGTATCCCTGGAGGATAACTATAGGGAACCACATGAAAAGTATCAGGGCTTGTGTCAGATGAAGGTTCTGTGAAAGATTTGAAAGACTCGGAAGCTTTAGGAAATGTACGAGTATTGGAGGAAGTAGGGGATGGAAGGGAACCATCACAAGACAAAGGTCCAACATTAACATGATCTTGCTTGAGAGTGTAAACTTTATTTTTAGCCTGAGAGTTCTTAGAGGAGAGATCCTTATAGTATGCATGTTTATAATCAGTGTGGTAAACTTTCTCTTCCTCAAGTGAAATAGATGGATCATCTAGGTATTGTGCATAGAAATCATCAAAGTCTCTTTCATAATCAGAATCATATGGATCACCCTCACGATCTATCCAATGTGACGGCCCATTTGTAGTAAGCAGGAATGGACGATGAGGAGGACTCTTAGGAACAGAGGTGTCATAGGTATCATTACATTGTCTGTCATCATAGTCATCATAGTCTTCAAAGCTAGATGTGTCACTCTCCGTGGAAGAGGTATCATATTGCTCAATTTTTTTCCGGGGGCATGGTGACATGTACAAGTCTTTATCAAATGGAAAAGAGTATAGAGATTCCATGGAGAACTTTTTAGATTCCTTCTCTTTCTCAAGTTTGTCAAGTTGGACTTGCATAGCTTGCAGCTGCTTCATCATAGCGGTGATTAGAGCTTCTTCCTCTTGTGTACTAATTCTTTGAGACATGTGTACTGATTCTCAATAGCTATTGCTCTATTCCTGACACAATGATATTTTTGACAGATTCTGGAACTAGGCTAGAAACATTGGATATCTTGCAATTTGACAATTTCTGACAACTCTCTCAAATTTTTCCAAACGACACTCTGCAGACTCGTACGACACTGGGTAGTCTATGAAACGACAGTTGCTAAACTCATACGACAGTTGGGTAATACTGAAACGAAACTTGACAAAACCTATACGACTTTTGACTTCCTGAAATGACTTTTGACTCCAGAAAAGATTTTACGTCAATTTTTGCAAAATTTAAGGTCTTCAGTTTTGGATTGTTTGCAAATTGTACTATCCAAATTTTGAAGGTTATACCAGATTTGATCATTTTTAATAGCCAAGTAGATAAACAAGCACGCAGAATAGCAAGCAAGTGATTCCAAGCACGTCTGAAAACAATGAACAAAGGGAAAAGCAACCTTGTGCATGAACAATCAAGTGACCAAATTGTGCTAATCCCTGAGAGTACTAATTGTGTATGTTCTGAAAAGTTTTGCAATAACACACATATACCTGAAAATGAAAAATTGGCCTCTCTAGTGTTTTTAGTAATGGTTTGACTCTGCAACTTTTATGATTCATAGGGGTGAACTCCAATCCCGGCGCACCAGGGTTTTGACACAGTCCGAGAACTTAATCTTCAAGAGCTGCTAGGGAGATCTGACAACCCAACAATGAACCATACCCGTGGAGATTTCTTCCACAAGGACATTTATATAGTGGCTGTCACTACCACGATGAAAATGGTTATGACCACTTGAGGTTCCGTCAATGCAGTTTGCCCTGTTAAGGGATTGTCCGCTACGGTTAACCCTCTCTAAAGATGACTCACAGATTTATACCACAAGGGGACTTGGCTCCAGATTCAAGGTTTTGACACCTCTTCACTTTTAACCCAAACAAAGCAAGCAGATTAATCTGACATGCTAAGACAAAGTTTTGTTCCACCAAGGTCTGTGATATCAACTCCACGTGATCTATCAACCTCTCCGAGGAGAGAATGTATCAATCAATAAAAGAAGATGCACTAACCAATTTTGATTCACCAAAGCTCGTGATATCAACCCCACGTGATCTATCAACCTCTCCGGAGAGAGAATGTGTCGATCAATAAGAGAAGATGCACTAACCAAGTTGAATGTGAAACGCACTAAGTATCCTCCCTACCTACAAGGATTCTGTCGTCAAGAAGGATTTCGCTAGGAATCCAATCTCTCAAGAATCACGAATAGTGTTCATAGGGCCTAATTACTATGTGAGCACAGATGTATGTTTCGAAAGTAAATCTACCAAAAGTATCCAAAAAGTAGAAAGAGGAACACTTAACGCTTAAAGCGAATATGAGATGAGTCCACAAAGTGGAACACTTAACACCCCACACAAGCTAAAAATGAGTCCCCAACTTAGAAAACAAGTGAGTTCCTAAAAGCACAAAGGGTTGCCAAGTGGAACACTTAACACTTCTGTCCTGTTGACCCCTCCCCTTTATGGCGCTGAGATTGTAACCACGGGGCAGAAATGAGGGGCCGACGGATTAGCGAGTCCAATAACCCAAGATAGCAATCAAGATCAATCACAAGTATCTAAGACTACTTAATGAATCCTTAAGGGGTCACAACCTACTATCAATTATGCAAGTGTGTAGAAATAGATCAAAGCATGAAAAGATGCACACAAGCCAGACACATAAGAGATTTGTTTTAGGATCCAAATTGAAATATTATTAGCTTGAGAAGAATACCTTAGATCCAATGCTCTGCAATCCAGAATTTAGCACACGTCCGAAAGTACAAAACCAAGACAAATCAACAGCAAACTGTAAGCGTTAGAAATCAATAATCTAAAAGTACAAATATGCAAATTCTGTGATCAAATGGTAAAATTTGAAAATGAAACCAACATGCTTGGATTTGGCTTGGAAAGAGCTTTCCAATGATATATCACACTTAAACTTTCAATACCATATGTGAAAATTTCGCAAAAAATGGGTGCCAGTTTTCCAGAGGCACGGATTCTGAAAACGCCAAAATTTTCAAAAAAACCAAATCAGAAAATAGAAAGTTGGCGTGATCAAAATAGGCATAGGCGTGATTGAAATGAGCATAGGCGTGGTTGAAATGTTCCCAGGCGTGATTTAAATACTCACAGGCATGATTTAAATACTGATAGGCATGATTTAAATACTGATAGGTGTGACTGAAATGTGCCCAGGCGTGATTTAAATACTCACAGGCGTGATTTAAATACTGATAGGCGTGACTGAAATGTGCTCAGGCGTGATTTAAATACTCACAGGCATGATTTAAATACTGATAGGCGTGACTGAAATGTGCCCAGGCATGACTAAAAATGGCAGATGCATGACTGAAACTGTCACATGCATGACTGAAACTGGCAGATACGTGACTGAAACTGTCAGATGCGTGACTGAAACTGTCACATGCATTAGCAGAATGCTTGTAAGCATGAACAAATTGCTCGTAGGCATGAACAGATTGCTTGTAGGCGTGAACAGATTGCTTGTAGGCATGATCAGATTTCTCGTAAGCGGCGTTAGATTGCTCGTAAGCGGCATTTTTCCTGTTTGCGCAAAAATGATGAAAAAGTGACACCAAAAATATATAAAATTAGATAAAAATGAAGAGAATGAGGCTCAAGGCCCCACGGTGGGCACCAGAAATGTGTGTGAAAATTGTACCTGATCTGTAGACACAACACTCAGTAAAACATTAGAGGTTAGCTATAATCGAAATCATGCAAAATTGAAAGCTATCTAACCAAGTGATTTACTGCCTTCTAATAGGTGCGAGATTAATGTTCTCAGATTGTAATCGAGATCAGTGACCTAGATGACACCTAAATGAAGGATTTGAATGCAAAAGATGGATATGAAATTGAATGCAATTAATCTATATTTTTGATATTTTCTATGCAATAAGAATGAATGAAAAACTGATATGAAATTAATCTATATAAAAATTGATATGCTATGCTAATCTAACAATGATATGAAATATGAATGCAAAAATAAGATTGATCTCACAAAGATGTCGATTCGCAAGAGCTTTGATTCTTCAATTCGAATTCTCCAGCGTGATTGTGCAAAATATGAGATGATTTGTGAAGAGCTGAAGCCTTTAATTTATAGAAATCCAGGGCTTTGGAGGTGCATGGATAAAAGCCATAAATCACTCAAATAACTCAGGTTGATTTTTGAGTTATTTTTAAATAAAGGATAATTAACTCACAAAAACATGTAAAAGCTAAGTTTTAACTCAAAATAAAGTTTAGCTTTAATTGATAATTGATAGTTGTTTTCTTTTATGATTGTGCATGTTTTATTTATGAATTAATTTAATAATAAAGTGATTTATGCTCAACTTAACTGATTTTTGAAATAAAATAATTAATTTATGGGTTAATTAACTATTTTATCGAACTTTTATTAAAAATTATATTATTAAATAATGACAACTTGCTTTAATTAATTAAATAAGAATTTAATCAATTATTCATAGGATATTGGATTTATTGTCAAAATTAAATAATACAATTAATAATAGATAGAATTAAATTTAATTAAACAATTAAGTGGCAAATATTAAATCTAATTAATTAAATATGCAAAATATTTAATTAATCAAATTTTAGGATAAATGTGATTTATTGCCAAATAATTATAAAATTAAAGATAATTATGATGATTAGGAATATTACTAAGAATATTCCCTGATGCAGAATTTAAGATAATCAATTAGATTTGATGATATTTAGATGTGCCTTAGATTAGGACTTTGATGTCGATTTCGTTTGATTTGATGATATAAGAGGTTAATGAACTTATAGCCCATTTTTGGGGTATTACACAACCCAGTCATGATACTGAAAAGTGCTTTCAATTGAAAAGTTTTGTTCAAGACCTTATTGATTCTAAGGCTATATCTATTGATGGTGCTAATGATCAAGGAAATAAATCAGTCGTACCTCCTAATAATTTTTTTCAAATCTACACCAATCCTTCGCCATCTCATTCAACCAATACTATTGATCAACCTTCTTCTTCCTAGTATGTACATTGACTATGACGAAAAATTTGATGAATCCAATCATATTGTTAACCAAGTTGAACATGTCCAACATAAAGTTCAACCTAAACCTCAACCTCCTTTGGTTCATTCTTGCATTACCTTTGATCCTAATGACATAATTAAAGAACCTGGTGGTCCTCTCTGCATTTTCACTAGGGTTAATGGCATTCCTTCCCTTGGTACCCTTGTTGATCCCACTTGCATGGTGAATGTGATAAATGAAGAGCATCTTTTTATTAAATAATTATAAAAATATTTTTATGATAAATTTTATGTCTTGATTCAAACTTGAAATGGTTTCATTTATCCTTCTCATGCTTCCATTTCATTTCTTGTGGAAGTTGATGGTAAAACCTTAGACACTACTTTCACTGTCATTCCCACTTCTAATCAATTTCAAGTCAAACTTGGTCTTCCTTGGCTTACCTCCATGAAATCTATGGCTTCTCCTATTCATAAATGTGTTCAATTCCCTCATAATAGAGAGAATGAATATTAATTATATTCTTTATTAGCCTTCTATTCCTAGAGACTCAGTTGACCTTGATTTCTTTTCACCTTCCATGCCTCAACCAACTCAAACCCATCCTGACTGTCTCTTTTGATTATACCAAGCCTATAAGATTAAAAATATTTGTGAACTGAGAAAACCTAAGGATGATCTTGGACATGGACTTCTTCCCACACCACCTATACCTCCTCTTCCTATATCTTATCTACATACTTCTCATCCCATCTCTCAACCTAGTGTGGCTCCTTTTGTTCTTCCTCCTAAAGAAGAAAATGACCTGATGTTGATTGACCCTATCCCAAACCAAATTTTTAGCAAGACAAAATATAACCATCATACCTGTGATTGTCATCACAAATGTCATGCTAGATCCCGTTAACATGCTTCTCAAAACATTTTTTCACCTCAAACATCTCCTCATGCTTCTCTTCCCTTTGATCATCCTATGCTTGATCCTATGGAGGAAGCAAGTTTAAATCAAATAAAAATGAACAAACATGACAATGCTATTCGTATCTTGGATTCTATTACATTTAATCTTGTTGATGAAGATACTCATGATCATTATGATGTTCATGATGCTCATAATGATATTCATGCTAGTGATTTTGATGACTATGAGACTATTGATATTGATCATGATTTACAATAGTTATCTATCACTTTCAATAACGAACACAATAACCTATCTTCACAGCATGGTCCTTGTTTAGAATTGGCTATTGTTCCATTTGTCATGCTTGATGTTTATCCTCTTGCGAGTTTCCTACCTTCCTTTAAAACTATTGACTAAGATAGGGGGGAAGGCGATAACTTTGACTAGCTCCTCTTGTGCAGTGGATTCTTTGTGTTTTCTCATCATAATATGCTTCCCCCATGATGTGTTTCTTGTTACATGTCTTGTTTATATTTCTTTAAACGACCCTTGTTGCTCCATTGTCACAAGGTGATAAAGGATTTGCTACATTGTAAACATTATTGTGTTCGTATCTCTATTCTTTTATATGTTGTTACATGTTATTTTGTACTTGTGCCACTATTTATAAATGTGTCATTGTGTTATCTTCTTGGGATAATGCAAAATGTTAGACACTAGTTCTTTTTGGTCTCTGTGATGCTGATCCAAAAAGATTATTCTTTGTAACTCTTACGTGTTTTTCTTCCATTGTGTTGTATTTCTACTTCCTTTGGGGGATGATGTCATTTCATTTTGATATAATATTTCATACATTATCATATGATCAAACCGACCCCAGAGATGGTAGATCCCTTTTGTGCTCTCTTTTGTCTTGTATTTATTTCCCTTGATTTGTCCTTTCTTGGGGGCATTTCATAGGGGAAATGTTTCTAGTGGATGCATGTACACTCCGCTAAAGAAATTGATCCTATTTTTGCGCTTGTAATTGCTTTAACATTGGGGCATACACTCCACTCACATTTTTCACACATGCATTGTTTCAATGCCGCTTGCATTTGGATCCCTTAATGGATACACTTTCCTTAAGGATAGATCATCTTTTCCTTTTCAATCCCTAAGGAAGCTTACCTTCCCTTAGGAGAGATCACTCTTTTGGATCCCTTAATGGATACACTTTCCTTAAGGATAGATCCTCCTTTACTTTTCGATCCCTAAGGAAGCTTACCTTCCCTTAGGATAGATCACTATTTTGGATCCCTTATGGATAGACTTTCCTTAAGGATAAATCCTTTCTTTCCTTTTTTGACCCCTAAGAAAGCTTACCTTCCCTTAGGACAGGTCGTTCCTTGCTAGATCCCTTATGGATACACTTTCTTTAAGGATAGATTCTTGATGGATTGACTAGCATGGCACACAAACCTACTAGAAATTTCAATGCCATCTTTTGCGACACCTTCTCTATGTGGTTCATAGTAAGATACATTATCTTACTAGGCAAAAGTGATCTCTCTCTCTCTCTCTCTCTCTCTCTCTCTCTCTCTCCGAGTGATGTCTCTCTTATCTTAGTTTTGGATTTGATGAGAACTTAAGTCACTTAGGGGCTTGATGTTTCTTTGTCTCCTTGAACTTGATAAGATCATCTTATATATTTGGTCTACTTTACCATGAGCATGAGTTTTCCTCATACTCCCACTAAAGTGGGGACTACATGTACCATCCTAAAAAGTTAGCACCCATTATTAGATGCCTTTAGGACCTTTTTGGGCCCCATTTTAGTGATTTCCTAGATTCAAATGTGTTCATTCTTGATTCCCCTCTTTTATATTTCATTTCTTCTTGAATCTCTCAACATTTCTTGCTTCCTAAAGATCATTGTAAAAATTCCTCTTTGGGACTAGGCCAAGTCAAGTCGGCCTAGTCCTTGGGGGTTGTTTTTTAATGGGATTCAAGCCCGATGCAAGGTTGTTACTTTTCCTTCTCTTGGTTGATGTCATCCTATCAATTTTGGATCCCAAATTGGAAATAAAAGGACAGTCAAGCTCCTAATTTTCACATCCATATGCAATCTTATCACACGCATTTTCAAGCAACTAATCCTATGTGCAAGAAAGTATTAGTGATTTCAAGCTCTCTTTTGGATTCAAGATTTGAAGAAAAGTCTTCCAACTCAAGATCTCCAAGTTTTCTTCCATTCAAGACCCATTCAAAGGCAATCTTCTCTCATTGATGTAAGTTTCTCTCTTCCATGGTGTCCAAGTAGAGGAATTCATAAGCAAGCAAGAAGATCCATATCTATTTCCTTCGTCCTTCTCTCCTCCATTGAAGTGATCAATCATATATACATCCAAGATCTAAGGATTTAGAAAGTGTAGATCAATTTCATTTTTGAAGACATCCTTCATTCTATAACACACATATCAAGCATACGTCTTCGTGAGTTTATCAGATCCATAGCTATCCATGAGGGTTTGAAAAGCAAGATGAATACTTACATTTGTCTTATTTTACATGCTTTACTTATTTCCTTTCAAGGTTAATTCCTATCCAGGGGCTTGACCAAGGAAATCCCCTCTCCACAAAAATTTATTTATTCTTCATGTGTACACAAACATGTGTGCAATTGTGGAGTTGGATTTTTGGGATTTCAGAACCATGGCTTGATCCTTTACAAATTTCATCGAGTTTTATCCTTCGAGGACTAGGCTGACTTTTTGGGGCTAGGATGACCTTTATGACATGTTCCTGAGAGTCTAAAAATTGCATGATTAGGAGTTACAGGTTTCATAGTCCCAAATCCTAGATGATTTCTGATTCCATTAGGATTTCGTCAGTCAAATATAGATCTGAAGTTCACTTTTCCTCTTCTAGAAATCAAGGTGAGTACATCATTCCTATTTTCCTTTAGCACTTGCTTTGATACATTAGATCTGATATCATACATTGTTGGTTATCATCTTCTTTATCATTTCATAAGTTTTTGTCCTACTTTACATTCCATATACATACATTTCTATCTGTACAAGGAATACCATACACACCCCATCAAACTCCCCCTTTATTTAGATCATGCATTAACACCCCTTCATCCATTTTGGGTTGTACTAATCATATTTGGTTTAAGGGTGGGGTTTGTTATTCCAACATATATAAAAAGTAGGGGTCTACCATTGATCACCATTTTTTATATCACAATTCCATCCACTAATCTTTTACCTCCTAGAGCTATTGCGCTTCATGTCCAGCCCCAAATTATAAATCTGACACTTGATGGGCCAAGGTTTCCCTTAAAGGCCCTATCAAAATTCACTTTCCACCACCCTTCCTCTGGTTTCATCCATAAAATTGGCTCCACAACAAAAGACAAAGGCTTAACCCAATCAAGCCCATTCACAGGCATTTAAAAATTTATTTTATTATTTATATATTCTTATAAAATTATAAATAATAATAGAATAAATTAGGCTTATTTTACTGATATTTTAATTATTTTAAAATAAAATTATATATTTATATTAAAATCTATCTCTCTTTTTTGTATTAAAGATATAGGGATAAAAAAGATAAGTACAAAGTGTAATCACCTAAAAATGGTCATCTAGACTATTAGCCCCTTTTGCTAAAATCATCAATTGCTTATTCTTGATCAAATCCTAGTTCTATCATTTATTCGATTATTTCTTATGGGCTAACCATCTTATCCTAAGTCTTTATTTAATTAAAAGAAGTTTCTTCCTCTTTTAATTAAATAAAAAGCCCCCCACTTTTCCTCTTATCCTAAGTTGCACAAATAAAGCATTATTCTTATTTTATAAAAAGAAGAAAAGTATTTTTTGTCTCATATGGACACAAAAGTCAACTCTTATTTTCTCATTGAAGGATACTTGTGCACATGGATTGCTCCTCTTTGAAGCTCCACCCTTAATTAAATCTTTTGCCTCTTAATCTCCATGGTCCATTCTTTCTCATTTCTTATAAAAGGAGAGCTCTCTTCTTCATTCTAGATCCCTAACTTTTTATACTAATGTTATGCTGCAGGTTTTCTAGGTCACTTTGGAGCTTTTGAAGATTTGAAGCATTCTTGGCTTTTGCATCTACATCCTATCATAGTTTCATTTCTTGCATTATCATAGCATTCATAGCTTCATATTTAGCTTAGTTTCCTTTGTGCTTTAGATTAATTCATCTAGCTTAATTAGGAGGCTTTGTAATACTTGCATATTTCCTTTCATAGCATAGCTTGCATTTCCATTTCTAGCATAGTTGCATTGCATTTGAATTTGCATTTGGATTTTTGGGGATATTGGCATTCTTGCCCTTGTCTTCATTTGAATCTCCCATTGCATGGTTTACTAGCAAGGTTATTGGCTTAATAGCTCTAGTTGAGAGCACTCTTAAAACCCTTGCACTCCATGCCTAGGGAGCTCTAAATCGATTTCTCAAGGTTTCCAATCCATGGATTCTCTTGGAAGCAATGATTTAGAGAAGTGCACTATTTAGTGTGAACACAAAGTTAACCAAAGTACAAAAATGTAGGCCAAGCCTCGAGAACAAAAAGATGACCACCTCACAAACGTTAGACATCAAAAATAGACTGATCATTAAACTGTGAAGGGACCTAAAAGGAGGTAAAGGAAGATAGATCTTAATGGAGTACATTCTCATAAGTTTCAGCCTAGGACATCCACCCAAGGAGACCTTCCATCCAAATGATGTTTTTCTTCTCTTGGATTTGCGCAAGCATCACAAAATTTCCAATAGAGGGTTCTCTAGTATCTCTGAGTTCCTTCGCCAGGTGAGTAAGAGCCTCATCAAAGTTGGCCAAGTTGTTCATGTTCCTTGTCCATTCAACTCCATCTTTCAACTCGTATACAAACATGGTAGCGTGTCCATCCTTGAGAAACCGCATGAATTTTTCTCATTCAATCATCATATTAATAGAGACCTGCATGGAGATTTTAAAGTAGGCGAGTCTACGAAATGAATCAGTAAGAATTTTGGAAGTGTTCTGGTATCTATCTTCATTTTTTATTTTCCAAATGAACCAGAGAATATTAGATGATAATATAAACCAAAAAAGGTTAGAGTCCTTTTTTAATCCTTGAATATGTCTTGTAATAATTTCCAAAGTGTTTATATGTTGTGGAAAAACAATGCCAAACATTAGCCGAATATCTTTATCAATGGAACAATCAAAGAGAATATGTCTACAAGTATTGGGAAGTTTACAAATGTTACATAACTCAATATTAACACCATCTTTCCTTAAAGGAAGTCTATCAGGCAACATCAGCCATTTAAAATATTTAATCTTTGGATCCACATGTCTTTTCCAAAGTCTATTAAAATGATTCTGCCATAAGAGAGTATCCATGTTAGAGTACCAAATAGTATTGACATGTTTAATTATGGAATCATCATAGGCAATAATGTTGTATATATTGCGGGCCTTGATTTTTGAGAGGACAGTTCCATCCTCCCATTTGAATTCAAGAAATCTGTGAGAGTCAACATGACACTTATCAGGGAGGGAGCGACAGGCATTGGCAAGCATATTATAGGTTTTCTTTTGAGACTGGGGGAGGTTATACATAGACTTGAGGTCCTCCCAACTAACAAGAGTGTCATGCTTCAAGATATCAATGAATTGAGAGATGCCATTTTTAGCCCAGAACTTGGCCGAACAACCTTGAGTGAGGGCAAGGGGCTTGTTCAAATGGTTGAGATTCCACTAGATAGATCATTCACCATGTATGAGATCATTACTGCAAATGCTAGTGTTAGTCAATTGGTTCCTAATATACTCCCAAGCCTTCCATATGGTTTTAAAAACACAAGAACCTTGAACAGAGATAGGGAAATCACCAGTAATCAAGTCGCTAAAAGGAAGAGATTTCCAAGACTTAGCAGCCTTTGGGACACCACGTTCAATATTGTTTCTGAATTAATATTTTCCATGGTTCCTGCCCATCCAAAGCATGGAAAATCCATTTGGCAGTAAGAGAAATGTCTTGGGTTTTGAGATTTTTAAGACCAAGACCACCAAGTTTCTTATCAATGTGGCACCAATCCTATTTAATGACATACAATTTCCTATTACCTTTACCATCAGACCAAAGGAATTTTCTAATAGCCTTTTGGATCTCAATGATTTGATAATAATTAAACATTCAGGCCGAAGAGTAGTAAATAATGTAAGAGGAGAGAATCTTTTGACAGACTTGCACTCTACTAGCTAATGAAAGGAATTTGTTATGCCATTTGTTTAACTTTTTTAAATTTTTTTCCCTCACCCAAAGCCACATATCCTTGAGAGAGGGGTCAATAAAGAAGGGGATACCAAGGTAAAAAACTAACTTGTGAGGACCACCCCATTGGTTGCCATACTTATTGAGCCAGTCTAGGGGTGCTCCTTGCATCCCAAAAGGATGGATTTATTTTGGGAGATATGAACACCAAAATTCTTACCAAATAATTGAATCTTTTTATTCAAAGCCTCAAAGTTCTACTCAGTGAGTTCAAAAAAGAGGGTTGTATCATCAGCAAATTGGTTATTGATCAGGTCAAACCCATCAGGAAGATTAATCCCTTTAACACTAGGGGAGATGGTATTGTCTCTAAGAATATAAGAAAGGGCATTAGAGGAAATCACAAAGAGAGCAGGGGCTAAATGACAGCCTTTTCTAATACATCTTACAAGCGGGAAGGGAGAAGACAGGGATCCATTGACATCCACTTGAGTAGAGGTATCCTTAAGAAGCACTTTAACCACAATGCAGAATTCAATAGGGAATCCAAAGGATTCCAACATCATAATAATGAATTCCCATTCCACTCTATCATAAGCTTTTTCAAAGTCAAGAAGAAACATGGCAATGTCTTGATTGGAGGTTTTAGCCCATTCCATAACTTCCCAGCTAGTGATGAGGTTTTGAAGAATATATTTTCCTTTTATGAAATCGGTTTGAGTGGAGCAGATAAATTTGGGCAAAAAAAATTTCGGCCAAAAGCTTAGCAAAAATTTTATAAGACACATTAAGAAGAGTAATGGGTTTCCAATTCTTAATTGGGGCTTTATCCCCATCCTTGGGAATCAGCTTGATAATCCCATTATTAATGGAGTTACCAAGGGAGCTAGAGGTGAGGGCCTCAATATAAATCTCTAAAAAATCTTTATAGACCCAACTAAGGTTAGCTTTGTAGAATTCAACCGGAAGGCCATCAGGGCTTGTACCCTTTCCATCCTTAAGGGACTTGATAGCCTTTTCAATCTCCTCAATAGAGATGACCTTACTAAGGAGGGATGATTCCTCCTTCGAGATCCTATAGGGGGTAATATTTCTACATTTATCTCTCAAAGTATTGGCCTCCTTAGAGTCTTCTAAGGAGAAGAGAATTTTATAGAAGAGGGAGAAGGCTTCTTTGATATTATCTATATCAATAACTTCTTTGTCATCCACAATCACTCTGTCAATAGTTCCATTAGTCTGCTTTTGTTTAAGAAAGTTAAAGAAGAATTTAGAGCCCCTATCACCAAATTGAAGCCAATGGGCATGGGATCTGATTATGGCCCCCCTCATTTTGACTTGTTGTTGTTTTCTAAGAGAATCCCTAGCACAAACCACCTGATCAGCAAGGTGGCAATTCGAGGGATTGATTTGGATATTGGTTTCAGCACTGTGGAGTTTTTGAGAGAGTTTTTTTCCATGAACCTGTAATCTTTAGCTCTCTTTTGACCAATAGTTTGTAAGAGATTCTGCCAAGAGGACACATTACTATTCCATCTATTGATATGAGTAGAGGGGCTTTCACCTTTTAAAAAAAAATTCTTATACAATTAATAGCAGCCAGGACATCAGGGTCCTTCAGGAGATTAGTATTGAGAATGAATTTGTTGCTTTTTTTAGTCTTGGCAGGGGTAAGAGAATTGTTAATTCTTATTCGAGATGAAATAGGATGGTGGTCCGATAGGGTTATGGGGATAACAATGACAATATTACCTTGGGTATCAGGGAGGAAGGAAAAAAAAATTTATTAGCATAAAATCGGTCTAGTCTGGAGTAAATCCTGCTAGAGCCTTGTTGATAGTTACACCAAGTAAACCAAATTCCAGGGGTCATAGCTTTGTTACTAGCAAGGGGATCAAACAAATTCTTGTTAAATTCCATTCTATCCCACCGTAATTTCTCAGGCCCTCGCCATTTGGCAGGAAGGCCACCATATTTGTCTTCCTAAGACTCAATCATATTAAAGTCTCCTCCAAAGAACCAAGGAATGTCAGGAAGATTTGCAAGCCAGGACCATAGAGAAGTTTGTTCTTTATAATCATTAGGAGCATATATAGAGCAGATACCAATGATCATGCCATTAAGGTTAATATTGACCCAAGCAACCTTATTGCAGGGGGAGATGCCTTTATTAGTGATGAAATTACCCCACTTGAGATTAACTAGCAAACCAACCCCACCATGGCCTCTAGGATGATTTGAAAAGATTTTTATAGCATCTTTCCATATGAAATCAAGGTTCACCTCAAGGGTGAAGCCAGAAGCTTTAAGCTCTTGCATCATAAAAAAATCAATATCCTTATTGGAGTCCAAATAACGCTCGACAATGTGCTTTCTATCTAGGGATTCCAGACCTCTAATATTCCAATAAATGCAATTCATGGGGAAATAGAGGTAGGGGGAGAGAATTCAACAACCTTATTATTGCAAGAGGAATCTATGGGTTCAAAGGGGGAACTAGATTTCTTTTTATTCATGGGTCCTCTATTCTTGGAGCCTAGAGGCCTTCCCCTCCTTTTGGGCTTAATAGTCCCATCCTTGAATATACCATCCTCATCATCTGACTCATTCTCTTGTTGATAGCATATTGCAATATCCGAATCCAGAGAGTGGCAAGTATTGTTGGGGGTTCTCTCTATGCCCGTCAAAGGTTTTTGTGAAGGATAGGAGAAAAAGTTACTACCATTAGGGTCTACAGTAATGACCTCAATAACACAATCCTCTTCGAGCTCTTTAAATATTTTTGATGAATTCCCACTAGGAGGATTCTCATAGGAGGTATTGCACGAGGCGAAAACAACTGAGATTCAAGCTCCATAGGAGTCAAGGTACGGATGAAGCCGGAGGGGTGGGGTTTACAAGCCAAAGAAAATAGGATTATAAACTACAGGTTAGAAAGACCAAACTAGACGTGAGGAGGGAGATCCTCCTCTATCACCACCTCATCACACCAGACAAATCACCAACGCATTCACATTGAATCGCAGGTCGCTCACATTTAATCGTAGGTCGCTCGCGTTTAAAATCTCATAGTTCATCCCTATTAGATTTTTTAGAATCTATATAATAATTAATATATAAAATATATTTTTTATTTTAATAATCAGCAAGCCAAGAAAAGTATGTACTGCTCATTATGTCTTTGAAAGAAATACATTCAAATCTATCTCTTTTAAAATAAATGAAACATACTTTATGACAACAAATTATTTTATTTATATATTTATTAAAAACTATTTTATTTTCTATAATAATTAATTAGTCCATATAATTTGAAAATTTATTTTCTGTCAAAAAATTGTCTTATTATTATTATTATTATCATACTTTTAAATTAGATGCTACCTTTTTATCTATTATTTTTCATTTTTTAAAATTTTTTTTCCATTATCCTATCTCTCAATTATTTTGTCCTATTTAATTTTTTTTAATTTATAATATATTAGAGTAAAAAAGACTGCATAAAAATGTGTGTGGGAAGATGCTTTTCTCTGTAAGACATTGGAATCGTCAATCAAAAAATATAAGATCTTTATTTATTATTATTTATAGTAGAATCTTTAGTTACTCGAAAATATTATTCCTAAGACGAGGGACGTTCCATTGATAAGAGAATCTTTTGACAAAACTTATAATTTTGACAACTGTTGGTGTAGGCACGTTTGTAGGCCGTTAGAAATATACATTATATATTATTTAAATTTAATGGTTAAAAGTAAGTTTTGTTTAATAAAAGAAAGATTTTTTTGGGATGAAGATAAAGTGAAAATTATGATTGAGTGTTTGATTATTTGACTATTGATGGGTGATGTTTATCTAGAGTTTGGTTAGAGTACATTTTCAAAAGTTGTATGGAAAATATCATTTTTTCCGTATTAATTCAAGTTAAATATAATGAGTGTGGTTGGTAGATTAAAGTTTTTTTTAGTGAAAGAGGATGTTGCTTTTGGATTTGATTGTATATGATTTTTAGCATAAATCTTTTGGATCATATTCTTGATCTATTAGTGGGGATGAAAAGAGTCAAAATAATCATATCTTAATTTATCACAATAGTTATTTAGAAGTTGATAGTTTGAAATCTGTCTTTTAGGTTGTCCCTTAATCCACTTGGTCTTTATTAAGAAGATGTAGTATTAGATTATGATGTTGGATGAAGCAATGATGATGTGGTAAAGTTGAAATCCCAATCCTAATAGAAATAATGAAGAATTAATTCATGTATAATAAAATAATGAAGAATTAATTCATGTATAATAAATGACAAAAACTAAACATTGTTACAATGAATACAATTACATAGAACTACTTAATAAAAAAGGACTAATAATATCAACACTAACAATCATTTATAACATAGTACTTTTGAAATATAGCAAAAGAATATGCAAACAAAAGAGTACTTGACCCCTTTCTTATGAAAAATGTTAAATGTTTTACAAAATTCAGACAAAACTTTACTACTACAAATCTTAAATTTTTAAAATATTAAAATATATAATTTATTTTATTAGATTTTTATTGAGTACCTTTATTTCTATTCTCTATTACTTAAAAATAATAATTCTATATAATAATTTTATCCTTTCATTGATATTAATGATATCCATATTATTGAAAAACTATAAAACTAGTAATCATATAGAGATGGAAAAATGAGAGGCAAGGTGACACGAAGGTTTCATAGTTAGGTCCCCTAAAACATCTGGTTAGGTAAATTATAGGTGTAAGATCGAATTACAATGGTAATTTAGGTGTACAAAACATTTTAACCTGTTTAGAGTTTTTTTCCCTAAATTTTTACTTAATTATAGAATGTTTATCAAAATCTGTGCGCCAAATTTGTTTAAAGAAAGTTTTTTTTAATATTTATGGCAGGTGGGGACGTTGAAGTTTACTGGGTGTGAATTACGAGTGTAAATGATGAAATTTACCTTTTTCTTAAATCATCTAGCTTTGGGTAGGTCTACTATGGCTACAGATATTCTTCTGTGCAGGACCAGAAAAAATAAATTATATTTCTATTATAATAGTACATCTTACAGTACTTGATCTAGAAGAGAACGTCAATGCTACAAACTCACAGTACATGAAAAAGAGTTATCTCCAAATAAAGTTTAGGTAGTCAAGTCATCATTATGGAGTGATGTATACTACAGGCACGATACATTCTTGCAGTTAGGTATTTATTGACTGTGTAAGATTTTAAATTAAAAAAAATTATATATAATAATATTTATAAAAATTAAATTATTATTTATTAAATTATTTTGGGATGAGTATTTTTTTATTCAATTGTAATGGTGATCTATCTTATGGGTGTCAATAATTTACTTACTATTTGATGTTTTTTTATAATATTGTGATGACATTATCCTAACAGATCAGAGAGTGTGTGATCTTAAATATTGATACAAAAAAGTACATACAATCTTATTCATGAATAACAACAAATGATAAGTATGAGATATTTTCCACAGCATGTCAAAATGTGACAAATATCTCTAATTATCAATTGATAAACTCAAAGGGCTTTCTAATGAATGGTTCACAAGGCACAACACTTATTGAAGGTTTTACAAATAGGGTTGCAAGCAAAGTGAGATTCACCATGAAGGAAACTCTCCAGTTAAGTGTGATCGAGCTCGAGTAGTAGTGGATGGGTGACCTCCAGAGAAGTCTTGGTGTTCACTTTGAGAGCATCACCTAGATGCAATGAGTGCTAAGTGTTCCATCATTCTCATGAGAGATCGGTTCTTGTGAACCACTACTCATAAACATGAATCAATGAATTTGATTCAAATTACTAGAGTGTTGAACCCCAATAATAACAAATAAATAATTTTCTGATTAAAACATACTTAATTGTAAAATTTTAGTGATAGATATAAAACATAATTAACTATCAATATTGTTCCTATAAACGATTATTTACAAAATTTAGATCAATATATTTGACTGAAAACTACAAAATTAAATTTATGACACGTCATAATTTATAACACTAAATTACTCAGCAACTACAAATAGGGAAAAGACCAAGATTTGCGGCGCATTAACAACGAACGTTTTTGACTAATTTCAAAATAACAAACGGTCTAATTATCTTTTTTCAGTATTTAAAAGAAATGAAGTGTAACGATAACAAACATAAAACCCGTCATAATCATGATGGGAGTTGTAGTTTTCCTCACTAAACGGAAAGCTAACGAGCAGAAAACCCCCAAAATTCAGGACGTTTTCGGACATTATACGTTTGGCAGAGGCACACTGTAGGCGCACGGGATTCGATCCTGCACAGTCGTATAATAATTATTATTCTCCGAAAAATCAATAAATTTGGCAGACTGTATGAGAAGAAACAACTTTAAGTACCTCGCACTCTGTGCATCCGAAATTGCGGAATGTCCGGGGTTCGAGTCTCACAAGAACAGCTTTGTAAGTAGTTTTCAGTATCTACTCTGGTGATCAAAATGCCGCAGATCAGTAACAGCCTTGTAGGGATTCTGAATTTCCTGGTGTTTTTGCTGTCGATCCCGATCTTAGGCTCGGGCATATGGCTGGCCACAAGGCATGGGACCGACTGCGAAAGATTTCTGCAAGGCCCCGTCATGATCATAGGGCTTTTCATAATGCTCGTTTCTCTGGCCGGATTCGTAGGGTCCTGCTTCAGGGTCTCATGGCTGCTGTGGATCTACTTGTTCGTCACGTTTCTGCTCATAATCCTGCTCTTTTGCTTCACTATTTTCGCATTTGTGGTCACAAACAAGGGAGCAGGGCAGCTGGCCTCGGACAAAGGGTACAAGGAGTACCGCCTGGGGGATTATTCGCACTGGCTGCAAAGTAGGGTTGAAAATGCAGAGAACTGGAAGAAAATAAGGAGCTGTATACGCGACGCAAAGGTCTGCAAAAGCCTAAGCCAAGACAATGTAAATCATGTCGCTACTGAGTTTTATCAGAGAAATTTGTCGCCAATTCAGGTATCTACGAACAAATATTTAGGTATTTTCATTGAAATTCTCATTCTACATTTTAAATCATGTCGCCGCAGAGTTCTATCAGACAAATTTGTCGCCAGTTCAGGTCTGTTCAAACAAATATTTAGGCATTTTCGTTGAAATTCTAATTCTTTATTTAAAATCATGTCGATACCGAGTTTTACCAGAGAAATTTGTCCCTAATTCGGGTCTGTACAGTTAAATATTTAGGTATTTTCGTGAAAGTTCTCATTCTGCATTTTCATTTTCGGTTTCTGACGACGAGGGTTCGAATCCCTGCCGTTTCAGGCTGGATGCTGCAAACCGCCAAGCTCCTGCGGGTACGTGTTCAGGAACGCGACGTACTGGGACTGGATTCCGCCGTCTCCGACTGCCACGTCGGATTCTGACTGTGCATCGTGGAGCAATGATCAGGATCAACTCTGCTATAATTGCAATTCCTGCAGGGCTGGGGTTTTGGCGAGCGTTAAACGTGACTGGAGGAAGGTGGCTGCGCTCAATATTGTTTTGTTGATATTTCTCATTGCAGTCTATTCTCTGGGTTGCTGCGCTTTCAGAAATAACGGGAGATCTGGATATCGCCGCCCCAAGGGTTATCCATAGAAAGCTTTATTTTGACCTTAGAAATCTTAATTAATTATTGCGTTTGCATATCTAAATCTAAAGGCGGCCTTTGTTTGTACATTTATTTGTATAAGCCTTCAAAAATCGCGCCCTTCTTGTGTAAAAGCCCTCGGAAGAACAGAATATGCATTGCGGATTGGGATTTTTTTTCTTTACGCCAAGATCCCATTGTCTCTTTCGAATAATGTTTGGCACTATTATCTGCAAAGTGAACAATGGAAAGACATTGCTTAAAAAATGTTGTACTTCTGGATTGTCGTCGGCAGTTGGCACTTTGCTGTAATATTTCCAGCTTTTTCAATAAAAATCATTATTATTTTTAATCGTAGTTTTTTTGGAATTGGATTTTTAATATTAATTAAATAAATATGTTATTATTATAGTTTATTAATGTGTCTGAGTTAAATCAGATAAATTTATCTTTGAGTTTGAATGGTTCAAACTTTTTGAAAGATCATCTATATCCATGCTTTTTTTTGTATTCTTTGTATGTTAGCAATGGTCACAAGAGTGAAGGAACTTCAGAGGGTATTCATATAAGTACAACTTGACTGAAATAAAGTGAACTGTACAATTGCTCTCAAAATCTAATTTACTTAACCTATCATTCAATTTGCAAAATTTTAGCAACATAGTACCTTTGAATTATTTATTATAATTTTTATAAATAAAATTAATTGTATTATATCTCTATCAATATAGTACACTTGTATAAATAAGACTGACATTTTTTAATAAAAATAAATATTGTATTTCTTATCCATATAAGTTTTAATATTCAGATCTATTAGATTTCCACAATCCATATTAATATGAGTATTAGTTTTTGGATTCAATTGTGTAACATTTTTTTAACCATCAACGTTTCGGATCATACTACATGATCCATCATCAAGATGCTGCTAGAGAGAGAAGAAACATAAAATATTGATTACTATAACAATATATTAAAACTAGGATGCTGCTAGTTTTAATATTGATTACTATAACAATGTTTTATAAATAAAATTTATATAAAATAGACAAGAAAAAATTAAAATAATTTTAGCATTCATAAAAAATTATAAAATAAACATAAAAATATCAGTCTATAGTGAAAGGAAAGTTGCAATTTCGAATTGGATGAGGACAAAGAAAACAACACTTAAGAAAGGTGGTGTCATTGTATAGTTATTAAAAAATTACTATTATTGAAATAGTACTAGAAAATTTAAGTATTGTAATTTATTTGGTTGAGTACAATTGATGACTAGAAAACTTAAGTATTGTAATTCATTTGGTTGAGTACAATTGATGATAAGGAAGGTGGTACCAGCTTTAATTCTACCATCTACCAATCCCTTACATATTTAGATGCCAGCTAATAAAAACTTAGACTTGTACTACTAATATCAATAGATAGTAAGGTGTCAATTTCAGAAACAAATTATAAAACAATTGATCTAAAATAATTAACCCTCAAACCAAAAAATTCCTAGAGACATCTAATTTTGAAAAAGACAAAATATACCCTTAACAATTGGTTGGCATGAGTAGATATGTCGTTTGAAAACTAAAGATCCTTGTTATACATGTACGTCCATGTTCATGTCTTTTTAATATCATGTTAGGGAAGTGAAGGCAAGACAGTGTTAGTTTCTTTAACTTTTCAGTAAGGTTACTGTACTTTTATTATTATTATTATTAGTTTGTATGGTATTACCTCCCGTAACATAAACGCCACTTCCGTCGTGTTACATAAAGTAAGTGAAAAAGGCATGTTCGCAGTTATGTAAAACATAAAAAGATGAAAACACCTTGGTGGGCCTTTTTTCTATCTATTCTTTTAATATACGTATATAATATTATATATTTCTTGAAGTAGTACTAATTTATAATTGTTCATAAGAAATTATTGGTAATAATTAATTAAAAATATTAGTAAATGTTGAGTGATAAATTTTTATTTTAAAATTTATATAAAAAATGTTGAAGATCAATTTTTTTTCACTAGGACAAGATTTGTTTTCTTGTGGAATCATTAAAAGTCTTTATTTACTAATAGACCAAAGATACATTAACATTCATAAATTTATTATTACATCAATATATACTTCATATCCTTATCTCTAAGGAAAAAATGTATTTTATGTACAAGCATTTTAAAACTCTATGTTGTCATTCTATAATAGCTTTCTCATAATTAGTATTACTAGCACTCTTATATTTAGAAAAATCTATATAAAGGATATATATATATATGATCAAAATGGACACAAAGTCTTGAAAACTCAATTAATATTAACAATCCTACACATATTTACAATCGAAAACAATCCAAATATCAAAATTCACTCATATAGAAGGAGATGTCACTTTGTTGATATATGAAATGCTGATGGAAAATAAAATTGATAATAAATATTTTCTTTTATTAAAAGAAGAAAAATAAGTGATACATAATAACAAAGAGAATGAATTTTATAGCCAACAAATAATAGTAACTAACACAGCTGATCAACAAAAACAACTAAACGAGTTGATCAACAAAAGCTTAATTATTTATAACAACGACATACAAAGGATAAAAATACATTTTGAAATGATTTCATGTTGTACCCTTGAGGATTTGCTGACATTAACAAAACAATGATTTCTTTGCAACCAGTACCATCTGGGAGGATTTGCTTCTTGTCTAGTTGGGTAATACTTCTTCAAATATGAAACAATGTTACACACCATGAACTTCATTAGACGTGAATGCAACATCCAAGACATCTGAGACACTATGTTATATTTGTTCTATATTGTGCATTCTGAGCTTGAAGCTAAGACAGTAGACATGTCACTTGCTGATATGGTTCATCAAAGATAGTGTTCTTCTCTTTCAGAAGGTCAGCTATGAACAATGCTTGGGTATACAAATTGGAGCAAATAGTTAGAATTTCAATCTCAAGGGGGAGGGAAAATGAGGCAAGGCAACCTGACAATGAATCTTCTAGATGTTCTTAATAATAATAAGTCGATAGGAGTTAGAAATGATGTTGTGGGTAGTAGAGGACCCAAGAAGGGTGAATTTCCACAACCAAGGGAAATGGAAGAAGGAAGGTATGGTTGTAATCAAAGTATTCCATAACACCTTAGCATTAGTACAAAGCCAAAAGCAATGTTTAAGAGTTTCAATATTACCATAAAAATGACAAGAGGGAGGATGTTGAAGGAATTTAAGGCAAGTTCCTACTAGGAGTTTGGCATGCAATAGTTTCCAAGCAATAAGTTGTGACTATGAGTTGGCTTTGGACTTCCAAATTTGTAAGATGAGCTTATGTCATTTGTTGTTTGTGAAATTAAGTTTATACATAGAATTCAATCTACTTGACACCTCTAAGAAAGGAACTAGTTGCTTATAGACCACCTTGAGATGGAAAGAATTGATGTTGTTTCTATTAGACCACTTCCAATATTTGAAACAACTTGAGTAGTTGTTGGAGGAAAAGAGAATATTGAGGTTAGGAGAAACCAAATTTTAAATTTCTAGCAAAGAATACTTGTCTTTGTAATTAAGCTCAAAGTCTAGCCTTAGTTGATGTCGTGATTTCTATGAAAAGCTAGTAGGATCTCAAAGGTCTCTAAACACTTGGATACCTTTCTTGAAAAAGTGTTTATCTTTAAACCAAGGAATCTTAGCTAATGGCAAGTTGTTTTCTTGAATCAAGTGATTCCACCATATTGATGATGTTGCAAAACTAAGCCCATGGCTAAAAGACTGAACAAACCAAGACAACTTATGAAAAACCAATTGCCAAGATTTCTATATGCAATTAAGAGGGGTTGAACCATGAAGCTTAAAGTAATGAGCTATAAGTAAGTTGTCAATCCAATGGGCTACACTCTAAGCCTTTCATGCAGTTGATGTTTGAATATGATACCTGATAAGAAGCTTCCAAGGAGCATTACCTTCCATTTCTCTAGTAATCCATTTGGAAGATAGGCAAATTTCTTGCAAGAATGGATCAATGATACCCAAACCACCTTTCTCCATTGGGAGAATACAATGGTACCACAAAGTGGTTGGCATTCCTTTTGGTTACCCCATTTTGACCAAATAAAGTTGCGAATGAGTTAATTTATTAGATGATTATAGAAGGCTTTGGAAGGAAGCCAACAAGAGGAGGTGTAGACATGACTATCGAAGAGGATTTTCTTAGCTACTTGTATACGCCCATCCATAGAGAGAAATCGATTTGTCGAAGCCAACAATTTGGATTTAAATTTGTTAAAAAACCACCTCCACATATCCTTCAAGGAAACACCTATCCCAAAAGGAATTCCTAGATACCTTGAAATGGTGCTATGTTTAATCTCTTTCCATTCTTTTGGAATCCATGGTTGATGTGCATTGGGGCTTGTCATCCAAAATTTTATCTTGTGCATTGCAATCTTGGATCTTGAGACCGTATAATAAAAATAAAGGATATCCATCAAATTATTGATGTCTTTAACGATGTTTGAATGAAAATCATATTGTCATCAGCAAAATCAGATTTGAGAGCCTTGTTGTTACCTGGAAGAGAGATGCAATGAATAAGAGAATTATATTGGGCATGTTGAAGGAGGTAGCTAAGGGCATTAGTTGTAAGCACATAAAGAAAAAGAGCAAGAGGTTGGTAGTGTTCTTGTTATGATGAGATGTGTTCAAGAGGTTGAATCTTGAGCTATGGTATGAGTTTCAGTGTGCGATCATGAAGGAAGTGTCGTGGTCCCACAACCACGCTCTCCTTTCTGCCTCTAGGCTTCAGGGGCCCCCCTCTTCTTTTTTATCTTGTCCCTAGCTTTCTTGTTTGTCTATCTCTCTTTTAGTTTTTTTTAGGTGGTTTTCCTTAGTTTTCGGTTGTGTCGCAATTTTGCACTTTCGGAGGTTCGAAAGTGCAACAGGTCCGAAAGGGCGAAGAGATCGATTTTAACTTGGCATTTCTCGGAAGCTCGCGGGGTTTTGGATGTTTCAAACGTCTGAAATTCGGGAGGTCCAACTCCCTAAAGGGAGTCGACCTTTTGGCTTTTCAGCCTTTCGGAGGTCTGAGACCCTCGAAAGTTTGAAAGGGTGATCAACGGGGGTTTGACATCACCCGTCAATTTGCCTATATAAGGCATGAGAGGGTTTTTAGTCCTCACTTGTTCGCTACGTCTTCGTCATTTCGGGAGCTCTTCGTGCACTTTTTCTTCCAGTTTTTCACTTTAGTCTTGCTTGTCTATCTTTGTCCTCTAGTCTCTTCGAGGTTTTCCTCTCTTCCTCTCTCGCTTTTTTCTTATTTTTGTTGTTTTCACTCATCTAGTTAGGGTTTTTTTTGTCAGTCATTTAGGGTTAGGGTTTTGGGTCCATCGAGTCTCGCCTCAGGGGTCGTGAGGTTGTCCCCTCTGACCCCCTACCCGAGTTTGTGGTCAAACTCATGGTCGGACTCATTTTCAAGTTCGACACCCAAACCCTAGTTTTAGCATTTCGGCCATAGGGTGTTGGACCTTCACGGTCTGAAAATTTTAAGCAGCCTCCAAGAAAATTGTCTAAGTGCCAGGTTTTGGTATTTCGGTTTTGTCGCACACTGAAACAATTCTTCCTCTGATTCGCCAAAGCTTGAACTGGTGAAAGATCGAAACATTTGCAGAGCTCAAGCACCAAGGCTTTCTTTTGGAATTTTGAAGGTTTTGGCCTTCGAAACTATGCCACCTTCGATTCACTAAAGACCAAAAAGGGGGGCATCACAAGCGTTTTTCAAACTCAAGCCTTCTTTTTTCCCTTTCGACACTTTCGGCCTTTCGGAGGTCTTGTACCCCCAAAGGTCCAAAAGGCCAAAAATGTCTTCAGAGCTCTTCTAAGCTTAATCTGTCAAAGTGCTTTAACTTTTTGAGATGTTTCTATCTCCTGCAATTTCATGTTTACTAATTCATGTCTTTTTCTCTTTGCAGAAATGGTAGAGAAGGTTATGTCACTAGCAATGAAGTATCAATTCAAGGGATACCATCTGCCTTCAAAAGTGAGCAACCTGCATTCAGAAATCACAGATACTGACATCGACTAGTTTGTTGGAACGACTACTTGGTCAAATGCGCCTAACCAAAAGGAAGGTATGAGGATTGCACTTCATTAGTACATTGCTCTCTAGTGAATGCAACAGTGCATCATATCTCCATCTTGTCTTCAGACTTCATAAATACTTTGGCAAGCCACTATGTACCTGATGAAAGAATGGTAAAGAACAATGTGGGTGAAGCGGTCTTAGATCTGAGGCTTGATAATATTGAGGATGTCTTCCACTTTCCAAAAGGGGTCGACAAATTCTACAACTTTCACATTAATAAAGGGATGGAATTCTACAACAAAGATGTTCCATGAGCTCATGGCATAGTGAACAATGAATATCTCATACAACCCATGCCCAAAAACAAGCTGGATAGGATAGATATGAGAAGAGGGTATATGAAAGAAGATATCCAAGTGGCCATCACCATGATTAGCTAGGTGTATGGATTGCCCAAGTCTAGTCAGTTGGAACCTTGGATGATCATGCTCATAGAGAAGATAAGGGAGCGACAGGCAAGGTTCGACTGGGCCACTATCCTTAGTGACAATTTGGATGAGCAGCTGGTGAGAGTAAAAATAGACCCACACTTCTACATGACATCATATGTTGTGTATCTATTGGCTACTAGAGCAATGTACCCAGGATTAATAAAGGTTGGGGTTATAGGAGAACTACATACATGGTCGTTCACATTGTACCCATAGCTGGTTAGGAAGGAGTTCTACACTCATAACAGCCTTGATTTCCGTATAGTCAATGAAGCCTTCGTCTTTGCCATCATACGCTCCATAAAGGGAGATTATGCCAAGAGAATGTCGGCTAATGTTGCTGCTAAGGTCAAGGCCCTTGGGGAATTCTACATTTAGTTCAGAACCTTCACATACATCCGGGTGGCGGGGAGTACCCTAGCCCCTAAGAAGCTACCCAGGTATCCTTCCGATAGAGTTGTCCTGTTGGAGATAGCGAGACAATTTTCAGATGCCCACGAGCACATCAAGAACAAGAAGAAACACTGTTGGGATTTCATGATTTCCATAGGGCCCCACTGTGTACCTAATATGAAGATCTGCAAGGCTCTGACTCTCGAATGGGATGAATTCCCTTTGCCTACCTACAACCTCATAAGGACCCGTTTTGATCCAATTGGTACGTATAGTAACATAATGGGAAGGCATTATGTGCATGAGCAACACATTGAGGACCATTGGGTAAACTGTGTAGATGACTATGAAGTCAGGATCTGTGACTATTGCCAGATGAGTTTGGAGCTGGCACAAGCCGCTTTGTCACTAAAAATCCCTCCAAAGGTGAAAGTCATTGATTCTGAGGATTTCTTAGACCCTATTTACAATCAGGACAAAGTATATACTAGAGCCATTCTGAATGTAGAGGTGGACAAGGATGAAAATGATGATATTGATTTTAAGGCTAGCCATGTCATCAAAGTCACAAAAGTATGGATCACTCACCTATTTCATATGGAACCCGTTCTAATGAAGCAACCACCGAAGCATCCCTCCAAAAAGAAGAAGAAGAAAGGAGAGAAAGTGTTGAAACCATAATTTAAAGAGGTTGCACCCTTGAAGCTAGAAATGGTTTATAAGTATAAGCATCCTACAGCATATGGTTCGGCTACTCATTCCAAGAAAACTAAAACTAGAATGACGGGGAGCATAGCACCTCTAGATGCGCCTTCTTCTAGTGGTCACGAGTCTCCAAGTGCAATGAAGAAAACTAAGTTTAAGATAATAGGACCTAAGCCGGCTAGCGTAATCAAAGGGAATGTGTACAAAAGAAAGAAAGGCTCAACACCTACTCAAATGGACACCCTCTTAGAGAATGATGAAGATGACTTAGACCAGGTACCTCTTAGTAGAAGAACCCACTCTACGGGATTCATGAAAAGAAGGAGAGTCATGGAGGATGATCAAGAGGATGCTGAAGGGGCAACCTAAGGGGAACCCATAAATCTAGATTCTCTAGGGGATGATGAATTTGATATCACAGACTTCGAAGGGCTTCATGGTTTCCAAGAATCTGAGCAGTAGGTTGCAATCCTAGGACAGTCGGTGACTTTTGATTCTTTCCCTAGACAATTTACTAGTCCCCATAACAAGGTGAGAAAGGAAGCTCCACAAGAGTCTCAAGAGACAATTAAGGAAGTGATAGCAGAGGTTCAAAAGGAAATAATGGAGATAGAAAGGGACTCTTCCATTGGTGTCACTTCTGAAGAAGATGTAGCCGCACAAGTCCCCTTGGTTTCACACATAGTTCCACCTCCACCTTAGCCTATGCATCAAACTCCTCTCCCACCTCCGCATCAAACACCACCAACAACTCCACTTCCACCTCCAGTTCAGACCACTTCATTTCCAACTCCACCACCTCCACTAATGCCTACACCCACTCCCTTTGTTTCCCCTACTCCACCATTGGTTCAGGTTGAAGCAGTAGCTCAAGGTCCTCAAGAGCCTGAGAAAGAAATAGAGACAGCTGGTGAGGAGATGGAGGAGAAACACAATGGATCAGAGGAGCTTGCTGATAAAGAAGAACCACTCAATACAAAAGAGCATACAACTGGGGAAGAAGAGCAAACAGCTAAGGAGGGTGAGTTGAATTAGATGGAAGAACAAGAAACAGGAGGAGAAGAGAAGAGCTATGAAGAAATGGAAATAGAATACCAAGCTACTACCTTGACTCTATCAGCTCCCTATGAGCCCCTCAATGCTTTCTCCAAAACCACTTGGTTCATGAAGGAGATCCATCCAAGGAAAAGGGTATACACTGATGATGAGACAGACATGGCAGCTTTAGGGAAAGCATTCCATCAGGCTAGACCCAACACCCAAGAGAGGACATTGTCTTATGTCACTCAAGATCAAGCAGGAAGATGGAAGGATCAAGTAGCAGTTCCCACAATGAGCATTAGTATAGCCGAGATCACTCCTGATGACTACATGCTAGAGGAGGTAGATTTGGGAGAGCCAACCCGAGAGGGGAGTAAAACTCTAGCTACCCTCGGATTGAAGCACATCCTTGGTTTCATGGACAAGGACAAGGAGAAGATAAAAGCCTTGATGGAGCAGAACGAAGCTTTGAAAAGGTTCATTCTCAAAACATCAGGTCCCATTGACCCTAGTAACCCTGAGGCCTCATTACAGGCCATTTTGGAGAAAAAGGGTGAAGTAAATATAGAGATTCCACATTCTTTTGTATAGGCTTGTGCAGACTGGAAGGAAGATTTTGAACAATTCGCAAAGGTGGCTCTCAAGAAGATTCTAAGGCCTTTATGGAGTATTCTTCAGGGAATCGCATCCTTAGTGGAGATCATGAGTGAAGAAGACGGTTTAGAGGACAAAATTTTGAAGTGGGAAAAGGCACTGGATGACCTCATGGTAATAAGGAAGCATCGCTTCCAAGTTTTGGTTAAGATATATGAAGGGTCAGAGCTGGAAAATTTTGAGGAATGGATCCAGGAGATAACAGGAGCTCTAACTATTTTTTAAGAGGTACTCAAAAGGATGGACAAAAGGAGGGATGACAGTCTACTTCTTGTAAAATTAGTTACATGAGTTCTTTGACGGATTGGACATAGATTTGTATGATGAGGATGATGAGAAAAAAATGAACTCTGTGAATGCCATCGTCAATCAGTATCTAGGTATATTCAGAGGAGTTAAGACAAAGGAGGACCTCCAGCAAATGTTTTATCAAAAAGAAGAAATTCAGAAAATGATCTCTCGGGAAGAGGAGATACAGGGGTTCGCACTGGAGTTGGTCACCTTCTGAGATAGCCAATAAGAGATCCTTGAAGGGGTCAAAATGGTTGACTTTGAAGAAGTACTTGAGATTGTGGACAGGTTCTGAAAGGCACATCCAAAAGTACTCCCTGGCCAGTGAGCATCCAATTCATACTTAGTCAAATTTTGGTGCAGAGAAAAGTAGTTTTGTACTTAGCCATTTTTGCAGAGCCTGTTTTTCAGCCTTTCGGCCCTAGAGAACTTTCGGCCTCCGAAAGTCCGAAGTCTGAAATTTGGAAAAAGAAGACTTGACACTTAGTCATTTTTGAAGCTTGGTCTTTTCGGACCAACTATCGGGATTTGGGTGTTTTTTGGCATGTCCGACGTTTAACTCCAGTTATCTCAGACTTGATTTTTTAGTCAACTGGACCTCTTTTATGGGATTTTTTATGCATGTTTTTGGGGTCTCTTTCAGTTGGATCCATGTGGAGGAGCTATAGCCAAAGATTAAGGGAAAGATCATGAGTTCTATCAAGAGCATGCACGAGTTCCAGCTTCATTTTCAGATGATTTATGCATGATTTGTTCTAGATTTTGTAATTTACGAGGGTTGATTTCGTGCTAGGGTAGATTAACTTGTTCTTAGAAGTAGTTTCCTTTATGTAATCTATAGTTTAGAATTGTTTCCAAGTTTTAGATGCACTCAAAACCCTAGCTGCAAAAATAAGAGCACAACTTTATAAATTGTAATAACACAATGTAATGAGGGTCGATTTGATCATTAATGCAATACATACATTTGGTGCTTCATTCATAGTGTGATATTACTGCTATCTATGCAAAATTTGTGAATGTGTGATTTTCTCATTCGTTTATTTCAAAGAGCCAATTGATTGTTTGATGATTTCAAATCTGCGATTCTTAGTTTGGTGTTTGTTGGTATTACATTGCTTTGTTGTGACAAATTCTCGAGAAGATTATTCGTTTGGTGCTTAAAGATTAACTTGTCTCACGTGTGCACACATCTGTGGTGGCTTCGTGATTCGATGAGATTTGGCTTATCATATGTCTACATTTGTTTCGTTCCATTGCTGATGGCATCCATATAGCTGAAGATTGTGATTTATTCTGATCTCTATTTTGTGGGTTTCCTCATCTTCTCAGTCTTTTAATTCACAAAGTGGTGTGATATTGGTTTATGTCCATTAGATTTCTTTTCAGTAATTTCTTTCAAATTATTGTTACCCTACTCCTTACATTTTCTTTGCAAAAATCAATTACGGTAGATTAATTAGATTGACATTGCTTTTATTCTAAAATCTGAAAATCCAAAAAGAGAAACATTGTGGTATCCTAAAGTTTGTTTTGTAGTCTTCCTTGAGATACGAACCAGCAAAGGCCTCCTTGTTAACAGATTTACATTTGTCTTCCATTGAGCTATCCAAGCGGTTGAGACCCAGGCTAGAAGGAACCTTGAGATTGATTCCATCAATCTTCCAAGAGGGGAATTTGTTTACGTAAATTCCTAGTCGTTGTCTCGTGTAAACATGACACTCAACAAGAAGCTTATGTAATGTATGTAGCTAATATATCTATGACCATATAATTTTATATTATGTGTGTGGTGATTTATGCTTGTTTGAAGGATGTCACATAGACAGAGAAAACAATTTGAGGCCAAGGAGTAGTGATTTGATTATTGTGTCAAATCATTTATTTTGATTCTTATGAGAGACTAAGGTTTATCTCTGGATCTTTAGTGTGCAACCGCTACTGTTGGTGGAGACCGGTAACTAAGTTATGATTGGAAGAAGCTTGGCAATGTAACTGCTAGATCAGTCAGTGACTAACAGTAAATGATTTGAATGTTATTTCAAATCTGTATAGCATTATCTAGAGAAGTCCTATAATACAACTTATAATGATGTCAAGATGATATGATTAAGATCACATCTTAAAATATTCAGAGGTAAAGGTTATTTGATGATTTGGAAATAATGTTGACAGAACATGTAAACAAGGATGAATGGGTGAACTAGACAAATCGGTGAACTAGGAGAACATGTGAAAAGGTAAGGTTGAATAGGTGAACAAAGAACAGTTTGTAAAGATTTTAGGAGAGATAGTGAATGTTGATTTATTATTGGGATCGATGATGATTTTTGAAGATTTGGGAGGTATATGTGTGATTTGTGGAAAGTATTGACAACACATTAATCGAGATAATATGTTTAAGGAAGTTTCTTCAAGAAGTTTCTATTAGACCAAAATGGTTTATGGAGTTGGAACAAGTTCCAAGGTACATATTGAATCTGAGCTGACGCGGTCAGGAGAAAATAAAGAATGTATGGTCAGATGTTATTTGTGATGATATAATTAATTTGGATTGATGGATTTAGGTCTGGTTAAGGTGGTGGAATAGATTTCTACTTAAAGGAAAAAGAAAGAAGAAACTAATTGTTGAATGCCAGAGGAATGCGAAGTTGCAGAAGGTTGCGATTGATTAGTAAGTGTTGGAATTGAATGAGATCAAGGTAGAGTGCAGAGCATGGTATGTTGTTGAGTTTTAGAACTTAATTGGATCTTATCTAGCAGAGGTAGTGCAAATTAAAGATTATTTTCTATTTGTTACTCTCTAACAATTGTAACAGCAAAATCCCTTAATTAGGTGGATCCTAATAGGTCCTATTGTAAAATCCTCTAACTAAGTGTCATTCTAAAGAGTGTTTAAAGTCCTAAAACAAGGATGTTCCTAATAGGGAAAATATTGTAATAGGTCTAAAGGAAAATCCCTTAACCCGGTAGCACCTAACAATACTTTTGTAAACATTTAATTAACTGGGTAATCTCCTCGTAGGGTGTATTCTAGAAGAGTACAGACTTGGTGGGTACCAATCCCCATGCATGGTTTTTCCCATTCAGGTTTCCATGGGAAAAATATATGTGTCATGTGTGATGAGTTTGTGGATGCTTGATAGTGCTTTATTTTATTTTCTTACAATAATCATATGCTTTGTGGCTTGGAAGTTATTATTGAAGTTATTCATATTAGTTGTTGAATTAGTAAATATTTTGCTTGCATTGATTCACCCACCCGCCCCTCCCAGTGCCTAAGAATCCTAAAAATTGGTATCGAAGCATTGTTCCTCTTGGTGATAAGCCTAGCAACTTGAGGGAAAAGATCCTTGAGGTAGTTATGGAAGGTTTGAGATATAGAAGACAATTTGAAGAAGCTGAAGAAAGTCATGGGAAGCAACTTGATAATGCACATAAGATGATCAATGAACTACAACTAAAGCTGAAAAAGTCTCTTGCAAAAAGAAGAGAAATCACTGAGCAATTGATGGGAAGACAAGACTACATAGATCAACTATCTGAAGGAAGTGGATATGAGGAATCTGAAGCAACTCTTGAAGCCTTAT
The DNA here is from genome assembly GCA_027943335.1 of Chamaecyparis obtusa. Classification (NCBI taxonomy): domain Eukaryota; kingdom Viridiplantae; phylum Streptophyta; class Pinopsida; order Cupressales; family Cupressaceae; genus Chamaecyparis; species Chamaecyparis obtusa. The sequence goes on from BSBK01000735.1 coordinate 1,247,639, forward strand.
CTCAAGAGAATGGGTAGCTACCTAAGGAAAAAAATGACATTCATAAGGAGATGGACAAGTTGAAGCAAGAAAAGAAGAACATGAAAAGGGAGTTGGAAATTTTCTCAATTAAGATGAGTCAAGAAATAGATACTAGGAAAGTTGTAGAAGAAGCTAAGAAGATGGCAGAAGATACCCTAAAAGAAAAAGTGGCTGAACTTTCTAGATCTGAACAAGAGGTTGGTACCTTGGATATATGTCTTTGTGAGACCAGAGATGAAATGCAATATCTAAGAGGTGATCTTGACAATCTGATGATGACCAATGAAGATTTGGTAAGAGAAAATGAAGGCCAATGCAAAGAGAAAGAAAAATTGTAGAAAAACTTTAATGATGCAAATAAGTTGTTGAAAAAGTTTAATGGAAGTTCTGAGAAGATTGATGAGAAGCTGAAAAAGAAAAGGAACAATGACCCAACCGGTCAGACTACTTTTGAAACTGGTTAATCATCTGAATCCAAGAAGTTCAATCAGGATGATAAGTCTCTGCCTAAGGTGAACAAGAAAAGTTCTGGTAAGAAATCTTATAACCCAGTTTGTTTTAATTGTCATAAAGTAGGACATGTGGTAGGAGAATGCAGGTTTAGACCTACTATCCCTACTTGTTCAATTTTTCATGAAGAATGTCATACTGCTAGAGTTTGCAGGAATAAACCTAATGTATTTAATGGTCATTGTTATAACTTCAATAAGTATGGTCATAGAACAAGCGAGTGCATGACCGGAATGAACAGTCAAGAATCATTTATGTACCGGCAGAGACCTTATCAGAATTAGAACTAGTGGAATATACAATGCTTACATTCCCACAAGTATGGACATGTGGCTGCTAACTATAGATTGAGAGAAAAAAAAGGTAATTATGGACCTTGGATATCTACTAGGATCAAATGTTTTCATTTTCATAAGGTTGGAAACATTGCAAGATTTTGTAGATCGAGGAATCAGGTAAACCAACTGGTAAATAATCCTAATAATGATAAAGATAAGAAGCCAGCATATATAAATGAAATTGAGAAGCAGGTGAAGATAATATGGACTAAGAAAGGTGAACTCAATTCTTCTAAATTAACCAAGAGATCCACAACATCAGGAAATGTGGAGAATTCATCAGAAAACTAAGCCTCATTTGGCTTAGGGGGAGTAATTAAGGTCATATCAAACTGAGACCCCCTAGAAGAATGAATGGTAAGTTTTATCTACATATTTAGATGCATTATGATGAATTTCAATGAGATGAAAATTTTGGTTGTATGGAGTGTTACCTATTGGTAATTAGTTTTTTAAATGTCAAGAGGTGATTAGTTATGCTCAATCAAAAACTGAGAGAAATAGGGAAATGAAAAGAAGCAATTCACCATGTTGAAGGAATTTACAAAAAGGAGATGAGTAGATAATGAAAGAAAAGTTATGAAGTGGTACTTTCAGGCACATCTCGTGCTACAAGTGTTGATGTTGAAGAGGTTGAAGTAGACAACCAATAAAATCTTCTACTGGTAGATAGTAAACCATGAATGCATTTGAACCAGTGAAGGCCACTGGTGTGAGGAAAAAAGGAGGATGTTCTAGGAGTAAAGGATGTGAAAAAGAATGATTTGAATCAGTTGAAGACTAGTAAAATATGAAGACCACAGAGAAGAAGTCTAAAAGATGTTGGAAATATATGACATATGATATGTGTAAGTTTCATTTCTTGTTGAAAATATTTTGTTTAAAGATAGGAAATGCTATATTTTAGTCTAAGTCAACATGTATTTTTGGCAAGAAAATAAGGAAGAATGTTTGAGGCATGAATGACTTAAAGTGTTATGTGAGTTACATGGTCAAATTCCTATGTCTTTGTATTTAGCAAGACTAGACTAGTGTTCTTGACATAGATGAGGTTGATAATTTTGTCAAGCGGTGAGACTCAACTAGTACATAGTGTGACTGAAGCTATATTTATGAGATCTGTTGGATTGAAGAAATTTGAAGAATATTTAATACATGTTGTTAGAGATGGATTAGCACATGGGAAGCCAAAGTTCATTAACAAAAAAAATTGAAGAAGAACAGATCACATTTGTATGGATTCAATTGTAGGTACTCGTAGATGTTGCTGCTAGAGGGAATGAAAAGAGTGAACAGGTGCATACTAATGCTATGCAAATTGAAAGTGTAGAGGGAATGCAAGATTATGCAGTAGAAGGTATTTCAATCAATGATGAGGAGAGGGAATATTTGTATAGAATTTGTAGGTATCAATGCTGATGAAAATGGAAAACTGGACATTCAAGGACCTATTGATGTCTATACTCTAAGAGTTGATAGATATTTCTACTATCTTGCAATCTAAAGCTAAAAAACTAGTGGTGAAAGTACAAAGGAAAGAAGTCCAAGTCAGCAAAAGATGTTATGGAAAGATCTGGTGTTAGAGGTTGACCGTGATACGAAAGAGGTTAATTGTGACATGAGTATGTTACATTTGTTGTTTAATCTGATAGTTTTGTGATTGATGCAGGAGATTATTGAAAGAAGTCATTTTATCAATAAGTGTGCTTCATGGGAGCTTGTAAGAATCTTATTAGTTGAAGAAGCAGGGTTAAGTGAGAAAAGAGAATTGAAGGATGTTGAGGTAAAATTAGTTCTACTAGATATGTATGTACATTGGATGTATTAGAGGAGCTAGCATTGTTGTTTTATACATTTGAATCATCAAAGATTGATCAGCTAAGGGTGAGCAGTCAGAAGATGATGAAGACATATAGCAGATGAAGTCTGATGCAGATGAAGTTTGTTGTGCCTTTGGCATTGTTGTCAAAGGGGGAGAAGCATAAAGAAAGGGGAAGAAGTATCTGATAAGAGGAGAAGTAAACCAAAGGAGGAGAATTAGTGAAGAATATGTTAAAGAGTTTAGGAACAGTCAAGAGCTATTTTCTTGGTATTATTTTTATTGACACTATTTGGTGTTGCCATCAATGCCAAAGGGGGAGACTATTGGCATAGCTGATATAATTGATGCAGAGATCATATGAGTATGTTATGTCATATGTTTGATGTAGGTATGACGAACAAGTGATTAGTTATGAGTTTTTCATTGAAGTCAACTTAGTGATTGTTGGTTGGCAGTGTTCCTGTAATTATGAGATGTGTTCAAGAGGTTGAATCTCGAGCTATGGTATGAGTTCAAGTGTGTGATCATGAAGGAGGATTATGTAATGTATCTAGATGATATGTCCATGACCACATTAGTTTATCTTATGTGTGTAGTGAGTTACTCTTTTTTGAAGGATTTCAGGTAGACAAGGAAAATAGTTTGAGGCCAAGGAGTGGTGATTTGATTATTGTGTCAAATCAATTGTTGTGACTATTATGAGAGACTAAGGTTTGTCTATGGATGTCTAGTGTGTGATCATTACTATTGGTCTAGACCAGTAACTAAGTTATGATTGGAAAAAGGTTGGTAGTGTAACTGCTAGAACAGTTAGTGACTAAAAGTAAATGATTGGAATGTTATTTCAAATCTATATAGCATTATCTAGAGCAGTCCTATAATATGACTTATAATGATGTCAAGATGATATGATTAAGATCGCATCTTAAAATGTTTGGAGGTAAATGTTATTTGATGATTTGGAAATAATGCTGACATAATAGGTAAATAAGGAAGAACAAGTGAACTAGACAAACTGATGAACTAGGAGAACAAGTGAACATGTAAGGTTGAACAAGTGAACAAAGAATAGTTTGTAAAGATTTCAAGAGTGATAGTGAATGTTGATTTGTTTTTGGGATCGATGATGATTTTCAAAGAGTTAGGAGGTTATGATGATTTATAGAAAGTATTGACAACACATTAATCAAGAGAATACGTTTAAGGAAGATTCTTCAAGAAGTTTCTATTCAGTCAAAATGGTTTATGGAGTTGGAACAAGTTTCAAGGTATAAATTAAATCTGAGCTGACGTGGTCAGGAGAAAACAAAAAATGTATAGTCAAATGTGATTTGTGATGACATAATTAATTTGGATCATTGGATTTAGGTTTTGTTAAGGTGGTAGAATGGATTTCTACTTAAAGGAAAAAGAAAGAAGAAACTATTTGTTGAATGTCATAGGAATGTGAAGTTGCTAAAGGTTGTGGTTGATCAATAAGTGTTGGAATCAAATACGATCAAGGAAGAGTGCAGAGTATGGTATGTTGTTGAGTTTTAGAACTTAATTGGATTTGATCTAGCAGAGGCAGTGCAAATCACATATTATTTTCTATATATGTTACTCTCTAACAATTGTAACAACAAAACCCCTTAATCAGGTGGGTCCTAATAGGTCCTATTGTAAAATCCTCTAACCAGGTGTCATTCTAAAGAGTGTATAAAGTCCTCTAACAAGGTTGTTCCTAATAGGGAAAAGATCCTAATAGGTCTAAAGGAAAATCCCTTAACTAGGTAACACCTAACATTGCTTTTGTAAACCTTTAACCAGATAAGCTTCTCACGGGGCATATTCTAGAAGAGTACAGACTTAGTGGGTACCAATCCCCACATGTGGTTTTTCCCATTCAGGTTTCCACGGGAAAAATATGTGTCTTGTGTGATGAGTTTGTGTATGCTTGATATTTCTTTCTTTTATTTTCTTACAATAGCCATATGCTTTTTGGTTTCGAAGTTATTATTGAAGTTATTCAAATCATTGGTTGAATTAGTACATATTCTACTTGCACTGATACACCCCCCCTCCTCTCATTGCCTAAGAATCCTAACAGTAACTAATATCCATCGTGCTTCTATTTTTTAAATCATAAGGCAAGATTAGTTGTAAAAATATCTTTAATATTTTATTGACTTTATTACCATTTTTTATGAAATTTCATGAGACAACAATATCGTATGTGATACTGATAAGATTATGTTGTAAATTTATTATGTATTCCTCATTTTTATGTCACTAGGAGATGTATAAGTTCAATATTTTCCATGTTTGGCATCCCATTTTTAAGGATGTGTAAATTTCTCTAAGGGTTGGAAAGTTTTGTGTATGAATCCTTGAATGTTCTTCCATGCCAAAGGGGAAGAGATAAATTAGTTTATTATTCTTTTCTTCCATGCCAAAAAAGAGGGAGGTGCTTAAATTCATAAAGTTTATCACCGAATCCCTTAGCCTTTAAAAAACTCATGAGTGTTAGGGAGGGTTCAAGCTTGCTTTGAATAGTCAAATTCCATATGATTATTATAGTGTTTTTTGTTGATTGAAGAAGTCAATAGCCTTGAAGCCTCGAAGATTACTATGTTGTTCTTAATTCTACCCACATTATAAAATTTTTGGGAAGTTTAATGACACTAATACATTTAGTCTTTTTTCTAACAGCACGTCATCAAAATGCCAACAATATCCCGTCGATCAAGAGACACCACCCGTCATTGCAGTTTTGTAGTTGAAAACATGTACGGCTACTATAGGAGTCATAATTACGATGACTATGGCCATCAGAATATGCATCTGAAGAGGGCCTGCCAACATGGTGAACATGTCGCCGGGTCTATTTGTTGTTGTCGCAATTCTGACGAACATGCAACAGAGGTGTTGTACGTGCGATGACTATCTGTCAGATATTTCTAATAGATAGTCATTGTTTGGAGTCTTTGGTCATCAGTTATTCTATGGTTATCATCATAATTGTGACAGTTCACACCATATATATATATATCGTAAGTGGAGTGAGACCTTGAATTATTGAGCTTCTCTTTGTTTCGAGAATAGTTTAACATTCTCTACTTAACAGGGTCAACCACATGAAGGTGGAAGCTCATCTGGCCCCTCCTAGGATCCTTAAATAATCATGAAAATATTATATTAAATTATTTCAAATCCCCTCATTTGATGAGCTAATGAAAGGTAAAATGTTTTGTCAGTATATGGACCAAAGACGGAGACCAACTATGATGGTCTCTTGAGCTTTGTTATCTTTACTATGCTCAGTCATCGCTTTTGCAATGAATAGTAAATTTATTCTAACAGCAGCAGTATACGTCTGATGGATTATCCTGTCGGTAGTTTACTGCATACTGTCAGATTTTTGACAGGTTAGCCATCGGAGGGAACCCCAATTCGACAGATTGGTGTGACGGGACTACTATACGTCTAACGGGTTGTCCTGTCAGACATCTATTGCATATCCATTACCTTTTCGATAGAAAAAAATCGTAAAGAACCCTTTTTCGACATATCTATCCCATAGTAAAGGTTCTATTTGTGTGGCCTGTTTCGATGGGAAAATATGTTGAAATACCGATGGTGATCACTTATGTCACCATTTCCAACGCAAAAATGCCGACAGACACATCTGTCATAGTTTTCACAAATAGGCATTACAAAACCAACACATGGCCATCAGAACTTGGCCTCAAATGTACTAGTGGAGTACCATCAGAAATATTGGCCATTTACAATCATGAATAGTGAACAATCAAATAGCTCATTTTTTTATTAGCATGTGTAGTCTCTGTGTATATGAAAAATGAATGAAATATCAAGCTGAAATAAAATAGTGAACAAAAATTCAAATTCAAGGCCTAATTTATCAAGAGCAACAAACATTAGGATGAAAGAAAAATCATTAAGACTATAGAAAAATCATTAGGACTATAGAAAAATCATTAAGACTAGAAAATCAAGTTCTAGAAATGGATGGTTCTAATGCTTTTCCATTACAATAATTGAGCATTCATCATTTGGTATATGAATGGGTGAAAAACATGCAGATTTGACCAAAAACCACTGGGAATGACCAAACATCAAATGGACTTGTAATGATTTTCACAATAGTATGTGTGTTTTTGGGTCTGCTCCCAGTACTGCTTAGGCAAATCTACATATTCATCACCTGTGCATATGAAGTGGCTCTAATGGCAAGAAATAAGAAAAATCATTACGACTACAGAAAAATCATTAAGACTAGAAAATCAAGTTCTAGAAATGGATGGTTCTGATGCTTTTCCATTACAACAATTGAGCATTCATCATTTGGTACTTCTTGGTGTATTCCATTTAAGTATGTCAGGCACAAAGTATTCCATTTAGATATGGTGTATTCCATTGAGCATTCATCTTATTAATTAGCATTCATTAACACACATTCATTAGCATTCATAAGACTCATTAATTAGCATTCATTAACACATCATAACATTCATTAACACATAAGATTAAAACATCAAAATATAAACATCAGTCCGACACACTTTCGTCGATCGACACAAACTGGTGTTGCAGTTTTGGTGTCGGTATTACCGACAGCTGGGATATTCGTCGTTATGGCGATAGATTTGACCGTCGCAATATGCACCAGCTATGATGGTTAACTTGTTGTCGTTTCACATTATGGGTGTCTCAATTACAACGGAATTGACCGTCGCAATATGCACCGGAAAGGATATTCAACTTGTTGTCATTACACATTATTAGTGTCACAATTAAGACGATAGTAAAATGGATACATTGTACATGCGAACCCTGCTGTCAGATATTTCTGACATTTGTACGTTGCATTTATTTCTTTGGTGTTAGTTGTTCTCTTGCATAAAAATCTACAAAGCCTTCGATTTGGCCAATGAAAATATGCCAATGCCCATATTGCACATGCATCTGTTAAAACTTGATCGTCTCCTGCTAACAAATAAACATTGGAGAAAAACGTAACAATGGGAAAATGGAGTAATATTATTGGATATGGATGAAACATTTAACCAATGTTTAATGTTTTAGCCCTCGACAAGAGTTCTCAAATAAAAATTCCATAATAAAATGAAACTAAGAAAAAACATGATTTAGATTCAAAAGGGAAAAAGGGGAATTAAATAAAAAATGAGTGGAACATCGATGCAATGGAAAGAGTGATACTAAGGGAAGACGAATCTACAAACAATCCAAGGAATTAATATAGATACTAATTACATAAGAATAAAGAACTAGTGAGAATTTTCTTTGATTTTCATACAAGGTGTGCTAATAAATCTATAATTAATATTTCTTAACTATCAAATATTTTTCTACAAAAATATTTGAAACACTTCATCTACTATAAAAAACTCTATAATTAAAAGAAACACATTTACTACGGATCATAATGTCTATCAATAATACTCTCCACCATACTCTAAAAATATGTACCTATCATATTGTATACAGATCAAATCTTCTTCAATACAAAAAAAAAAAACTATATATACCTAAGCAATAACTAGACCATAGATCAGTAAGAAAAATAAAATCTCTTGAAGCGAGGAACTAAATGTTGCAAGCTCCACATTATTTATGGTGGTGATTTTTTATTATTTGACGTGCGTACCAAAAAGATGGTGCGTACATTCTTTCATTTGTTTTTTGAAATTTGTTCGCGCAGCCAAGATCGCCCCCGCCATTTAAAATTTAATCATGCTTCCCAATAAATAAAGTAGATGAGAGCTGAGCAATTAGCTTCCCAAGAAAAAGCTCATAAATGAACTATGTGTACCCCAATTTTTGTGCCCTCTGTGCGTACCCAAATGATATATTTGAAACAACAAGGGTAAGGCTTAAAGAAGTTAATGTTGCATCACAGTTTATAGTTGTTGCAGCAGCAGAGCATCAGGCGCCACCTTCAGCACAATATGATCACTAGACAAGTCTGTATGTTTTATGAAGTTTGGTCATTATCATAACTCGCAAGCAAAAATCCAGTGCCCTCTTCCCTCTTCGTGCACGGTGCCCTCTTCGCAACTTACGAAAATTACAAATGAGTGTTTCACTAATTTTGAGTGCCTTTAATTGAATATATGATAAAGGATGACCAAGCACATGAGCTAATTTGCAGTCCAAACTTCAGAAGAAACCTATCCACAACAACCAAACTTCATAAAACATACAGACCTGTCTAGTGATCATATTGTGCTGAAGGTGGCACCTAATACTCTGCTGCTGCAACAACCACAGACTGTGATGCAAACTTAACTTCTTTAAGCCTTTCTCTTGTTGTTTCAAATATATCATTTGGGTATGCACAGAGGGCACAAAAATTGGGGTACACATAGTTCATTTATGAGCTTTTTCTTGGGAAGTTAATTGCTCAGCTCTCATCTACTCAAGAGTGAAGTATTTCATGATAATGTGACACACCTTAGGCCAGAAGTTAGGTAGTAGCTTGCGATTGAATCTCCGAGATTTCTTCACAGGCTTCTCACCCAACCTGAAGAACTAATTGAGGCTGGTAATGTCTAGTGTTCGGCTACTTTTCTTGTACTTCCTTCCCTCGGTTGATAGCCCTTTTGCTTTACCAATGACCTCCTCGTTAATTTGGAAGTGTATGCCCCCCACTGACACCTTTCTGTTGTTCCAAGAGGTCACAAATTGTTTAGAAATTTGTTCGTCATGGACGCCCTTCATTATTTTCATGAAGCCCCAAATGTCATTGTCTTTGTAGTAGTGAATAACCAGGGGGTCGGAGGTGAACTCCTCTTCGATTTTGTTTGGCTCAATACGCAAAGTTTTGCTACCCATCTTGACCAGACTAGTTTCCTCCGTAAACACCTTTTGAAATTTACAGAGCCGAGCTTTGCATGCTAGGGCATAAAATAGGGCTTTTTGAGTTAACTATTTTATGTGAATTTTGTTCATACAAGGCAGGGACTGGGTGTTTTTTGGATAATCGAGCCCCGTATAGCAAAATCCAATGGATCTCAAGGCGTAATTATTTGCAGTTAAGCCAATTTTTCCATTAGTGTCCTTGGTAATCAAGATTACCTGCTAATACATACAACCATCCTTCCACACATAATCACACAAAAGGTAATAATGAACCGTTATAAGATTTTGTGCATACATAGTCATAACAACTATAATCATCATATTAAGCCAACACATAATCTTGGTGGGGCCCTCAACTATTTTATCGACAACGTGGCTCATTTTGAACATTGTTGGTGTCATGTTTTTCCCGCCTGATTAGCTGTTGGATCTCCTTTGGTAGCTCACTAACCTCCTCCCATTTGACCAACCTAGTTTTCTTAAACCCAATGTCAGCCATAGAATCCACCACTGCGTTACCTTCCATATAGGTATGGGAAATGGTCATGCTTTGGAATTTGTTGAGTAGCTCCTGAATTTCCACTATTATGGTGTTCACCCGCCATCCCGCAGTTGACCTTCGTTTGACAGCCTCAATAATTACTTTGGAATCCCCCTCAATCATCAGCAACCTGATATTCTTGGAGATGGCAAATTTTATACCCCATAGCAGAGTCGTGCCTTCAGCTTGATTAATAGTACTATTTTTTAGTGGCCCAGCATAAGCCAAAAGGCAAGAGCCATTGTGGTCTCTTAGCACTCCACCCCCACCCTGGGTAAGATTTTTCGCTGCCTCATCAAAGTTTAATTTGATCCAGCCAACAAGTGGGGCAACCCACCTAGTAGCCTTCCAGGCCATCAACCTGGAGTTTTCGAACCTAGTGAAGTCGGACAACAAATTCCAACTATCATTCATTTTGATCTCCCGGGCTGAGAGGGGTGCAAAGGGAGTTTCCAATTAGCCAAGCCAGTATTCTCACATAGGAGCTTCGTGCCCAAATGAAGAGAGGCCTCAGGTGGGGAATCAGTCTCCCTGAAGATCTTGTTATTCCTTTCTTTCCAGATAGTCCAGCAAATGTGCGGGGGAAGAAGATGCCATAGAAGCTTGAGGAGAGGGTGATTGGAGGGGGATCGCCAACTAGTGAACTGGTGAACATCATCTCCAAGGACCTAGGGGATCCCCAATTTTCTAATAACTCCCTGCCAAATACTAGCAAAGTAGTCGCAGTGTATGAATAGGTGGTTCACAGTTTCCTCCTTGCAAAGGACACATCTATTGGCCAGGGAGAACCCTCTTCTAATGAGGTTGTCATGAGTTAATACTTTACCATGCATAAGTGTCCACTAGAAGAAGTTTATTTTCGGAGTAAGATGTGGGATCCACACATTTTTCCAATCTCTAGGTTTATGCTCCTCCTTCAGAAGCAGGTTGTAAGCAGTCCTGACTAATAAGGTTATTGCATTACTTAAGGTTTGAAGTAATGCATATTAACGGCATATTAATAGAACTATAAAGTATATATAGAATTGTTGGGACTAGCAGTCATGTTAGGACTGGTCCTACTTAGTTAATCTATTGAATTCCTTTTTTTGTGTGGTACAAGGACCTTTCTAGTGATAGAACCTACTTTATCTAATATGGTGCATTAACGATGTCTACAGATTAAATTATTTTTTGTTTAATACACGCTAAAGGACCAGTCCCAACAATTCTTAAACATACTTTATCTTATATGATGAATTCTTAAACAATTAAGGTTGGAGTAGACATAGTTATCACATAGTTTTTTGTGTGGTACAAGGAATATAGTGATGAAATAAAGTAATAATGTACCACCTTTGTGTGGTACACAGACTTGTTAGACATTGTGAGTTTGAAGAGATTATGTGCCATGTGTGATAGAACTATTTATTGCTAAATTTACTGTTAGACTAATTCTATAGGTCAAACCCTAGGTGACTTCAATTAATAAAGTATTAAACTAGATTAAACATACTTTATTTGAAGTAATTCTGAACCTACTTTATATGCTTTAAGAGTAGACTATTGAATTAGACAATTGGGTATTAATTGTAAATTCTATTCTTTATCTGAACATACTTTATCTTAAAAATGAACCTACTTTATTTGTCAGCCAATATGTTGTAATTCTAATCTATAAGAATTGTTTAAATAGATTAAGAATTTTCAGCATATTATTATAAGATACTAAAGAAGACCTACTATTTGTTAGACAAATCTTCATTGCGCCCCCCCCCCCCCCCCCCCCCCACAATGAAGACAATGAAGATGGACCTATTACTATGCTTAATGCTTAAGAATTGACAATTTTATAAGATTAAATGCATGATAGTAATATGCTTAACTAATTCCTTGAAGATTTGTGTTGGTACTATCTGCATTTAATCTGCTAGGTCAAATCTTCAAATTACAGCACACGAGTATTTTCCTTTAAACCTTTATGTTAAATGCATTTAAAATAAAGGTCTAATTCTGTAGACTGCTAGCACGAAGGAAGATTTGACCTAGCAGTCTACAGAATTAGACAAGGCTATAGATAGAGGTCTAATTCTGTAGACTGCTAGGTCAAATCTTCCTTCGTGCTAGCAGTCTACAGAATTAGACCTTTATTTTAAATGCATTTAACACAAAAAAAATTTACAAAATTGAACCAATGGCATGTTTACAACAAAGAAATAGAATGATAATAATATGCTAAAAATTGTATTCTGTTTAATACACGCCAAAGGACCAGTCCCAACAATTCTTAAACATACTTTATTTGATATGATGAATTCTTAAACAATTAAGGTTGGAGTAGACATAGTTATCACACAATTTTTTGTGTGGTACAAGAAAATTTTGGTTGATTAAGAGTGAGATCTTCTTTAGAATCTCATGAGTTTTGTACTACACATGCAATGTATTGTGAGTTTGAAGAGAGTTTGTGCCATGTGTGATAGAACCTACTTTATCTAATATGGTGCATTGTTAAACAAATTAAGGGTGGAGTAGTTATTACTTAGTTTTTTGTGGGAGACAATGAAGATTTGTTTGACAAATAGCAAGTCTTCTTTAGTATCTCATGAATTTTTACCACATATGCATGAAACGAATATGTTATTTTTCATCTCCAATTAGCTAATGCTTTATAGCAACTCTGAAAGTATATTTAGGAGTTCCTAGGTGACTTCTTGGAATGAATTACAGAGAAGGACAATAACCTTATAACTCAAAATTTTACGAGTGCAAGGCCTTTTGATCATCACTAGATTCATATGAAATTCTAAAATTATCAACTTTATATGGAAAAGGAAGAAACAAAATTGATTATTGTTGTAATTGTTTATAATATATATAACTAAACAAAACAGTGACCAAATTTACATCATGTATGCCCATATCAAAACTCACGGGCCCCAAGCAGTGTGTAAATAAGTAATAAACGGATGCCCTAGCTTCAAACCAGTGAAATACAATGCAATAAAACCAAGTAACAAAAAAGACATGGCCAAGTTCGTGCACGCAAGCAAAAGTCCAGTTCGGGCCTACCTCGAATCCGTGTAGAGTTAGGGTCGCGCACGCAAGCAAAAGTCCAGTGCAGCACACTAATATTTTCCCTAGTTATATCAGGATGCCAATGTAAATTCCCTTTTTTTGTAAGTTCAATGGTTGGCGAAAATCAATCGTAGGACCTTTGAATGTCAAAATATTGTGTGTTTATAACTGAATTTACTGTGTTTATAACTAATAATTTGAGTTTTGTATTGTAAGATAAGTTGGTTTTTATATGGTTTTGTAAATATTGTTAATCTTATCTTGTTGATATTGCTGAAAATTTTAAAATAATTAATTATGAGATTGTTATTCATACATGGTTTCCATCCAAACCTAAAGTCTCACATGTCTAGTCATTTTCCTATCGTGAGTGTTGTGATACTTCTGATGAAGAAAGAAGGTGTCCTTACTCCGAGTAATTCTTGAATTGTTTTATTGTTTGATAATCACGACACTTACTTCATTATTGTATTTCAGTCAATTCTTGTAATATTTTTATATATTTAAACAAAAAAAAAATGAATAAAACACTCACAACCTCTATGAAATGGATGCCCTAGCTTCAAACTAGTGAAATACAATGCAATAAAACCAAATAAAAAAAAAGACATGGCCAATTTTGGGCACGCAAGAAAAAGTCCAATTCGGGCCTACCTCAAATCTGTGTAGAGTTAGGGCCAAGTTCGCGCACGCAAGCAAAATTATAGTGCCCTCTTCCCTCTTTATGCATGGTGCCCTCTTCACAGCTCGCAAGCAAAATTCCAGTGCCCTCTTCCCTCTTCGCACACGATGCCCTCTTCCCTCTTCGCGCACAGTGCCCTCTTCCCTCTTCACACACAGTGCCCTCTTTGCAACTCACAAAAATTACAAACGAGCGTTTCTTTTTCTTTTTTTTTGTTTATAATCACGCGAGTGTCAAAATTACGATGTCACCGTCGCTATTACTCAACCATCAAGGGCACTTGCAAAAAAAACACAAAAAACACACACAAATGGTACTATCATCAAAATTGGCATCAAAATTCGACCCCAAATGTTGTAGTGTGAAATGTCACATGAATTATAAAGGGTGTTTTATCACACAGTTGAGCATTGGAGAGTTTTCAAGAGTCAATTATGGTTTGTGCCCACATTGTAAAAGAAGATGCATGAAGAATTAAAAACAAAGAGAGCTAGTTGCTCTTTTTTAGTCCACATTGAAGTCACATGCCATTTTTGTAAGAGTAGAAGAAGAAGAAGAAGAGGGCATCAAGGGTTTCAGGTACCCTAAAGATTTATTTGGTTTCTCTTGAAGTTTGTTAAAGATATATTGATATATTATATCCAATGCTAGGTTGAGAAAGCATTACATTTCATTTAAAATAAAACAGCATCTAAAAGTGTTACAATATATCTGTCAAGAAACTTGGTTGCCTCTAAAAGCTTTAAAATGTTCTCCACGATATTCTCAACTGCAATGGAGTCAAAAAAAAATTATGTCTCGATCCTTTTGCTAATTACCCAAAATAATACCTTATCATATCCTCCTCAAATCATGAGAATTTTGCAAATTTAAGTGCAAATGGTTGCAACATAATTGACTTTTGATTTAAAAGCCATTTTTTCTCTCTTCAAATTCTCATGTGGTTATATTGTTTAACACCTACTATTCATTTTGTTTATGCATCTATTTGTCCTACCTTCCATACCATACTATATCTTCTACATGTATACCTACTATTCATGTTAAGGATGCTTCACGTAGTTGGGCATACACATCAAAAGCTAGTAATAGGTCAAAATATTTCAACTTGACAACTATTTTTAATATATAGTCAAATTTTCATTTCTCCTACAACTAATCTTACACCCAAGGATATGACAATTCAAAAAATTAAAATGGACAAGCTAAAATATTTTAATCATATGGCCTTTTAAGATAACATTATACAGAAGAAAAATACATGTGTACATGTATTACAACACTCATCTCTTTTAATATCAAGGGTATCAACTAGAGAAATGAAAGAAACAACTAAACCTCTTAAGGAATAAAAGGTACACATAATGATACAATGCTTCCATGGACAATGTGATACAATTCATATGAAAATGTCACAAGTGAGTTAAGAATTAAAACAAAAAACTATCACAAATTATGTAAACATATCAAAAATTCTAACAAAAACATGAATGGAAACCAAGGATAAAGGACCGGGAGAGTCCATCATAATAGATTAGTACTAAAAATCTTCTCAATATTGGATATCCAAAGGATAATGCATGAATGATAACCAAGTATAAAGGATCATGAGAGTCCATAATAATAGATTAGAACTAAAAAGCACCTAAATGGTCGACATCCAAAGGATTATGCGTGAATGGAAACCAAGGATAAAGGACCATGAGTGTCCATAATAATAGATTAGTACTAAGAATTTCTTCAACAATAGATATCCAAAGGATAATGCATGAAAAGCCCAAAATCCTAATAGGTGTAGTTAAATGGTATAAACGTGAAGTAGGGATTTACTTCAAAAAATAAAAAAAATCAATCCTTAATCATAATTAAAACAAGTATAAAATCTAAAACTTAGAAACTAAAGTAAAAATGGATAGATTGTTGGGAGATAGGATAAATAATTAAACAGGCTAAATCTTAAAATGAGCATATCTCAATAAATTATGAGGATGAAATTAGAATCTAATATAAAAATAAGATGTCAATACCATAAAATGGTAGATCTAAAAACCCTAATATTTATGAGAAACCTTAAGAAAAAACTTAATTCATGTAAGAATATCTAAAGGTGAACACCAAAACTTTAAATGAAAAATGATTGTTCAAGTTTAATCTAGACTAATTAAACTATGACAATCAATTTTTCTCTTAATCTATAATAATGTTTAATTAAATGAATAATGATTGTTCCCTTGAGTTCAATCTAGAATAATGTTTACTATAGAGTATCCTTAAACAGTTTTTGAAAAACTTACAATCACAGTTAAACAAAATGTTACAATCAGAAAACACCATACCATCAAGATTTGCTGGACTCTCACAAATAGTGAGATTCCAAAAATTAGTAAATGTTTAAGAAATAATAACAATTGAACTGTCTATCCCCAAAAACAACAAGCTTATGGTTTCTATCTACGTCCCAAATATGATATTTTTGGTTTCTCTTAGAACATTTTTTTTTAATTTAGTAGCATTCCCAGTGTACTTCGAAATAAGATGAACATCACTATTTCTCTATTTTCAAGATTACCAAATCTTAAGTCCTCAAAATAATAAGATTTATTTTCTACTGTGTCATTGATAGTTTTAAAATTCAAAATTTTAAATAAGTTTTCATTTCAATTGAATGCTCCATGTTGCATAAGGTTTGTCATTCATCGTAGACTCTACGCCGAATTTGTTCAACCTTCTTAATTTTTGAATTTGATGGCAACGACTATAAATGAGTCGACTGTAAAAGGATCACGAAATTCAGCACTCCCACCAAGTTGTTGCAGGTAAAAGCAGGCGAAATGTTTATGAGCTCACATTCACTGTATGTGACTCGAACCCCTAACGTCCCGAACTGCTCTCGACATTCTCCTGTCCTCCGTCGTATTCATTTTTCTTTGTTGCGAGGCGTACGTAATTTATAGCCGGTGTGTGCAGAGGTTCGATATCCGTGCAGCTCTGATACCTTCTGTCCCCGTTTCTTCCCGAAGTTTCCAGAAAATGTGAGAACTCGTAATTGTTTCAGTTTGTTGGTACGATTCAACTGTGGAGACTCGATAGTCGGCACCATAATCATGGTGAGTGTCTGTTTGTTAGTGTCAATGGCAGTCGTTAAGCTTTCTACAAAATGTACCAAAGATAAAGATCAAAATATATATATATATTTCAAACTTTTTTTTTTCAGATTTGTGAAAATACAGCAAGTTTTTTTGTAATTTTATGTGGTTATCAACTACAAAATATGCAGATCATGAAGAACAGATGGTGAAAATTTCGCAAAAATCTATTGTGTTTTCCATTTTTTTAAATTTGGTCAACAGTGCATTTTGTAGGGAGCTTAGCCACGCCTAGTATCAATTTAAAAGTGATAGTTAGTTGATAGGCTCTTTATGGTGGGCTTTGCCCATTGGATTTAAGAGTTCTCGTGTGGGAAGTTCGTTGGAAAATTTGTGGAGAACTAAAACATGCCTTGCCTCATGCCCTGAAACAAATTTTGGCAAAATGTAAGCACAAGTTTTGTTTCTTCATTTAAACACCTGAGCAACTCTATTTATTGTTGTCCCTTCGATGCCAGTGTCTTATGACGGTTCACTACAACATCAACATTTGGACAGAGGCTAGTTGATAGTTCATATCACCATGTAACATAATATTTTCTTCTACTTGAACCTCTTGCATTCTGACAATGGTTCATGGAGTGTGATTTGAAACGTTGATGTAAAAAAATCTCACACAATCATATCTATAAGCTACTAACATCATTCATATGAATTGTGGAAATCTTATAGCATTTTAAGATTAAGACAACAACCAAGACAAACATCATCCTATATTGGTAGTATTTTCAAATAACGATTTGTGAATTTCAAATTTTGTATCTGAGTGTTGCAAGTAATATAAACTTTCTTCACTTTGCCCTTAATTTGAATTATCGATAAATTAGAGCCAAAGGATCCATGTTGAAGAGTTATCTAGAGGTTGGGTGTCTACTCTTCATAAGTAGCTATTCTACAATTAACAGACAAACTATCTAATATGCCAATGTCTATCTAGATTAATAATTACTACACTTATCGCTACATTTGCAAAGAAACAACACCATTGTTATCTTTATTTGATCCTTTAGAAACTTAAAATAAAGCCATATGGAATTGGAAACAAACGAGCACACAGCTTAAATACAAAAATAGGGGGCAATTGTCAATTTTAAGAAGGGAGAAAAATGTAGTTCCACCTAAATTTTGCACGACATGCATTTGTAATTGCTAGAGATTTCTTTTTTTTTCAACTGGCAGCACTAATGGTAAAATTTCTACAATCGACAACACATCAAATCAAATAGGTCATTTATAAATTGACACGGGTTCTTACATCCATATGTCACTATAAAAATCTTCTCGATGTAATAAACAACAAAGGTCTTGAATGCATTTAGCAATTGCATCTCTCAAATCTATTAGATTTCCACAATCCATGCAAATTCTATATCAGTTTTTGGATTCGATTGTGTAGAGCTTTTTGTCAGCAACATTTGGGATCACACTACATGATCCATCATCAGGATGCAAGAGAGCAAAAGGAGCTATATGTCATCTTATGCTATGTTTGTTCTCTTGCATCTTGATGATGGATCATGTAGTGTGATCTAAAACGTTGATGACAAAAAAGTCTAAACAATCGAATCCAAAAACTGATATAGCAATTGTATTTCTTCCACGAAGACTAAATAGGAACGTTTTATTTCAACTAGAGGGAAAATGTTTTGCATTGAAATATTGTAGTGTGAAAATTAAATTTGATAGAAGTAAAATACTCTTCTCCAATGTGATAGTTGTAGTGCCAAACAAATTTCTAATTATCTATTTGGTCATGCTCAAACCAAGTAGTATTTCATATGGAAGGAGATTTTAAATTGGGTATTGATAATGGTCTTTCCAACTACCTTGTATATGAATAAATAGCATGTTGATATTTTAAGCTTATCAAAAAAAAATTCGATTCATTGCATCACTATATGTCTAGCTTTGTTGTTTATTATGATTTTGCATTGCAAGCTTTTATAGATAGGGTTTTGAGTTGTGACGAATTAAGCATTTGTGACTTTTTAATGTTTACCTTATTGTGAACCAATCTTTAAATTAGTTGTTATTAGTAGGGTTTCAACATTGCTTGCAATGTCTTATCAATTTTTTAATAAAGTTCTTACAAGTTCAATTATAGACTACTAAGACAACTTATTTAATTACAATCAAAGTTACCATTGCACCTTCTTTTAGTGCTAGTGCTAGTTATGATGAATACAGAGATTCATTATGTGTGCAAGGGTCAAAAAGTGATCATTTTGAAGAGACATTTGATACATGTTTTCTATTACCTCCTGAACCATTCACTTTAACCACCACCAAATTTAGAACAATTATTTGAACATGGATGGTAACTAGGCCCCTTCTCCCAATATTAAAAAAAATGGTGGTAGATGGCACATTTATAGAGTCCACATAATGATCTAATAACAAGGGTCAAGTCTTCAATCCATGAAGTCTACTATTCATTGATTTTCAAGCACTCATTCTACTAAAAAATACCTTGTTGAATCATAAGGTGCAAGTTCTTCTAGATTGGTCCCCTAATTAAAATGCATTTTTTGTTGTGAAAACATCAAGACAAAACTCTTTAATCATTCAATGATTTATAGATTTGACTTGTTATCTATTTTTTCATCAACATTTTTTACCGTACTTCATGATCCATCAGTAGGATGAGTTAGCTTGAGAGGAGAAATAGAAGTAATAGAAGATGAGGATGACTAAATAGGGGAGGGGCTATGAGAGGCACAACATTTGTGGGATCTCAATAGAGTAAGAGGGTCCTTGAAGAGTGAAGAGAAAGGAGAAAAATAAAAGAAAAACAAGCAAAGGGATAGATATACATGTGCAAATAGACATAAATATAAAAAAGAATAGACATAAATAGAACAATGGTAATAAATTGAAAATTGAACCATATACAAAGTTCAAAAGGGTTGCAAGCAAAGTAGGCTTACCATGGACGAAACTTCATAGTTAAGCACATTTGAGCTAGAGTAGTACTGGGATGGGTGACCTCCCAAGAAGTCTCGGTGCTTCACCTCTATGAGTATCATGTAGATGCCATGAGTGCTAAGTGTTCCATTCATTCTCATAAGAGATGGGTTATTGTGAACCACTACTCATGAAACAAGGATCCATGAGTTTAACTCAAGAACTACACAGAATCCTGATAGGAGTATTGTTGTGGAAAGTACCTCCTACTTATCAATTGATGAGCTCAAAAGACTTTACAATGAATGGTTCATAAGACACAACACTTCATCACCTAGATGCAGTGAGCACTAATGTTCCATTCATTCTCATGAAAGATGGGTTCTTGTAAACCACTACTCATGAAACATAGGTCAATGAATTTGACTGGAGAACAAAAAAAAATTATATAGAAATATTCTTTATATTACTTTTTAATTAAAAAAAAATTTACCACTAATTCTGAGATCTCACTTTGTAATCCATCCAAAATGAATCCTTAAACAGTTTGTGAAAAACTTACAATCACAGTTAAAACAAAATGTTACAATTAGAAAAATCCATGCCATCAAAATTAGGCTTTTCCTGTAACTTCTCTTTCACTAAATGATAAAGACGGAGGAAGGTATGAAACTTCGAGTTTTTTCACAAAAATGTGGAAGAGAACAAACAAACAAACTGAGAAATTTTTCACAGATGATTTCCTAAGCCTTGGAATAATACCGAGATCTCCCATTATTCCTGAAAGCACAGCAGCCCACAGAATAGACAGCAATCAGAAAAAGCAAAAGAACAATATTGATTGCAGCCACTTTACGCCAGTCCTGCTTAACACTCGCCAAAACCCCAGCCTTGCACGAATTACAGCTGTAGCAGAGCTCATCCTGTGCATTACTCCAGGCAAAACAGTCCAAATAAGAAGTCCCATTCACAAGCGTCGGAACCCCATCCCAGTATGTCACGTTCCTGTAAATGTACCCGCAAGAGCTCGGCGGTTTGCAACATCCGGACTGAAACAAAGCAGAAAAGTTAGCAATTACTCAGGCCCGGTCCCTCTGGGGATTCGAACCCGCGACACAACAAATAGAAACCCTAAAATCTTAACCTGAAATAGAAACCCTAAAATCTTAACCTCAAGTAAAAAAATTTATGTACCGACCTGAACAGGGGAAAGATTTCTGTGATCAAATTCTGCCGCGGGAAGGTTCAGAACATCACGGCTGAGAGCCTTACAGATCTTTGCGTCGCGCACACAGATCCTTATTTTTCTCCAGTTGTCCGCATTTTGCAGCCTTTTCTGCAACCAGTGGGAGTAATCCTCCAGACGGTACTCCTTGTAACCCTTTCCAGACGCCATTTTTCCCGTCCCTTTACTGGTGACCACAAAGGCGAAAATAATGAAGCAAAAGAGCAGGATTATGAGAAGGAACATGAAGAACAAGTAGATCCACAGCAGCCATGAAACCCTAAAGCAGGCTCCTATGAAACCCGCCAGTGATACCGCCATTATGAGGAGCCCGATGACTATGATAGGGCCTTGCAGAAACTTTTCGCAGTCGGTCCCATGCCTGTTCGCCAGCCATATGCCCGAGGCCAAAATGGGGATCGACAGCAAGAGGATCACGAAATTCAGGACTCCCACCAGGTTGTTGCTCGTCTGCTGCGGCATTTTCTTCCTGAGAGAATGCAGGTAAAAGCAGGAGTGTTTATGAGCTCACATTCACTGTATGTGACTCGAACCCCGAACGGCCCGCGGTTCCATGGAATTGCTCTCAAGTTTCTCGTGTGCTCCGCCATTTTCATCTTTCTTTGGGAAGGGTTATGTTTGATTTTCCCGCTTTGTGCAGAGGTTCGAAATCCGTGCACCTCTGATACCTTCTGACCACTCTGAAAGTTGTGATCTTTTCCTTTACTCCATAAATTTTGAGAACTCCTAAGAAATCTCCGTTGATAAGTACAATAGTTGATACTATGATCACGGTCGCCAGTCTCTTTGTTGGACGCCGTTATTATCCAGAGAACCATCATACAAGTCTATACAAAAATTCAATTTTGTATATTAAGATAGATTTTTTTTGGGTACAATTTCATTCATTTGATTCTTATAATCTTCTTTTACAATGCTGTTAAAATGAAAAAATAGATAAAAATATATTGAGTTATGTCCATTTATGTTAGTACAGTCCAGTCACTTCGTTCCGAGAATAACCAAGCTCTATTTGTTATGTTCTTACTATGCTAAAACAAAGTTCTAATTTTTTCAAATGAATATTTTTTATTGAATTTTATATTAATAAAAGAGAAACAGGAAAAGGTACCAATAGGTATAGCAAATTCGAACATCTTAAGTTCTCAAATTGTATATTAGATTTTGGTCACTATTTTTTGTATGTGATTTTAGAGCTTCTAGTAATTGTTTCAGCTTTGGGTAAGTAAAGGATTCGTTATATGCATAAGGGTCAAAAAGTGGTGAATTCAAGGTGGCGTTCGATACCTATTCTCAATTGCCTCATTTACTGGACTTTTTAATTAGCATGTTCCAATGGATAGTTATTGGGACATGGGTGGTAACTAGGCCCCTCCACCAGCAAAATATTTTAAAAAGGGTGGTATACGACACATTTATAGAGTCTAACATAATGATCAAATAAACAATTTAAAGAAAAGAAAAGCTACCCATAAACTACCCTTGCAATTGTGGTAGGGACTTGAATTGCATTCCCTTGATAAGTCAGCAAACCACCACTCAAGATATAATTTGAATTTTTTTGTTTAACTAATGAATAACAAGGGTTATACTTGACACTATTATTGAGCTATAGAACAAATCCACCTTGAAACAAAGTGTATTTGTCTCTCTAGAAACGAACCCACCTAAGGAATAGATCAACAAATTTGCCCAAATATAAGGTGAATCTATATGTGTTAGCAAATCTCCCCAAACCTGTTCACAAGTTGTTGCTCTAGCATTCACTCAAACATAAATTTCACCCAAATTTTAGCAATTTCACCTTTTTTGTCAACATATTTGCCTTAATTTTAGCAAATTCCCTTGTTTTATGGCAAATTCACCCCTCTAGGATTAAATTCACCTTGTTGTCGAGTTGGCAATCACGAGTGAATCTACACAAGGATTTCTAAATCAACCTATCTATAGGCAAATCCACTCTTATGCACCTTGAGGCAAATCCGATCATATAGAATCAAATCTACCCAAAAATAGCATGAATCAATCAAGTTTATCTTGTATTCCTGAATTCACCCATGTGTGTGCAAATCCACCTAAATGTAACTTGGAGACATAAATCAACTAAGAACAATTGAATTTGTTAGCTTAGACCCATGATGTGGACCCTACCAGAAATGTGTGTATGAAATTTGTGCTCAATAAATGAATGAAAATTACAAAACATAAAAACAAGAAAACACTCAAGATTTAAGGCAAAAGAGGCTAAATGAACATGAAATGTCATGAAAACAAAGTATATCAATCCTCTCAATAAGTAGATTTTTCTAGGATGTTTGATTGAATGTGTACTCGCTTAAAAATTTGATACCATTACGATGGTCAAATGAAAAAGGAGAGAGAAATATATCAAAATGGTTGAGGGTTGGGTATATATAGATTTTAGATGAAAAGAGATGGATGGTCAAGATTCCTTGATGAAGATCAAGGGTGGAGGATGATTTGGTCCTCTCGTCTCATGAGATGGTGTCAAGTGGCACTATGAGGTGGATTGAGAGGGAGATGGAAGATTGAAAAGAAGGAGAGGATACTTAGGGGACAAGACTCATGTGACCAAGTACATGGTATCTTCTCCAAAAGGGGGTCTATTTAAGGTTGAGTATGAAGGGTGAAACTGTGTTGCAATTTGAACTGGGTTAACTCCAATTAATTAGGATTAGGGAATGTACAAATGATTAGGAGAGGGATCATATGAGGATTAGGAGATAAAGAGAAGGGATAGAGGATGTGACATGTGAGGAGATAATTAAATAAATAAAATTATTTATTTAATTATTAGGAGGAAAGGGATAGAGATAGGATATTTATAATTAAAGTAATTATTTACTTTAGGCTAGGACTTGGGAAAGATAGAATAAAATGGATGACATAAATTAAATAATAAAAGTTATTTAATTAATATCAATGATAGAAAACTAGATGAAATACAAGTAAATTGATCAAAGGTGGTCAATTTTATGTGTTTGCAACAATGAACAAATTTTATTTTTAAATTTAATTTAACATTTACTTATATATTTTAAATGTTTGTCTTTCTTTTATTGATTTATTTAAATTATTTACTTAAATATTATTTTAGTTTACTTAATTTAATTAATTGTTAAATGAGTTAGTTTGTCCAAATTTTAGAATAACTACTTAATTCAATGACATTATTTGTTATCCAAACTACATACCTACTTCTAAATGGGTGTGGGTACACAACTCTTTCTAAAGCCCCTTTTCTCCAAATAGTTCATATACTCACTAACCATGAAAGAAAGCAATTAATAAATACTTTAATCTCGTTGACTAGTACTTGTTTACTATTATAATCATAGTCGTAATAAAGTGCTTAATCAATCAACATATTCTCATTAAGTACATAAAATCCATGTAAAGTTCTATGAAAACATAAAAATATCTAACTCAAACTAATAATTTATTTATCTTTATAAATGGGAGACTAATTAATTGTCTAAAAAGAATTCATTCCTCAAATCATGTTTTGAATTATTGAATTGTTGTTTAAAATAATTGCAATTGAAAGGAAGTTAAGGTACAAAAATAACTTCCTACACTAATCTTGAGAGGGTGGTTATTCAAAAATATTTAGACCTTTACAGAAATTATAGAAACTAAACAAAAATAACACAAATAGATTTCATACCATAATACAGTAATTTACATGGGAAAACCCTTTCGGGAGAAAAACTACACACTTCAAAAGTCACCCAATATATTCAAATATTAACAACATAATACAATATACTTGCAAAGTAAGCTTCTTACATGAGTATCACCAACCAAACATCCATAGGTAACAACACATATAAAGCTCTTACACACAACCTTTGTCTCATGCACCTAATATATTGAAGATACACTACATGAAATTGTCAAGCAGTATTACATAATCAAGAGATAAAACCACCCAAAAAGTGGCACCCAACTTATATCCAATCTAAGATGTGGTATGATGTGTCAAAACATACACCAACCCATTTAATGAGCCCCTTTTCAACACATTTATGTGTCGAACAAATTTTTATATTTCATATTTTAGGAGACCCAAATTCTAGAGGCAATAACTTTTGATCATGAAGTCTAATTAATGAATTATTTCAAGTATCAAAAATCTTGTGAAGTGCTCTATCAAGCTATAACTTGCCACACCAATTGCAATAGTTTTGCTACCCAAAAAATGCATCTAAGGCATTCAAAATTGACTTTGAAACTCTTTTTTTTTTAAAAGAACTTCAATATTTTCAAATCCAGAGATGATCTTGCAACAAAAATTTAATGTCATGATTATTTAGCCAATTGGAAATTTCATATGAATCTATGCTCAAATATAAAATTATTATAAATAGTAATTTTATGTAATTGCAAGGTTGAGACACCATTTTTCTAGCAAAAGCTATATTAAAAACAAATACAATAATTGAAAATGCATCTAAATTTTCCATAAATGTGAATAAAAAAATCATAAATACCAAATGTTGTGAATACTTTTGTTTTAATTTTTCAAAAGTTTGTTGTTCCTGCAATCATGTTTTGAACTATTGCATTATCATTTAACATAATTGCAACTATATTAAAAACAAATGCAATAATTCAAAAAGCAACAACATTATCCATAAACATGAATCAAAAAACATTATAAATATCAAGAGCTATAAATGATTTATTATGTTGAGAGGTGTTCCTACAATCACAATACATATGTATCAATAAAAAATCTTCAATTTCAAACTAACATTGAATTGAATCAATTTGAAGTAAAAGGAACTAGTAGTGGTGGATAAGAGTAACACACATCAATGAAGCTAGTTCACCAAACAATTCCACTTCTTTACATGTGAACCATTTCAAAGAATCAGATCAGGATGAGCAAAAATATTAAAGGAGATGATAAAAAAGAGTAGTGGATGGAACAAGCAATGCATGAACAAGTGAAGACAATACATTGTGCATATTGTTCAACATCCACAAAATTAGTGGTGTGGAGAATGTTGAAGGGGCTCTCAAATGGGTTGTTCTTGAAAATTTTCCAACTTGTGGATGCACCTGGAAGTTTGTTCTTAGTATAGTTTCTGCAATCAAATGTTTCAAATACCAAAATGTTGATGTGGACCTGAAGTTCGTTCAAAAAGTTCTACAAGTAGTCACAATGGACAACAAGCACTTTCTTTTCAAATGCAACCAGCATTTCTCATTCATGACACAGACTTACATATACACTTTGTGTCAATCCTGACTTGCTTCTAGGATATTTTGTGAGAATTGCTTTACTTCATAGTGTGGAATGAAAATAAGAAAGAAAATGGATACATTGTGGGATTTGTTCACAACAATTACTTCTAAGAATGGATGTTCTCTGTCTCACTTTAGAAGTGGTGACATTTGTTCAAATCCCTACTAGAGTGACCTATGGTTGTGGTCTTTGTATAAGCCAAGATATGGCATTTAGAGTTTGTAACTAATGCTTGACAATGAGTGCATTACTATTAACTACCTACAATGTACTAACCTAAGTTTATGTATCCATCTCATTTGTTCTTGAGATAATGTAATACATGATGCCTCGCTTATAATAATAACAAAATACTTTTAATGGAAGTACATGTAGGATAGACTTAGGTAAAAAAAATTAATTGCTGCTTAGAAAACTTAACAAAATACTAATGTTTTAGTTGTTTATCATATGGATATAGGCATTATTCATTTTACTCTTCTTCACCTCTTATTGAAATGATATAACAATTTTGGTTCTGTTTTAGATGATTTGATAATACCACTATGTATAGGACAATTTCATTTTTTATTCCATAACAATAAGGGTTTAACCTACTGATATTAGGTGGGAAGCAA
The DNA here is from genome assembly GCA_027943335.1 of Chamaecyparis obtusa. Taxonomy (NCBI): domain Eukaryota; kingdom Viridiplantae; phylum Streptophyta; class Pinopsida; order Cupressales; family Cupressaceae; genus Chamaecyparis; species Chamaecyparis obtusa. The sequence goes on from BSBK01000735.1 coordinate 1,274,683, forward strand.
TGTAGGGACAAAATGTAGAGGGTTATTATTGGCAAGTTTGTTGTTGCTAATAGAAGATTGCACTTTCCAACTTCCATAACTATTTCACATTTGCAAATGCTTATATAATTCTAAATAACAGTATTCCATGAAAGAACACCAACAAACTATATTTGGTATTTCTTTTTTTACTACATTGCTAATTAGTATTTTTTGAATCCAACTTTGTTGTTGTTCAATACAAAATATGTAAGTGTGGGTTTTTGTATGAAGATTTTACATAGTAAATTATATTGATCATGATACAATTAAATTAAAAGAAAATCATTCTATGACTAATTAATTTCAATAATGACAATCTAATCAATTCTATTATACATATGCATGTGTTTGTAAATGATGACATTATTTTTACTATATCAAAATTATAATCTATCAACAACCTAAAATTGAAGAATCCAACTTCTTAAATCATTAGCACCAAATAAAAAACTAAAAAAAAAAATCTTTCTTTATAATTTGTACATAAAATATTTATTTAATAGATTGTATTATATAGAATTGTTATTGATTGATCTTTGAAAAATTCAAAAGAAAATAAAAAGAAAGGTATTTTTCATCACGATACAATTGTATAAAAATAATTGATCTTACAATAGACTATTCTCACCTAGACAACCTAACCAACTCTTTTTATGCGTGCATATTTATAAATGTCTTTAACTCAATATTATTCTGACTTCCATCAAAATTGTAATATATTAGCATGTTTGCAAATGACTTTAATCTATATAATTTTGATTCTCGTGAAAATTATAACATGCCGTGTAATTCCCTCTTCTAATCAATTAGTTCAGTAGATTGTTAGCCTATTAAATGGGTTCCCTTAGGCTAATGAGTTAGGGTTAGGAAATTTGTGCAATGTTAAGTCAATTCAATAGTTTGGCAATGAAAAGTGTTCATTTGAGCTATGATAGTTAAGATGTGTATAAAACCATTATCTAGAGTTTCTCTTAATCTATCAAAGTTTCTCTTACAAGCAATTCCTACCATGGGTTTTATCATTTACCTCAAGGATGGGAAATTCCAAATGGAAAATTTTACAAGGAATGTTTGAGCGTAAACTAATGGAGGTTTTCAAGACTTGATTCAAGGTTGTTTTTCATGTTGTACAAATGGTGCTCGAGGATGAATACTTGGGAAGGAATACCTATAATACTGAGTTAACTGTGATATCGCCTCTAAGTTTCTTGCAATGTTGTTAGATGCTAGTGAATCAAAGCACTCGATGGAGGTCCTTGTGGCCAAATTAGTCTGGTCAAAATGGTGTAGCAAGTTGAAGAATTACTTTACAGAGAAATTCCCATGCAAGGCTTGGTTCTGGATGGAAAGGTGTAGCCTAAGTTAGGGAAAGTGATGATGACCCTTTGCAAATCCTAGTTGTGGAGGTATGGGCATGAAGGTGACGGAAAGGGGGAACCAAGCACAAGTGGGAAATCATTTCCTGGAGAGTTGTGTGGAGGGTGTGGCGGTAGGAGATGATAAATGGGCCTTTTTACTAGTGTGAGAGGAAGGGGATGTTGCACTAGACAGAGAGAAAAAGATGTAAACAAAGAAGGGTGAGATAGATAGATGCAATAGGTTGTAAGGGTGGATGAGGTTTTTGTATTTATATATGGTATACAGTTGTGGTAGGTTAGATATATCAAGTTGTATAGCATATATAGGCAAGGAGATAGTCCTCTAGCATGAGACAATTTTATAGTTCTGACCACCATGGTAGATGAAATTTATTCAGCTTTCTACCCCATAATTGGATATGGATGTATGACACAATTTTTTTAAGTTGAATATACATGGGTGGCCCCAATAATGCCAAATTTATCCATAATATTTAATGAAAATATATTTTTCTAAAAAACATAAACCTAATTTAATTAAAAAATTATGTGAATATAATTATACTAATTAAATTTGGTTAAGGGTTTTGGGTTCGTCTCATATAGGTCTTGATATCGATTCTCTCTGCCTTGAGTTAAATGGTAGTTGGCTTATTTAGGTCAGGTCGACTACTTCCAATGGAGTAGTCTTGCCTCAACTCACCTCTTCTTCCTCAAAAACTTGGCAAAAAAGCTAAGAGTAGGGCAAGGGTAATTAAGATCATTGGGTTGTGTCACAGATCTAAGCAACAAGCACAAGGATTAGGGATACCACTGGATTAACAAAAAAAACTTAATTATTAATTATAAATTTAAGAATAAATTATTTTAATAATATTTTTTTAATCAGTAATAGATTATATATTATTAATAAAGGAAAAATATTACATCTTTACTTACAATAAGAGTTTGTCCAGCGTAAACAAGAAATCATAGCATATAAACATATACCTGGTTAATATCAACCCTATCCTATCCTACCCTATCATATCATATATAAACATATACCCGACTAACATCTACCCTATCCTACCAATAAAGCTATATCTATGAACGAACAAAATAGATTTACAAAAAAACTACTAACTAGAAACAACTAACCCTACCCCTATAGTACCTACATTGTTAAAGCACCATAACACTACCTCCAAAACCTATACAAACCTAAAATTAAACCAAACAAAAGGAGGCCATTAAAAAATATACAGACTTCAAAAATAATTCAAACTCTCTTTACTTGCCCATAGGGACATTATACCATTAATCCTTTGGCTCGAATTTGTTCTTCTAAGCATCCTTCATGTCCTCTAATCTCTCATGTGCACACTCTATCTCTCTAATCTCTATAAATTCAAGCAATGAATCCCACCCTATAAGGGCTTCCTCCCGACGAGCATCCCTATTTTTGAAGACCCCCCAAACCAAGAAAGGTTGAACCAAAGGCCCCGCATTATCAACTCTTCTCTAATCAGCATCTTACACAACCAATCTCACCCCTAGTTCGGCCATTACCAAGATGTCTGAGAGTCCACCACACCATTCTACTTTGACATAATCCTTCATTATGCGCTCGATCTCCTCCTTTGAATTGAGCTCCAAAGACCATGCTCCATTTTTATGATATCCTCCCCTAGTATTAAGTCAACAATCTTCCAAAAAAATGGGCTCAACAATCTTAGAAATGCTTTTCATTCTCTTTGCCATAATTTCCCCTCGAAAGCACTATTGTTGCTTCTCACAGACGATTGTAAAATTAGCCTCCATCTCACAAACAAAACTACCAACTCGCACAACACAGTTTGCCAAGTGAAATATGGTCAAGCATCACTCCCTTGGAAATTTGAACTGTAGCATATGAGTGTAATGGGTGCCATCCCTATTCACGATGATGCAACTCACTATCGACGTACACAAGTTACAAAACCTTCTCTTTAATGCCTCGGTAATCAACATATAAACCATAAATTGCCTGATCATTTTATGAAACACCCATGTTTAACAACATGTCCATCAGTCCATTCACACTTTGCTTTATGTGGGATATTTTAAAATCTTCAGAGGATCCCAAAATTTTATTGATCCAGTTGACATTTTTTTTGGTCGATAATAAGTTTTCATTTTGTTAATCATTGTAAAAAGTATTACATCATAAAAGTTTAGACTAAAAAACTTCTAAAACCAACTACCACATGAGATTTTTGAATCCAATAAACTTGGCAAAAATTGATCTTGGGACTGACTGACCATACCCTGTCGATTCAAAGACTCCATTAATCAAATGCACCCTTACACTGCATGAACGTTTTGGCATTACCATAAATTTGTACCACTAGGACATCCCTCCTATCTGTGATTCATCCACATTTACAATTGCAATATTTGCAGACTAAGCCATATCCACAAAAGGGATTCATACTCCTACGTTTCTTTACTTTCAAAAGCCAAAAAAATGGAACAAAATCTGCCCTAAAACGTCCAAAAAATAAAGAGCCCTTCATGTACACATTGGAACTAAAAGTTATTTTCAAAACAAAACATTCATTAACAAAGACACTACCAAAATCTTAGACAAAAGTAGAAAGACACAAGCACGTAAACCTAGGCTCCTCCGCTCTTGTATTTTGTCGATCCCATCCTCCTTCCTCACAAGCATTTCTTCCTTGGTACCTGGCACACCTGCCCTACTGGAACTAGATCCATATGGGTCGTGGTTTCCTTCATCATGAAAAAGGTTTTTAAACCTTCTCATCCCCATCATGCCGCATTATGTCCTGGCTCGCTATCAAAACAAACCGGCCACCACAAAAAAGGAATTAGCTCCTTCAAATCCTCCATCGTTGGGTTCTCAATTCCTTCTCGCACATCAATTCCAATGCCCTGTATTTCCCATTCAAGGACAGACTCCAGCCCATACATATTTTCCTTGTCCACTATAGCCTCCATCACCTTCCTAATAGTACCAATATCCTCCCCTAATTCTAACCCCAAGATAACACCGGGGAGATCACATCCATATTATTTATGTATCAATCTTTTTCCCCATTGAAAACCTCACCCAAAATGTCTTGAATGCTTTGGATGAGCTTCATATCTTTGAAGACAAATAACTACTTCAATCTCTTCACCGTCACTGATTTGAAAAAGGACACTTGTTGCTTGGTTGATAATAGTGTGAAATTTGCCTCTATTTTCACAAGTCTACTAATCTACTAATGCACTTCTTCAAAGCCAAAACCAAGAAAACTACACCAATGTGTTACAATCCACACTAAAAGCACTGAAAAAACTCTACATAATGTCATAAAAAATGCCAATTTAATCTCTCCAAGAGCCCTATCCCATCACATAACCTCCTTTGGCAAATGCATTAATGATTAACTCTTACCACCTTTGAAGTTGATGTCACTCTTCAATGGAAAGATTTCAAAAAATCTTCATTAATGGACTTCATCACATGTTTGGAATGTTAATGCCCAATTTGAAAGGCTATTTGCCTTATTACTTGTCCTTCTCACTTGACAAATTTTAAATTTTTCAAAGGTGGCCAACTCATTTATTATTCTAGTGATAAAATTTTGTAAATGTCATACCTCAACTTTATCATTCATTATTGCCTTCAAATTATTAAAGAATCACCCTCCAAATGTATTTTCGGTATTTGCATGGATCTTCCAAATTTAACAGCCATCAAAGCCACTTTTTCCCTCGCTACATTATTTGCCCCCTCATCTAATTTCTTTGTTCCCAATGCCAAGGTATTACTATGCCAATCCCAAGCAATGAATCTCACTCCCAACGGCCCAGGATTCCCTTTAGTTGCCCCATCAAAATTGATCCCACACCATCCCTCTAAAGGTTTCTCCCAAGCCACTACCTTCTTTGTGTCATTAGCTAGATTCACCCAAAAAATCCCCTCAACATGCATATCCATTTGACATATTCATTCAAATATTGTGTGCCTATTTCACCCTTAAAAATTGCATTGATAATGACTTATGAGTCCTCTTCAAGGTGAAGGTAGGAGATGTTTAATTTTTTTCCATAAGAACTACATTGAGAGAAGCATGCACTTCTGCCTCATTGTCATTTTCAACACATAAACACTTGACATCTAATGCCAGTAGGCATCCTTGTCAATCTCTAGCCACGAAGCCAACACCTAATGGACCTGGATTGTCTTTAGAGGCTCCATCGAAAGTCACTTTTGTCCACCCCTGTTCTACGGGCTCCCAAACTTCCACTGAAATACACTTCTTTGTTGGTTTGATCCAACCCAACCCATTAATAGACTTATAATTATGTAATATTGATTACAACTTATCTTTATAAAATATCTATTGATAATTATAAAATTGTATAATATTAATAGACATTTTTAATGGTCAATGTTGATTCAAAATAATGGGGTTCATTTATGGTGCCCTTTTAAATAGGAGAAAATGTGGTTTAGGGAGAAGAGATTTTTAGAAATGGTCTCTCAATGGTGGTGGTCTTCCCCAAAGCTGGATGGGAATAGGTCTTATCAATTTTTCAAAAAATTAAATTTCATCAAGCAAAATCTTAAGGTTTGGAACATGGTCCACTTTGGAGATATATTTGAGGAGAAACATACCCTAGAGGGACAATTGGAAGCTCTCAATAGTAAAGTTCTTTCAGATGGACTAGATGAAGTAGATTTCTTGACAAAAAAGGATCTCCTTAGCAGGTATGGGGAAATCTTACAACGGGAGGAGATTTATTGGTGGCAAAAATCGCTAGAAAATTGGCTCAGGGAAGGCGATAGAAACACTAAATTTTTCCACAATTCAATTAAGACCAGGAGAAACATCAACAAAATCTTGTTTGTTAGACTTGAAGATGGATTAGTCTCTGAAGAAGTGAACTTAATTAATAAAGATGTAGTTAATTTTTTCTCCACCCTTTGGTGCCAGGAAGTGGCAGACAGAAGCCAGGTGCAGGAGGAATTTTTGGGGGTCATTCCAAATCTTGTTAGCAAAGAAGATAATCAAATGTTGACAAAACCGATTTCATTGAAAGAACTTAAAGAGGCTATTTTTGGGACTATAGGGGACAAGGCACCAGGTCTGGATGGGTTTCAAGCCTTTTTCTATCAAAAATTTTGGGAGGTGTTGAAGTAGGATTTGTTGGTGGTGGTGGAAGAGTCGCGAGCCAAAGGATCTTAAAAGATTTCAATAACAAAATGGTTTCTTTGATCCTGAAGAGAGAGAAACCCTTATCTTTTGAATATTTTTGTCCTATCTCACTCTGTAATACCATCTATAAGATCATTTTGAAAGCAACGGCTAATAGGTTGAAAAAGGTTTTGCATAAACTTATTTCCCCATAGCAGAGTGGTTTCACTCCAAACAAGAACATTGTGTATGGGATCATCATGGCTCATGAGGCTATACATTCGACAAAGGCCAGTAATCAACAAAGGATGTTGTTGAAGCTAGATATTCAGAAAGCTTACATTATGCTAGACAGAATCTTTCTCATTACGGTGCTCTGGAGGTTTGGGTTTACTGGAGAATGGGTGAAGTGGATAAATAGTATGATCTATTCATATAAAGCTTCTATACTTTTCAATGGCAGCCCTCGAGGTTTTTTTGAGACCTCTAGAGGTATCTGGCAAGGGGATCTCATTTCTCCTTTTCTATTTATTTTGTTGGCTGAGGTGTTGGGCAGAACCATCTCCAGGAAGAGAGAGAGAGGCCTTTGGAAAGGAATTGAGATTGCCAGGGGGTGGATCCCACCTCTCATTTGCAGTTTGTAGATGACACCTACCTGTTCGAAGTAGCTTCAATGTGTGAGGCGCGATTGATGAATCAAGTGTTGGAGTCCTCCAGTCTGGCTTTTGGATAGAGTATTAATTGGCACAAGTAAGAAATTTTTTTCTTCAACACAGAGGTGGGTTAGCAAAGGGCTATTGTTAGGCTTTTTTATGTTCGCATTGGTCAACTCCCAGGTAAATTTCTTAGTATCCCTCTTTTTGTTGGTGTTGGTAATGCTAATCTTTGGAAAGAGTTGATTGATGGTTGCTTGGCTAAGATGGAAGGTTGGAAAAGTAGGTACTCACCCTTGTTGGGTGTATCATCATGGTGTTGGAGTCCTCCAGTCTGGCTTTTGGATAGAGTATTAATTGGCACAAGTAAGAAATTTTTTTCTTCAACACAGAGGTGGGTTAGCAAAGGGCTATTGTTAGGCTTTTTTATGTTCGCATTGGTCAACTCCCAGGTAAATTTCTTAGTATCCCTCTTTTTGTTGGTGTTGGTAATGCTAATCTTTGGAAAGAGTTGATTGATGGTTGCTTGGCTAAGATGGAAGGTTGGAAAAGTAGGTACTCACCCTTGTTGGGTGTATCATCATGCTCAAAAATGTCATTTTTGTCATGCCTATTTTCACTATGGTATGCTTTAAAATTCCTTGTAAGGTCATTAAAACTATTCAACAGAGGATGCATAAATTCTTATGGAATGGAGCTCAAGAGCAAGATAAAATACCTCTGATGGCTTGGGATAGAATTTGTAAAGAAAAAGGAGGTAGCGGTGTTGGTCTGTGAGATTGGAAGATGATTAATGAAGTGATGGGAGCTAAGCTTATTTGGAAAATGTACTCTCAACCAGATCAAAGGTGGGTGAATTTTTTTTGAGCCAAGTATTTGGACGAAGAAGATAGAGAGAGAATCCTCACTATTGAAAACCCACCCAGAGGGTTTGCTCTGTGGAATTTTTTAGTGAGTTGTAGAGGCTTGATTACCAATCATTTGACTTGGTATTTAGGCAATGGGCAAAAGGATAATTTCTAGTGTGATTCTTGGGATGGGTAACCAACCTTGGCCAAAAGGGGATCCCACAGCACGTTGTGGCAGCTACTACACAACAATGGGGCGAGAAGGTTTGTGATTTTGTTGACCTAGACAATTTTGAGATTGGTGAAGAGACCAAGTGGAAGGATTTGAGTACCCTTGGATAGTTTGAGGTGGATTACAACATCCTTGATAGAATTTTGAAAAATAGAATGGTCATAGACTCAAGGGACCAAGATGAGGTCATTTGGTGTGGGGCCAAGAGTGGTTAGTATTTGGTCAAGATCAGATACACCTTGTTGGAAAATGAGAACAAAATGGTGGAGTGGGATAATTTGATTTGCTGGAATAAGTCTTGTATGCCCAAGGCGGGTGCCTTTACGTGGCTTGTAGGGAATGGTATAATTATGAGAGGGGATGGACTCATGCACGTGGGGTTTGTTGGTTTTTTTCAATGTTTCATGTGTAACAAGGTTAAGGAGACCTTAAGACCATCTTTTCATGACTTGTGAATTTTCTCAAGAGGCGTGGAGCTTTGGTTTAGATAAGTTGAATTGGAGTGGCCCTCCCTAGTAGCTTGAAGTCTTGGTTGGAATCATTGTATTCACCAAGGGGTTCATCTACTTTTGCTTCGATTTGGCTTATCCTACCTTCCACCACATTGTGGGAAATTTGGAAGGAACGCAATTGGATGATTTTTCAAGATAAGCCTATAACTTTAGCTATATTTTTAGTGAGATTGGAAAAGGTAGTGTCAGAATTGGTTTTGAATGCAGCCTCATAGATCAATGTTCAAAAGATCTCTTTTAGTTAGTTTGATTCTATGGTTTAGCGACATTGGTCCTTGGTGAAATTTAGGCTCGTTAATGGGCCTTAGAGGGATAAACCTTTGTAGGCTGGAGAAGATAGATTCAAGTGGAACCCACCTGAACGGGGTGGATTAAGATTAATTTTGATGGTGCATCAAAGGGAAATATTTTCAATTGTGCATCAAAGGGAAATCCTGGACCCTCGGGGTCTAGTTTCATGGCTCGCGATGAGTATGGGAGCACCCTTGCTTTAGGCACCAAAAGGTTGGCAGATGGGACTAATAACAAAGCAGAGTGTTTGGTGGCAGTTGGGGCTATCCTAATGGGAAAAAAATTGGGAATTCAGAGGCTTCATCTAGAAGGAGATTCGCAACTTGTTGTAAATGGTATTGTGAAAGGGAAGATGGACACATGGTATCTCAATAAACATATTTGGAGGATTCGAGATCTTCTAGGGGAATTTGCCAACTTTTAGGTGGCCCATATTCTTAGGGAGGCCAACACAATTGCAAATAAACTATCTAACATCGGGGCGAATGGGTCATTAGAGGATAGGTTTGAACTTTTTGAGGATCTCAAGTTTTGGGGAGATGCAGATTTTGGAATTGAAGGACATGATTTTTAAATCATCATTCGGACATCACAGGGATATGAAACTAGAGGCAGAGGTAGTACTTTTTATATTGTCCTTTGTAGGTGTTGAGGACACATGAGGATGAGGTGGCAACGTGTGAGAGGTACAAGTAAGGACTCCTCTAATTCAAATTTACTTAGGATTCGAACGATGTGATGTTTTGACATCATGAATAGAAATGGGTATTAATTCCAAGGCATTGCCAGCTTTTTAAAAGCCAAAAGTGGGAATTAGAGGGGTTATGCATTTGTAAGTTCTTTGAATTTTCAAAATTGGGATTTTGTTGGTGCTTGTCATGAGCCATAATTAACAATGCAAATGAGTAAACTCGATTTGAATATTATTTTAATAATAAATATATGAGTTCTTATGAATAATTGTTATATATAATATTAATAATTATTAATTATTAATATTAATAATAACGTTAATAGAATATTAATCTTAAATAATATTACTTAATAATAATGATCAATATTATTAATATCAATCTATAAAATAATATATTATTAAATATTAATAATCATATATTACTGAAATAATTATGAATATTAGTAATGAACAAATAAATTACAATATAAATATTAAATCTTAATAATATCTATATTTAATATAATCATACATTTGAAAATGTAGTAATATCAATATAATTAATAAGGAATTTCTCAAATTCATTATTAATCAAATATCAATTATGACTGATAATCATCCTCAACAAATGGTATCGATTCATTGATATGGTTTAATAAACATCAATAGAAAATATCGATAAGTATCAGTTTGCTTAATCTTGAACACGTGTTTTAAATCGCACTTACGATGATTTAAACTCATGCATCCGTTACGTATATCACGTAACAGATGTGTATTAACCTCTGCATATTAATTTATACATACTAACAGCCGCATAGCAATTATCAATATTCAACGTCCTTAACGAATGTGTAGTGTATTAGATTACACGTATTAACAGATGCGTAGACGGTTTATGTATACTCACTACAATGCGATAATATATTATTATAATCGAAAGGGTGTGATTAACTATCATGAAGGGTTGCGTCTCTTATATAATCAATTATATAAGAAGTCTTCGATTTGAGTTATCAAACCACGGAAGATACACACATATTGGAGATTGATAATACATTGCAGATTGTTATATACCCACAGCCGTCTGACATATACACAGCAACTTATATTACAACGATCTCATACAAGTGCAAATTAAGATATATATATATATGCCTATCGAAGATAATTATACGCTATACACTCAACAACTAGAATATATATAAGCAGAAGATATATCACAGTATATATATACCAAAGACATCAGTGCATATTGGAGATACACATATAAAGAGATAGATCGATAGTAGAGGACTATATATATATATATATATATATATATATATACACTATGATCTGATACATACAACGACAACATATAAATATATATACTTGGAATGAAGAATTGATATTATATAAACTTATATTTTCCTTGTGGAAGCGCTCGATTCAAGAGCATAACAGGTTGTGATAGCAACCATTGGTGCAAGTATTTCATTTATATATCAGAGACAACATCTATAATACAAGAGCATATACCATTAAGGATATATCAGAGACAACCCTTATATCAGAGATAGTGCATAATTAATTCCAGAATATCAGAGAATACATTTTGATATTGGTTATTCTCCATTCCTTATTGAGTTGACATGGTAGGAGGTGTAAATTGAAGTATTTGTCCTAACACTCCTAGCTGAGTCAAACAAGGGTCATTACAGTGCTTGAACTATGTTTTAGTCATGGAGGTGAATTTTTCACTGGTGTTGTCGGATCAGTTGTCGAGTTTCAAGGGGGTGATTTATGTGCAAAGGTTGAGGAATGTGTTCAAATTTGACCATGTGGAGTTTTGGGAGATTGTGTGTTTGATGATGGGTGATGATTTTCTCAACTCAGACCTTCGTCCCAGGACCAACCTGGACATTTCCTCATTGTTTCTAGTACTGGCTTTAATGGTTGACTTGTCGAAAGAAGAGGTGTTGCGAGTGTCCCATGTGTGCTTGGAATCCAAATGGGTTGGTGGGCTGGCAGAGATTGTTGGTAGGGAGAAGTTGGATGTGGGCCTACACATGAACCAAGGCCCTTGGCGGCTCATTGGTGGTGGTGATGGGGAATTGCAACCTCTGGTCATTTGGACTTCCTTCCGTCCAATGGCGGTGCAAATGGTGGATGTGCGGAAGGGGTGGTGGACTGTTTTAGCTTTTCTACAAACAATAGAAGAGGAGCGACAGGTTTTGGAGGCCGAGAGGAGAAAGATGAAACAAACCCTGGTGAAGTTGACAGACCCTCTAGGGAAGTATGGAAACCCTATCCCTCATTAGCAAATTCCTCCCAAATAGACAAATGTGGTTGTGTCCGGGTGGGTGGCGATGTGAGGCAGTTCTAGTGAAACACGGGAAGCTCATAGTGGCTCGTCGATGCCATACTTTTCAAACTTTTCCCGGGAGGAGGCGACGGGGTGGTTTCTTTGACACTTGGTGAATGGTTCTTGTCCTTCGGCATGCCCATTTTTGCTAGTATGGGTTATTGATCCTCAGTTTGTGATGTTGTCTATTTTTTTGTGCTGCTTTCTATAGCAGGATTTGTCCTAGTGTGTTAAATTCAGGGTGTATTTTGTAATATTTTCAAATAATTAGTAGGTTTATGGGGTGGAAAGTAGAATCTGCCAAGTTTAGTGGCTTTGTTATCAGCGTTTGAGGGGTGGAGAATAGAATCTACCAAATATAGTGGCTTTGTAATCAAATACTTTTGGAATTAATAAAATACTTGTTATCGATTAAAAAAAATAGACATTTTTAATGACTAATATTTAAATTTATGATTAAAAGTTATTAAATTATTTTGTATATATTGAAATGATTAAAAAAGAAATCATGATTCTCAAAAAGTACTAAAAAATAGAATGATTTCAATATATATATATATATATATATATATATATATATATATATATATATATATATATATATATATATATATATATATATATATATATATATATATATATATATATAGACACACACACACACACAAAATTATGATTATAAACAATACATGCAATATTTGACTTTATTTTTTAATGAAATAGTTTAATTTTTAATTTGATTTAATTTAAATATTGTGAATCAAGTCCCTACAAAATAGTCAATTGATCTTATTGCTTATATTTTAAAATAAAAATATTATTAAAATTTATATATCTATATGCAAAAATCACTTAGAGTATTCTAAATAAAAAATAAAATAAAAAACTATTTAAAATAGATTTATTTTTCAACAAATCCCTATAAAATTTCTAATTATTTTACTACCTATATTTTGAGAAATTAAAAAATAAGTAAAATTTATTAACTATATAGAAAAATCACTTTATTTATGATATTATCATTTTTTTTAAATAACTATTTAAAATATACAATAAATAACAAAAAAAACCTTCAAAAATTATCATTCTTAAAAACTTGCTCCATAATGTAGATAAACAAGCTCTAAAATATATTAAGTTTAATAATATATATCTCAACTTTATAAAAATCAAGGGCCATTAATGAGCTTGTGAGGGTTAATCCAATGTCATCAAAGAGCATATCAATGAGGTGCGCTTGCAAAAACAAATGGATGGGTCAAGGTGAATTTTGATGTAGCATTGAATGGAAATTTGGGCCCGTCTGGAGTTGGATTTGTGGCAAGAGAATCATCAAGGAACATTAGTGCTATAGGTGCAAAGAAGTTGAAGGATGGCCCCAATAATCTTGCAAAATCTCAAGTGGCTCTCGAAACGATTTTGATGGCAAAGAAACTCTAGTAGATGTGATTTGTTGATAATAGTGAAAGCTCTTTCGCAACGTCAATGTTTGCATGAATTATTGACGAGTACATTAAAACTACTTGTAAGCTAAAATCTTTTCTTGCCTTTAAAATATCACATATCTACCAAGCTAGGAATCAAGTGGTTGACACCTTGTCCAATGGACAATGTCATTCACTGTAGGAATAAGTGTATTTTTTTTGGAAAAAAATGTGGATTTGGGATTTGAACAAAAATGATGAAAGTACATCACCAATGTGAGATGGCTATCCTTCAGGCAAATGTAATGAAGATCGATGGGATGTCTAGGGTAGATGGCACTAAAGCAAGTTCTTTCTCTGGGCACTCAACTTTAAATTGGGGCATTTACAATATTTTCTTGACAAGAGTTTTCTAGAAGTGTGAGGAACCTCTGGAGAGGGAGTGGCTTAAAAAATGGAGGCGAATTTCACAACACACTTTTTGGGGTGAAATCTCAAAAAAAGATGCTAAAGGGAATATTTAGAATCCATGAGTCCATCTTTATGCAGATTTAAGATCTCATCCTCAATGAAGAATTCATGAAAATGGAAACACTAATACTGAGTGAATGTCAATATCATCTCAATGCTCATGAAATGGAGGTTAGAATTGGGCACCAAGGCAAAAGTAGAATGGGCAATTCATGAATGTGTTTAAGCATCAACCTTCCTGAGGAACAAAATCATGGATGATGGAGATTGGCGTGATGTAGGGACAAATGAAGATGGTCTATGACCCCTTATTACATGGAGTGTGAATGGTTCAAGTGAGGACAATGATTTTAAGCTCAATTGGGATGGTAATCCCTCCTAGAAATTCTACAAGAAGCATAAGCAAGCAAACGAGGTCGGTCAAGGTCAATCTTCTAACCTGATGCCTTTAGGTTCAATGGCCTAATGCAAAAAGAGGTGGAGAAAAAAGGAAAGAAAGCTTCCAAGGCTAAATGCCCATTGTTTCGTGCTTTTTGTGATTGGATGCTAGTTTTTACATGGTTTTGTGGTCGCATCCTAGGAAGTCCTACCAATTTCATGGCATTTTGTTTTTTGTACTCTATAAATCAAGTGTTTTATGCCCAATATAGCATTAGGGTAGTGCTTCACATAATTAGAAGTTTTTGTATATGTATAGGGATAGGTCAAATTTGAAGGTGGTAGTTGACAAGTAAGTCATTCTAACCTAAAACAATACATATTTGTGTAATTTTGATATATAATAATAAGACACTATTTTCATCAATCAAAAAAATCTTTTTTAAAAACAAATTTATTTTGCTATAAAAAACAATCACTTTGATTGTAACAAATTAATTGATTTGTTGTACTTAAGTAAATGTAATAATATTGCCTATGACAAGTAGTGATAAATGTCTCTTGACTCTTTAACATAATAATTAACAAATGAAAATCACAAATTTAAAATTAAATACTTTAACATTAATTTTAATTGATTTGTTGTACTTAACTAAATGTAATAATATTGCCTATGACAAGTAGTGATAAATGTCTCTTGACTCTTTAACATAATAATTAACAAATGAAAATCACAAATTTAAAATTAAATACTTTAACATTAATTCATTAACAAGTAAATAATTAAAAATATTTAAAATTATAAATAAACAAATAAAAAATAATGAAAGAAATTGTCAAAACTACATGAACCAAGATAAATTCAATTATTGAATAAAGTTTGAACTCTAGTATACATATTAAAATAGATATTTCTTATATATTTTGATTCTATTTTATATATTTTTAAGATAAATAAATAAAAAGAAAACATAATATGTACAAATATTAAAATATCAATTAAATATAATAAATAAATAAAAATATAAAATTAAAAGTTAATTGTTTTGCATATATTTATTTTAAGTTTTGATTTTTTTAAATCTTCCACTTTTTAATCCTATCCCAGCAATATAACAAGTAAAACAGAATTAGAAAGTGGATAAAATGATCTGAAATGTCTATTAAAAAATGGACAGAATTGATTCCAAAAACATTCATTTGAACAAGTACACAGACTGAAACAAACTGAATTGATATAAGTCCTAAAAATTATCACTGAAATGGATAAGTACTTTATTGTATGAATACATGATCATATCAACAGACCTCAACAAATCCAACAGACAGAAATGCAGATAAAGGGTAACAAATCTCAACAGCCAAAACTTAATAGTATTACAGAATTAAAGAATAAAACTTCTTACAATCTCGCTTTCAAGATCCTCAGACATTAGTTCGGATAGAACTCTGACATTTACATATTTACACTTAATACTTTAACGAACAAACAATTTCTACAAACCTTACAATTTATAATCAAGGCAGAATCTAAGCATAACAACATTTCACAATCTCTGTAAAAAACCAAGATACTCGACATAAATTAGACAACTGAAATCAATCCTGAACCTCGTCAGAATTATTTGCAAACCAATCTTACCCTTGAACCAAGACCTCAGATTCATTCTGTATGTTGGTAGTGTCCATCTGCTGGACATCCTGTCATAAATACAACAGTCCAAGTTAGGCTTTTCTATATACCCAATACTGAAAAAATTCATTCGGTATATTTTGCTTGAGGGAAAAGGGAATATAGTATATCCTACCAGGTTCTCTTTGTCCTGCTCTACGGTGCTCTCCATGACAGAAGGCGGATCTGCCACAAGCAACATAATTCTTATAGGTAAAACTTTAAAAGGAACAATAGTTGATTGTAGCATTCCTAACTCATAAAAAACAATGCATTATGCTTTACAAGGAAACTACCTAGTTGAGAAGGCTTGTTCATGTTACTCCCCTTATCTTTTTGGCTTGCAGCCTTGATTTCATTCTGAGGATTCTTCCTCATTGCAGGATTCAAAGAGGAGCGCCTTGCTGCTTGCTGATTTTTACTAGCCAAAGAAGCCTTATCTGCAGGAGTAGCATTTGATGGCTTTCCAACTATGGATGTCTGTGTTCTTGTGACTGGCTGGATTGAAGATTTCTTCCTCTTTTGAGTCATGCTAGCCCTGCCAATTGGGGAGGTCAGGTCCTCTGGTTTTTCTGAGTCCTGTTTTTCAGTGGAAGGATTTTTGTTTGAGTCAGATTTTCTAGCCTTTCTAGCATTGCAAACATTGACCTTTGGTGAGCCTGCATCCGTGGAATTGTTTTTGGAATTTTGGGAGTCAGACCCACTGCTAGAATCTTCTTCTTCTTCAACATTTTCAGGTATGTGCGCCATAACATCTTTGGGCCGTACTTTTGTTTCAACTTCTGCAATAACTTCTTCCAAGATACCATAGTTCTGCAAAACGTCTCTAGCAACCTCTCCAAGATCAAGGAGATTGTGTTTCTTGGCATATGATTTCAGTTCATCTCTGAGCCTTTGCAGAGGCTGTGCATGTGCAATGAAGTGTAATACAGTTGAAATTTATTAGTATAATAAGAACAAACAGAGCTTGGAAACATAAAATGAGCTTCAATCAAAACTAAATCCATGCATGAAAATAGTAGCTTAAAGGGTTCGAATGGCTTTCTTACCTCGGCAGTAGATTCCAAAGCAAGACGGAAAAACCCGAGAGATATAGCATGTTTCCCTGCCGATTCTGCAAGTTTGACTTGTGCCAACCAATAGGAAGATGACATCAAGGTGCTGAACTTCTTTCTTGGTCCGGATTTTGCAACTTCCTGCACTGTTACGCCATTTATGGGAGTTGATAATGCATCTTTGTTTAAACCATTGGCCTTAACCTGATTTCTACCGATTGAACCTTGAAATGATACTGACACTGATTTGGCAGTAGCTCTGGCTTTGTTTTCACTGTTCATGGGTCTAAGAACAAAATCTGGCTTTGAAGTAGACTTTTTGTCTGTTGTGTTGCCTGAAGGTGTGGACGAAGACAGTTTGTTGTCAGCTTTGGAAACAGGGGTTGCATATTTAGAAGGAATAGACAACCTTCTTGTAGATCTTGCAGGTTTATCTTTTCCTGACAAGTCTAACGTGCTGACACTCTTGCTCACACTTAGTAACCGTTTCTCTCTGAAAGATTAACAAAAAGCATATATCAGCATTCAGCAACTACTGATCTAGCGTCCCACCGAAAACGGATCATTTCCACAAGTACAACTAGGGCAAGATGGTTGAGAAGGCTATCAAAGAGCCAGAGCACTCACTCGTAAAAAAGCCAATTGGTTGGATAAAAAATTTACTCTCACCTTTTAGGCATGACTGTTATCTCATTGGAAGTTGTACGTTCCTGGCATTTGGGTGAAGGTTTGGGAGCAAACCTCTGCTTCACTCTGCCTGCAGCATAGACAAATAAACAAGACTGAAATCAAAATATATACAACAAACAGAATTAGACTGAAGAAAACAAACAAAATTGAAACATCTAAATTAAATTTTCTAACAGTCTACATATACCGGTAATGATGGCATTATATTTTAATACATAGATCTGACTTAAAATATGATTGCACAAATGAACAGTTGCAAATATAGTTCAGATAATTCAAAGATACAAATCCTAGTCTTCATTTATGGAAGAGGGAGAGTGGAAAAGTTGAATCGGTCAAGCTAGAAGTTGTCACAGTTGACAAGAAAAAAGACTAAATAGAGATTACAATACACCCCCATGCTCTCACACAAATATGTATATATATCGAGAGAGAGAGCAGTGGGTGAGGGAGCAGGAAGCACACCGACCCAAGAAATTCTAAATTCTAGTTCCCCTATGATGCAATCCTAGAGAGAGGAAGAGAGAACTAAAGACGATACAGTCATTTGTGCATTTTTAAGTCCTGATTCAATAAAAAGAGTACTGATGCTGTAATGTTAGAGATGGAGAGAGAGAACGAAGGATAGTAGTATCTTGTGCACGTCTAAATCATGATTAAATAAAAATAAAACTGATGTTATGTCACCCTAAATGACTAGCTAGGCCTTCTGTAATTGTAGAACCAGACTATGCCCTACCATATGCATGTATTGCACACATGCACGCCGTGGGAGGAGAGGAGAGAGAGATCCCAAACTGTAGTTCCCCTGTGTGATCTTCTGACTCAGAAACCAGATAAGGGTTTTTTCCCTTAACCCTGAGTCGTTGTTCAATATGAAGGAAACTGATGCCATGTCACCCTAAATGACTAATAGAGAGAGAGACCCCAAACTGAAGTTCAGCAAGGTGATGGGGATGAGAACCCAAGAATTCCCAAACCCTATGTCCCCAATACAGCCCTTGTGACTCAAAAATCGGACAGGAGATTTTTCCTCCTATGACAGAATTTAGGACAGTAGTGAGTTAGAGTACTAAGGTACATCAGCAGTTGCAGTTTAAGTGATTGAAATTTTAATTCCCATCTTACACATCAAAAAACATACACACACCGACTCACCCACACAGATCCCAAACTGCAGTTCAGTTAAATGTTGGAAATGAACCAAGAAATCCCAAACTCTAGTTCCCTTATACAATCAAACTCAGAAATCAGATAAGAGATTTTTCCTCCCATGCCAGAATTTAGGATATAAGTAACTTGAAGTGATGAGGTACAACAGCGTTAAGTGATTGAAATCCTAATCCCCAGTCTTATACATAAACAGATAGGACTAAAGACAATATGGTCCTTTGTGCGCATATAAGTTGAAATTCAATTTGAAGAAAACTGATGCTATGTCATCCTAAAAGACTAGTTAAGTTTTCTGTAAACTACTGCCTACCATATACATGTACTAAGAAGTGACAAGTCTTAATCAACTATTATATCAAAAGTTCATAACCTCAATATTACATTGAGGCCCTGGATTTAAGGGCACAAATATGCAAATTTAAGGAAAGGTCCAAACCTTCCATTTATGAATGAAACCCAAAGTTGTTGTACTGATTTATAACACAGACACAGTTGAGCAGAATGCAGAAGCAGTTCAGAAATTTCATAGGTTTCAGATTTACCTTTTATCTATAAAAGAATGAAAACCCCTGCTTATATAGTTATGCTCAGACAAAACCCCCCAAAACTGGCACAATTTACAAGGAACTTACGTGCTTTGGCATTCAGGTATTTGAACACCTAATTCTGGAGTCCTGTACATCGAGTTCTGGGTGTGGGAATCATACGCGCCTTCTGTATCCGGATAGTCAATGTGACTCAATAGCAATGGTATTGAAATCTACGCTTTCAGAAAACAATCACACCATATCCCCTGGCAAACCCTGTGTCAACAGCTCAACTAAACTTTTCTCTACGGCTTTAAAACAAAGATGATGCTCTAGATTTAAGGTTAAAATGCTAGTTTGGGATTTTAAATATGCCCCTAAACCCCCACCTCTTCTTCTATTTACGACGCAAAATCTATGGACAGACAAGCAATAATCTGCATATGCAGATCACAGAACGTCAGGCAACAACAGAAACAGTTTCTTTGTCACCTGTTTCCCCAACCCATGGGATCAAAAGCTCCTTATCTCTTCTCAAGCATTTCATTAACTAGCTATATCTATCCCTCTTCGGGTTCATCCAATAGCAGCCACAGAGAATGTAGCCATCAACTGATGCAACCAGATTGCATGTCAGTTGACAGAATCAACCTTCACATCAGTAACCCACCCAAAAAATTCTAATTCAAAACCAACCCAGAATTGTTAAAAACCAAGAAAACCATTCATTGGATATGGGTTTTGCAAAACAATTGCCATATTCAAGCCTTCAACTGTAGAATCAATAAGCAAGAAGCTCTGTCCAAATATCACCCTCGTAAGAAAAAACTGTGCAGCATTTTCCAGAAGAAACCCAAAGCTAAACGCCAAAAGACAAACCAAATTCAATCTAAATGAAAAACAAAACTGCACAATGTAACCTGGATATGGGGTAGGATGATCCTTGGAGGCCTCCATCTTTCTTCACAGATCCCAACTCACCAAAAGTTGCAATGTCTATGCAGATTTGCTTTGGAAATCTGAAAACAAAATGCAGAGGAGATGTTTATGGAGTTCCAGTCGACTGTAAGAATGGATACTCATTGTATATATACTTCATTTCAAATTGTGGGGGCGGCAAACGCAATTATATGATATTGATAACATCGCCAACGTTCAAAGAGAGCACTAGTGGAGATATTATCCGTTGTACTCGGTAAAATTTTCTTTTAAAAAGTTTACCATAGAGCGCGGCCAGGTTGATTCTGTTTGTTGTGATTAAATCTTGTTTTATTAACGGCTAAACGTTTGAATTTTGAAAGGCCTTCAGATTTCAAAGCCATTGTAATTTGTGGGCCAATGCATGATTTCAAATTCAAAGGCATTGTGATTTGTGGGCCAATGCATGAAGTTCTCTCGCCAGCATATTGGCCAGCATATTCACCATATTTATTTATTAATTAAAAATTAAAATATAATAGAATTTTAAATTTAATTAATAAATATGGTTAAATAGGCATATTTTGGATGGATGTTGTCAATGTTTAGGGGATGGAAAAGTGTAGAATCTATAGGATTATGTTAAGAGTTTAGATTTGATATTTTGTTTCTTGTGTTTTAAGACATTTATAAATAGAAAAGTTTTTCAAATAATGGATGAGTGCATAAAGAAGAAAGCAATTTTCAAAATTTATTTAATGCATTTTTTTAGAGTTCTATTTTTCAAATAAATAAAGTGTAATGATGAAATTCGCATACTCATCATTTCCTATTTTTGCATATATCTTGGTGAAATATTTTAAAATGTAATAATATATTTGTTAGAGTTTTAGGTGACTCTACAACACCTCCAGGATCAAAGAAAGACCAAGATAACTTCCACAAGAGAATGGCAAGAAGATTGCATCACAACACAAGAATGACTAATTGCTAATGGATGTGAATGTACATGATGAACCTTGACTATAAAGACAAGTTGAATAGACAAGACACTGACATGTCACAATACTATGTAATGGATAACCTATAACCCATATAAGGTGGAAAAGTGACAATGTGATAAGACCACTAAAGGCAAAAGATCCACTTGAGGTGGATAAGTGATAACTTGGTATAACCACCAAAAGTGGAGATGCTTGTAAGTGTAAATTGATCACTAAGTAAGCTTAAGTGATATGTATAATTAGGACCTAGGTGAGGTTATTACTAGGTACAACACCTTAATTACAACAACACCCCCTTTAGTACGACTTAGAGAATACACTTATTAAGCAAGGATGCAATATGGGTCCCAGCTACAAGGTCATGTTAGGTACCCATGTACAATGCAAATGTAATCTCTCACAAGTGGAGAAAAGGAGAAAACCACACGGGGAAAATTGCTCTCCAAAAGAGAGAAAAGAAACAAACAAATCATGATGCATGAAGGACTCAAGAACCCCAACATACTACATACATCACTTATATACAATCAAGTATCCTCGCATAGGAAGGAAAGAATGAGACAACATAACCCCCCCGACCCCCCAAAAAAATAAAATAATAATAATAATGAAAAATGTTATGCAAAAATGGTGAGTGCTTGAAGGAAAAACATATTTCAATGCCTACAAACAACATTTCTCCCCTTAGGAACAAGATAAACCAAGTACAAATGAAGGATTATTTCCCATTCTAGATAGGAATTAGGAGGTGAAAACTAAATATAGCATGATGATGATGTCCTCAACGTGAAATCTACTCATATGTTGTCATGTCCTTAGATGATGAAGATGTCATGAACTAATCAAGAACATGCTCAATCATAGTAGAAGATGACAAACAAGGAACCAAAGGAAACCAGTCTTGAACAAGCCCCAAAGACAAAGATGAAGTGACAACATTGGTGCCACAACTATCATCAAGTAGGAGAGATGCCTTTGAAAATTGAATGGGAGTCTCTAAGCTCGAAGAGGCCATCACATAAGCATGATAAAAAAGAACCGTGAAATATGACAAATCAAGTGAAGGAGGAGACTCGTGAATGTTAATCTCCAAAGACAATGTAGAAGAATCTCTAATTGTGATGAAATTATCGTCAAAGAAAAGAGAAATTCCCTCAAATGTGTCTCCCAAATCTAAAATGCGAGACTCCACAAACAATGAACCAATATATAGCAAATAGGAACCCCAATCAAGAAGACAAATATATATATCTTGTTAGATTAGGTGAAAAACTAATCTCCCAAGAACACCTGCATGCATAACCCTGTCACATGGAAGAAGCAAAGAACAGAAGCAAGAAAAATCTATGGAGGCCAAAAAGTCAGAGACATCTTATGGACATGTAAAGAGCAATTGTATTCCAAGATTATCTGAAAAGAATGTACAAAGGGTTCAACCATATAGGTGAACAATAAAACCCTAAAGCTATAAAGCAAAAAAATAAAGCTAGGTTGCACATTATAATTAATAAATATATTAATTATAATGCACCTAAAAGATAGCTTAAGTAAATAGAGTAATAAATGACTTAATTAATTAAACCAAAGTGATTTAATTAATAAGCATAAAGTATGATTACTCTAACACCCCCCCTTAAGCGTAGCTCAAGAGGGAAGCTAACCTAGCATAGCTATGAAAGCAAAAATGCAAGAAAGAGCAATGGGTCCCGGCAACAAGGCCTGATCAAGTACCCAAGTACAAGAAAATAAACTAGATGAAGGAAACAAAGCCTCCAATCTAGGGAATGTCCCAAAGAAAGGAACAAGAAAGAGCATGAAGCATCTCCGAAGCATGAAGCTGCAAACACTGTCAGAAGAATACTGCTGGAACCCCCACTGAAATAGTGCATGACCAGGTAGAGAAGACAAAGTCTGAAGAGCTGATCAATCGAAGAGGTGACCTCCAAAAAAGGAATGAATGAGTGTCTATATAGTAGATGATCCATCTCACCGAAATGCATAGGTGCCTAGCCACTGCATCCGCCTAGTACATAGGAACAAAAACTGAATACGTAGATCACTCAACCGAACCAAGGAAGCAATAGAGCCAACAGGTGAACCCCCCCATAATGCTGAACAGGGAGAGGGGTGACAGGAACACTGAAATGCAATGCCAGAAACATCTGCAAGAAGAAGAATCAGGAACACCAACAGTGCAACAGAAGTACACGCACAAGATAAAGGGCGGTGTCGAAGAAGAAGAATAGATCTTCTGGACACACAGCATGGGCTAATGTCGTGGAAGGTACACTCACTTGACAAAGGTGGATGAGCACAAAAGGCAAAACATCATAACCCCCCATGGCACTTTATAACTGAGTGCGAGTACAAACAAACACAAGGAGTACAAGATCCCAGATATGCAAAAGTAGGCACTTTATCTCAGTGCGTTTACAGAAAAAAGAATGCAACAGTGGAGATATATACAATACTCAAAAGAAGAAGGAAAGAAGAATAGTGAGAACAGAAGCAGAAGTCATCCCAAGAATGGAGATCCGTGGACCTGTAAAAGCCAAGTAGTCCATCTGAGTGCAGAAAAGCAAAACTCAATGGAGGAAGAACCTGGTATAGAATCTGGAAATAAGACCTCTGAAACTAAAAAGTACACTGAACAAGCTTTCCGAAAATACCAAGTTTGCTGAAAACTAAGCCCGAATGTGAGAGATATAGTGTCCGGAATGCAAAAAGTACCCGTGACTTTGACTGGCAGAAAACCCTTGTAAATGGAAAAATCAAATAACCAAACTGAAAAAAACAGAACGGTCTCGGAACCAGCTTTCCGTCGATATCTCGTTTGGCAAAAAACGCCATCGTATGCTCAAGTTACGGCAAAAATAGTGACAGGTGCTCTGGCAGGCACCTAAAAAAGAAAACCTCTGAATTCAACAACCTGGTGCGAAAAATGGAAGAAGAATCTGGAAAAAAACTCTGCGTATAAAACAACCGTCTCGGAATCATCTTTCCGATGATGTCTCGTTCGCCCACTAACTCCTCCGAATGAGCAAGTTATGCCAAAAAAAGCATCAGGTGCTCCAGGAAGGCAAAAAAGCAGTCCTGCCTTCGAAGGCATGGTACGAAAAATGAGGCAAAAAACTCGAAAAGAAACCTCCATAATTGCGTTCGTCTCGGAAAGAGCTTTCCGATGATATAAAAAACTCCCAAATACGCCTCCAGATGAAGAAGTTATGGCCCTGGAGGCCGAGGCTGCACAGCTGGACTTTGGAATTAAGCCATGCAAAAAAAATTTAAAAAATAAAAAAAAGCACCCCACAAAAATACCGCCAAAAAACTGCTGACGTCACCGAAAATCCCGCCCGCATTTAAATAAACCGCCGGGAGTTGGTGGCGGGTTGGGAGGTGGCGGGAAGTGGTGGCGGGTGGGTGGTGCGGGGGCCGCAGCGCCCCTGCGCTTTTTTTAAATATTTTTTGATATGCGTGCAGACTGTACGGCCCACCTCGGGATGCGTGCAGTCCCGAGGCTAAAATTTTTTTTTGCCTCTGATGCCACTGTGTCCAAAATGGACAAGTTTTATATGGATTTAGGGGTTCTTGGGCCTTCCTGACACAATGGTGGTGTCCGTTTTTGCCCAAGGTGAGCCAAATTTCGGCTCCCCCCCAGATCCACAAAAAAAAAATTTTGAAACCCTTAAAAACCTCTTGCTTCTGAAACACTTCAACAAAATACGAACAGCGAGCAGCAAGATGGCTCTGATACCATGTTAGATTAGGTGAAAAACTAATCTCCCAAGAACACCTGCATGCATAACCCTGTCACATGGAAGAAGCAAAGAACATAAGCAAGAAAAATCTATGGAGGCCAAAAAGCCAGAGACATCTTATGGACATGTAAAGAGCAATTGTATTCCAAGATTATCTGAAAAGAATGTACAAAGGGTTCAACCATATAGGTGAACAATAAAACCCTAAAGCTATAAAGCAAAAAAATAAAGCTAGGTTGCACATTATAATTAATAAATATATTAATTATAATGCACCTAAAAGATAGCTTAAGTAAATAGAGTAATAAATGACTTAATTAATTAAACCAAAGTGATTTAATTAATAAGCATAAAGTATGATTACTCTAACATATCTTACAATGACTCACTAGAACCACTAACAAAAGATGAATATGTGATCTCAACTAGAGAATTAGGAGTTGTAGGTGGAGTCTCTAGATCAACACAACTCTCAAGTTTTGCATCATATTCAAAATCCTCTAAGGTATCATCATCAAATGATAATATTGTCAATATCATCAAGTGCAAGAAGGCAATTTGAAATAGGATCATCTAAGAAAGGAGGAACATGGGGATCTCCAAAATGCTCCCAAATAATGGTCCAAATAGTGCACGAGCACTGAATACCTTTGAGCTTGGGTTAGATGTCATGGAAGAGACTCAAATTGATGCTACAACCAATCAATCCTATGATCTAATCATTATTATCTCTCCAAACTAATTGCTTCCATTGTGACTTTGGCTTAGGAATGAGTCCATAAAGATGAAGCAAGAGGTTAAGCCACCTAAAGTGTGTGATCTAATTCCTTCTTCCTGGGACTTGTAATTATCTTTAGTCAAAGTTATTATAGGAGGATGTGTTGCATAACCCATGATTACATTAATGATATACTTATCAAATCACAAATAGAGATCAA
Organism: Chamaecyparis obtusa; assembly: GCA_027943335.1. Lineage (NCBI taxonomy): Eukaryota > Viridiplantae > Streptophyta > Pinopsida > Cupressales > Cupressaceae > Chamaecyparis > Chamaecyparis obtusa. Next base: position 1,300,797 of record BSBK01000735.1, read on the forward strand.
CAACCAATTATCCCCCCTATAATTTGAGACTTTAGACTTAGAGAATTTACAATGGATGCTAAGATTAAAGTGAACATTTTATTTTGATATTTACAACTACCTTAATAAGACTATATTAGACTCAAATCACTAATGCAAAATACCAAACTAAGATCCTAGCATTATAATTTCCAAAATAGGATAATTGAAAGTACACTTTTTTATCATAGACTCTATAAATTGATTGCATCACTATAAAATACAGAAAAAATCACGCACTTTCAAAAAAAAAGCACCTCAAAAGGAGTCTATATAAGCCCAAACAAGACCTTCAATATTGAAAAAAATAGGAGTATAATTTTTTTTTGAAAATTCATGTCCAAAAATTAAAAACCACCTGCACCACTATGTAGAACATGAAATTATACCTTAAATAAAAAAATGTTCTTGATAAAAGGAGATTGGATGACTGGGTGCACAAAGATAGGGAACCAAAAAGATTCCACTCAACTTTTTTGGTCCACAAAAATCACATGGTGTATGCTATTTGATATTGTATGCAAAATTAGGTGAATACTATTCTAAATGATAAATTAACTACTTTAAAATTAACAAATCAAACTAATAAGCAAACTACAATGAAGAATACAATCAAAATGAAGCTAAAATAGCATTTTACCTTCACCTACCATGTAGCTTGTCTCCATTGCTCTCCTAGCCTTGATTTCTTGAGGATGTTGAGCTCTCAAATTTCCAAATGAAGCCTTTTCCCAAGATGCCACCAAAGTGTGGAGATTTGATGATGAATGCAAAATAGCTCAAAGCTTGGTTATGCAACTAATGGATGGAATGCAAAATGGAATGATGATAATATGGATGCTTGATTACTTTTAGAATGCTTGATTGCAAATTACCTATTAGCTCACAAAGGGGAAATGAGGCTCATTTTAAGAGTTTTGGAGGATCTAAGCCTAGGTGGTACAATCCTACGGTGGAGAATGAAAGGTGGAAGATTCTAGGGCTAGGATTGACTTGGTTGAAGGAGTTGAGAGAAAGGGGGATGTAGTTGGAATGTGAGAGGAAGAATAGGGATGATGTTCCTCTCACATTGACATGGAGGAGAACAAGGTGGAAGGGAAAGACACATGTCAAGTGTCTCACAAAGACCAAAGAGAGGAAGAGGGAAGGACTTTTTCCTCATGAGGACTCTTGGTATAAGTGTCCTATGAGTCACCTTTAACCCTTAGAGGTGGCTTGAGAAGCCCCTTAGGAATAGGGCATGTCTCTTGACTTGGTTTAAGAGAGGACATGTGGTCATGAGACCAAGTCCTATGAAGCCACATAGCCCTTAAGAATAGGACATGTGTGGGTGAGGATAATTACCAATAAATAATTAATAATTATTATTTATTTTAGCCAAAGTGATGTGTCAGGTGACTAGGTAGGTGAGGTGGACTACGGGACTTAGTCATATTTAGGTGATTGTATATTTAATTAAATCACTTTAATAAGACTAATTAGAAAACTTAGGATAGAGGAATAGACTATAGTGAATTTACTAAATAAATTGAATAATCTATTTAATAAATAGAGGAAATAATTATTAATTAAATAATAAATATTTAATTAATTTATCAAGTCAATATCAATTAAATAATAAATATTTAATTAATTAATGAAGCCATTTTTAAGTGTATATATTTTGCCCCTCTTTGAAATAATTGCATGTCACATTGTTTCAAAGAAAATTTCAAGCATTTTGCCCCTGCCCCAGACAATGTCTCAGACGACCTATGCATGCCCCCTCGAGAGATTGATTGACAAAAAAGATTATTTGAATTTTATTTGTTTGTTTTTTTGTTTTTTTATGTGTATTTTTATTTATTTGTCGAGTTGAATAATCAATCTCATGAAAGAAATAGGAGAAAAGATGGGTGAAAACGGGGTGAAATGGAAGAAAAATGGGAGATAGGGTCCACATACCAAGCACATCGGGTCCATAGGCTATAAATAGGGCTAAGGGGTCCACAATTGGCTCATTATGCACACTTGTCATTTGGAGATCAGAGCGTGAGAGAGAAGAGCAGAGCTGCCAAGATGTCGTTCCTACTGTCAGATCACTGCTTCGAGAGGGCTAGACACTTCCAGTGACCATCTGATTCAAGAGAGCCTGTAGGTGATTTGATCTTTTTTGCGAATTCATAATTTTTGGCATGTTAGAGTAAAATTTATAGCATATTTAGGTTAGATTTAATGTTAGGAAAATTTTGAAAATTTTCTTGTTCAAGTGTGGAAAACAAATGCGCAGTTGCGGCGCACATATGCATAGCAATTCGCCATGTTTGCGCAACAAACTGGCATTTTTGTGCATATGTGTTGTAGAATGGTGCATATGTGTAGAATTAAGAATTAGGCTACGCAAATAGGCATCAAATCCACGCATACATAGATTCTACGCATTTGTCAAGAGAAGTTGTGCAAATGTAGAATAAAATTGCACAAATGTGTAAATCTACGCAAATGTTAGGGGATGTTGTGCATGCATGTTTCTATGTTGCGCATTTGTTTTGGATGGTAGAATTTGGTCAAATTAGATAGTCAATTAGGTCAAACTTGATGTCGATAAGCCGATTTGATATGTTGGCAATTGAATTTGATTGATTTGGTCAAGATAGGCAACATCGTAGCATGGTCGCTAGTTAACCAGTCTTGATGTTAGATAATTGATAAAATCATCTATTGAAACATGTGATAAAACATGTTTGTAGTTGATATAATAGGATAGATAGATGTTTAGATCAGTTTATCAAAATCTGATAGCTTGATTTTGTTTGACTTGGATAGGAGGATATTACTGATATTCTGATGTCATGGGAGAGATATCCCATCACACAGAACCTAAGACTGGCGTTGTCAGAGACTGACAGACTCTTGATCAGAGCATCTAGTTTGTACCATGTGATCTACATGCCTAAGATTCAGGTGAATCTGAGTATGATGACTACGTTAGCAGAGAGATGGCACTCAGAGATGAGTACCTTTCATCTCCCGATAGGAGAGATGATAGTTGTATGCACCATAAAATGGTCGCCTAGACTTTGGGCCCCATTTATTTAATTTATCAATATCAATTCCTGAATCAATATTTGTCATACATTCAAATCAAATTTATTGATCAAATCATAAATATTTCAATTTTCCCTAAAGTTTGAATATCCCATCAATTTTTAATTAAAAGAAATATATCCCTTTTTAATAAATAAAATAATATTATTTAATTGAAATTAATATTCTTTGAATGAAATAATGTTATTTAATTAAAATCCTCTTTTAATTAAATGGTTTTATTTTATTGAATTAATATTCATTTCTAAATTATATAATATTACCTTATTTAATTAAAAGAGATATTATTCTTTAAAATTAAATAAATGAAATTTTCTCTCAAAAGATCTCCTGTGATGAAAAAGGAAACAAATTGAATAAAAATAAAAGAAAATAAAATGTAATTCCATTTTATTACAAACCTTCTAAAAATGATGATTGTTTCCTCTTTTTCATTTATCCCACATTGCTTCTACTTTCACATTCGAATCCAACTTTTCCTATAAAAGGAGACCTCTCATGCTCATTCAAGGATCCTGGATTTTGATATCAAACTTATGCTGCAGAATTTCATAGCTTGTAATCATTTAGCATTTCAACTTGCACATTCACATTTTAGATTATTTGCAAATCATTTTAGTTTAAATCCATTACATATAGCTTAATTTCATTTTCAATAAATTAGTTTAGCTTAGTTTGCATGGCAAATCATTTAGAATAGTTTCATTTAGATCAACTCAAATCTCTCATTCTGAGTTGTATTTGCATGGGTAAAATAGGCTGATCTGAGGGCCACATTCAAACCATGCTCTTCTCAGATAGAGAGCTATGGGTCATTTTGTGAGAACTCACTGTTGAGCACTCTCGCATACAAAGACTCATAGAAGTGTGATCACACATCTGTGCACACATTTTTGGCGCCCACCGTCATATGGAAAACCTTCACAGGAAATGAAACCGTCTTCTTCAGCGATGACACTATTTGACACATTTGTTGAATCCTTAGTACCAATACAAGATGAAAAAGAGGAAGTAGCTGTTCGAGATTGGATGTACAAAGAGGCGAAATACCAGCACAATGAAAATTTCTCCCCCTCTCCTAAGCCTTATGGGAGAGGATATACTCTTGTCAAAAAGATGGGTTATCCAGGATATGGCCCTCTTAACCACAGATTAGATGCTAGAGCCGAACCACTTAATCATGATCTTTTTGGACGTAAGTCTAAGAAACCGGTTGGCCTAGGCTTTATGAAGAAAACCAAGCATGCTGTCCCCATTCCTGATAAGCGGGATAGCAAAGCTGACACAGAATATGTACCAGACTTGACCAATCAACAAGACATGACAGATGATTGGGTTCCTTCAACAAATCTCCTTTGGGGAGATTCAAAAAATATGACTACCAGTACACACCAAATCACTACTGAAGGACATGCTGAAAATTTCATCCGAGAAGGTGTGACTCTCGAAGATGTCTAGGCTTCTACCTCGAGGCTTAGGAAACCCAGCTGGTGTAAACATCCTAGCAAGGATTTAGACACAGACTCAAATGAGTATGAATGGGATTCACTCTCAGATGCAACAGTTGATTTGGATATGGATGTTGTTCATGCTTATAGTACTCAACCCAACGTAGCTAATGAGTCGTGTGTTAGATTAGAAGATTCGAACCCACATGTCGCATTAGTAGACGATTCTTCACTTGATGGGATGAATCTTGATTTAGACACCTTAGAGGGATACTTGACAGACTCCGATTCTACGGTCACCAGAGATGACATCCCCTATATCCTTAATATTGAGCCAGACATCAATCTACCCCTCATTAATCCCAACCTTATTGATTGGTCTCAACGTCATCAAGAGCCTCAACTCTTGACATTTTCCAATGACTATGAGATCACTTGCTACCTAAATGCTGTTGAACCTGTAGTCTCTTCCACCAGTGAACCAGCTACCAGCATGACAGAACCAGACATCAAGTACCTTAGTCACAAGATAAAAAGAAAAGAAAAAAAGAATAAGAGTTCTGGTGGCGAAAACCACTATGTGGTAGTGTCAGAACCAAAAAAAGTAAAAATAAAAGACGTATCCAAAGGTGAAAACCTCTCTGAGGCACCTATGAATGAGGTACTTGATAGTCTCCCAAGTTATTTTCATGACAGATCATCAGTATTGGTGGAGCCTACAAATGCTATTAATTTGGCCACAGAAGAGGCTCCAAAACTTGTACACTTGGCTAAATCTTTATCACCTCAAGAAAAGAAAGCCTACATTGAGTTCCTCCAAAAGAAGCAAATTAATTTTGCATGGACATATTCAGACATGCTAGGGTTGGACACTAATCTCATTATGCATCATTTTTCCATAGCTCCGGGTGTGAAACCAGTCAAACAAAAGTTACGAAAAATGCACCCTCATATAGCTCTTTTAGTAAAAGCTGAATTAGAAAAGCTCCTTGGTGCAGGATTCATTAGAGCAGTAGACTATGCTGACTGGATTTCCAACATTGTACCTGTTTCCAAACACGATAAATCCATCCGAATCTGCATATATTTTAGAGATCTTAATAGAGCATGCCCAAAGGATGATTTTCCACTTCCTAACATAGACATGATAGTGGACATGACGGCGGGCTATGAGATCTACTCCTTGATGGATGGTTTTTCTGGGTATAATCAGATCAAGATTGCTCCTGAGGATCAAGAAAAGACTGAATTCACATGTGCATGGGGTACTTACTGTTGGAACGTCATGCCCTTTGGATTAAAAAATGCAGGAGCTACTTATCAAAGAGCTATGACAACCATCTTCCATGACATGATGCATAAAAATATGGAAGATTATGTGGATGACACCCTCGTTAAGTCCAAGAAAAGAGGAACACACCTGGCTAATTTAGAAGCAATTCTGGATCGTATGGAACAATTTCAACTGAGGTTAAATCCAAAAAAGTGTGCATTTGGTGTTACTTCTGGCAAACTATTGGGGTTCATCATTTCAGCTAAAGGGATAGAAGTGGACCCTGAAAAGGTTCAGGCCATTATAAACATGCCACCTCCTAAAAATGTCAGTCAAATGAGGAGTCTTCAAGGACGCCTTCAATCCATAAGGAGGTTTATTTCACAATTAGCTGATAGGGCACAACCCTTTAACAAAAATCTGCATAAAGGGGTTCAATGTGTCTGGAATGAAGATTGCCAGAAAAGCATGGATCAGATTAAGGAATATTTGGCACATCCTCCTATCTTAATGCCTCCCATTCCAGGAAAACCCCTTATTTTGTATGTCTCAGCTACTGAATCTTCATTGGGGGCACTGTTGGCTCAATTAGATGAACAAGGGAAAGAAAGGGTCATATACTATATTAGCCGCACTCTAGTGGCTTATGAGATCAATTACACAAGTATTGAAAAAGCTTGCCTTGCAGTAGTGTTTGCCTCTCAAAAGCTGCGACACTATATGCTTGCGCATACCATTCATCTTATAGCAAAAATTGATCCTCTCAAATACTTGCTCGGTAAAGCTGCTCTCACGGGTAGACTTGCTAAATGGATGATGATTCTTTCTGAATTTGACATAGAGTATATCGAACGCAAGGCAATCAAAGGCCAGGCTATTGCAGATCAACTGGCTAACTTTCCAATTGAAGATAATATGCCGGTTCAAGTCAACTTCCCAGATGAACATCTCATGTACATGACTGAGAGATCCTGGAAGCTATTCTTTGATGGTTCCTACATGCACAATGGTTCTGGAGCTGGCATGTTGTTTGTCTCTCCTCATGGGTATACTATTCCCAAATCCTACAAGTTACTATTTCCATGCACAAACAACATAGCTGAATATGAGGCTTTAACAAATGGACTCAAAATGGCTATAGAGTGGAATATCAAAGAGCTACATATCTATGGGGATTCTCAGCTAATCATTAATCAGGTTAATGAGCAATACCAAACAAAAGATGACAAGTTGATACCTTATAAAAAAATGGTTGATTCATTAAGACGGTATTTTACCTTTGTCACTTTTCAACAAATCCCCAGAGCTGAGAACAAAGCGGCAGATGCTATGGCCACCCTTGCTTCACTTCTACAGTTAACAGAACACGAGTTCAGATATGAGTTCCTAGTGGAAGAGCTACGTTATCCCATATTTGACTCACCCAAAAGCCATGTCATATGTACCATAATCAACCATGAATCCTCCCGCTATGGTGCCATTTACTCCTATCTCCATGATGGCATCATCCCTGACACTTTCAACTGGTCTGAAAGAAGAAACCTCATCCATAATGCCTCTCGCCATTCCCTCATCTCTGGTGATTTGTATAGGAGGGGTCTAGATGGGACACTTTTTAGGTGTTTAGAAAAGGAGGAATCCGATCAAGCGCTAGTTGACATCCACGAGGGCATATGTGGGGGACATTCTAATGGTCTTTCCATGGCTAGAAGGTTGCTTAGGGCGGGATACTATTGGCCTACAATGCAGATGGACGCGATAAAATTTGCCAAATCTTGTGAAAAATGTCAGAAACATGGACACCTGATACATGCTCTAGGTAGGGAGTTAATTCCTTCTATCTCTCACTGGCCATTTCAGCGATGGGCCTTTGACCTTGTTGGGCAGATTCATCCCAACTCATCAGGTGGGCACAAATTCATTATCACTGCTACTGACTATTTCACAAAATGGGTAGAGGCTGTCCCACTTTCTGTTGCCTCAGGCAAGACAGTATCTCTATTCATCTTAAACCATATCATCTGTCGATATGGAGTTCCATCTGAAATCATCACTGACAATGGAGGTCAGTTCAATAACAAGGACCTTACACAACTCTGCCAAAGATTCAGGATAAAACAACATTGGTCCTCCATTTACTTCCCGCAAGGAAATGGTCAGGCAGAGGCTTCAAATAAAACCATTCTCAAGATTCTACACAGAACAGTTCACAAGAATGGTAGAGACTGGCACCTACAGATAAATCCGGCCTTGTGGGCCTATAGAACGAGTATTCGTACTCCAACGGGGGCTACTCCTTTTGCCCTCACATATGGCGCTGAAGCAGTGTTACCTTTAGAGGTTGAGATTCCATCACTGAGAGTCTCTCTCAAAGGTCTGATTATAGATGAAGATTATCGCGCCATGAGATTACAGGAATTAGAACTTTTGGATGAAAAGCGTAAAGCTTCATTTGACCATATGAGGGTCTACCAAAAGCGGATGTCCAAAGCATTCAACAAAAAGGTTCGCCCTAGAGAATTCCAAGTAGGAGATCTTGTCCTGCGAGAGAATCCTAAGAACCAACATCACAGAGAACAAAAGGGCAAATTCGAACCTAACTAGCTTGGACCCTATATTATCACAGCAGCTTTTGGTTCAGGTGCATATCTACTATCTACTGAAGAGGGGGAGCAGCTCCCTACGCCTATCAATGTTCAGCACCTGAAGAAGTTCTATCCTTGATGCCCGTTTTGTCTGGGGGCATCCTTTGTATATAATTATGGTCCTGAAAAAATCCAAAAAAAATTGATATATGATCCTGAAAAAAATACAAAAAAAATAAAAAAATTCAAAAAATACAAAAAAAAAAAAAATAGAAAATGTGCCTCGGTGAAAACCTGGAAACAGGCGCCTTGGTAGCAAAAGTACAAAAAAAAATATAAAAAGTCCTGAAAAAAATAAAAAATAAAAATAAAAATAAAAAATTCCAAGTGGTGAAAACCTTGAAATAGGCGCTACTTGAGGCCTCTGCACCCCTATTTCTTAGCATGCGCTCTCGACACTTAGCCATTCTCCATCATGCCTTGTCCTTGTTGCCTTGGTTTGGAATTAGTCTATGTCTGTGTCTAGGGGGGGCATCATTGTGTTAGCTTTGGTCTCTTGGATATGCCTGTCTTTAGGACACCACACAAATGGTGTTTTTCAACACCAACCCAACTGTGCTTTTCAACACAAAACCCCCAACATCGAGTGTTTCTCAACACTTATCAGTTTGGTCTTATCCAATTCGGTCATGTGATCTTACCCATTAGCAAGCATTCGACCTTTACCCTCGAAACTCAGTATCAGTTTACACACTTAAACTTTTTAAAACACTTCAGCCTGAGATATGTCATGATCTTTTCTTTGTGTGCTGACTGTTATTGATTTTTGTTGAGTGTCCTTGCCTAAACAGGTCTCTCCGTGATGCATAGCTAGAGGACTTGGGGCATGGGGCATGTTTTTATTTGCTTTCTGCTTGTGGGTGTTTGTCTTGAACCTCTTGAGTGTTTTTTGTTGTCTCCTTGACACACTTAGGATATTTGAGACATCATCCTTGACTGTTTCTTGCACAACTGTCCTCATGGTTATCCTGGCATTTATGCCTTGATGCGAGCATGGTTTTGCTAAATTAAATTGGGTAAGCTAACATTGTAGTCATCTTGACCTTTATGTCTTTGATGCTCATGTTAGAATCTTTCCACATTCCAAACCGATATAAATCACATTCATATCTTCATAATTGCATTTGTGACTAGTGATGGTTGTGTGATTGTCCGATGTCCGGTAATAACGGCCCAGTGATGAAAATAAGCTTTCTTACATTCTCTAATGAATGATGAACACAAAATACCTATGTTACCCATGCAAGTACATCTTTGCATTTTCATGTAGCTTGCATTATTTAGGCTTCATGTTAGCATTTGCACTTTTAGGCTGCATTATGAGTTTGAGAGAGTTTTCCTCATCTTTCTTGTGGATTTTTCAGTCAACTGTGGTCACGATCTGATCTTTATTTCCTTACTTTCTTTCGTGATCTCAATCAAAATTCTCTATCTTAAACAGTTGATTGATTCTATTTCTTCTCTCCATTTCTTTCCATTTCTTCTAAACTTCTATCTTCCATTCACTATTCACCCCACTTCTTTTCTTCTAATTCAATCTTGGGGCATAATCTTTCTTGCTGTGAACCTTATCTTTCATTTGATTTGATCAAATTTATCAATTTACTGTTTCTCCTCTATCTCATTTCGATTTCAATCACGAGGGGGCAGTACCTATCAAATTTCAAACCTTGATTCAGTTTTATCAAATTATCAATTGCTCCTCTTGGGGCAACATTGATTGAGATTCTTATCTCTCACTTTGGATATGATCCCAAATCGACCTCATGTTCAAAGACCTTTAGTTTATGTTTGTCCTGATGTGTTCCCATCCGTCGAACACACATCTAAGTTGTTTTGTGATCCCAGATCGATCTCACATTTCAATTCTTCTTTGACTACATGTGTTCCCAAATCGATCACACATTAGTCAAAGAGGGGCAAATGTATGCACCATAAAATGGTCGCCTAGACTTTGGGCCCCATTTATTTAATTTATCAATATCAATTCCTGAATCAATATTTGTCATACATTCAAATCAAATTTATTGATCAAATCATAAATATTTCAATTTTCCCTAAAGTTTGAATATCCCATCAATTTTTAATTAAAAGAAATATATCCCTTTTTAATAAATAAAATAATATTATTTAATTGAAATTAATATTCTTTGAATGAAATAATGTTATTTAATTAAAATCCTCTTTTAATTAAATGGTTTTATTTTATTGAATTAATATTCATTTCTAAATTATATAATATTACCTTATTTAATTAAAAGAGATATTATTCTTTAAAATTAAATAAATGAAATTTTCTCTCAAAAGATCTCCTGTGATGAAAAAGGAAACAAATTGAATAAAAATAAAAGAAAATAAAATGTAATTCCATTTTATTACAAACCTTCTAAAAATGATGATTGTTTCCTCTTTTTCATTTATCCCACATTGCTTCTACTTTCACATTCAAATCCAACTTTTCCTATAAAAGGAGACCTCTCATGCTCATTCAAGGATCCCGAATTTTGATATCAAACTTATGCTGCAGAATTTCATAGCTTGTAATCATTTAGCATTTCAACTTGCACATTCACATTTTAGATTATTTGCAAATCATTTTAGTTTAAATCCATTACATATAGCTTAATTTCATTTTCAATAAATTAGTTTAGCTTAGTTTGCATGGCAAATCATTTAGAATAGTTTCATTTAGATCAACTCAAATCTCTCATTCTGAGTTGTATTTGCATGGGTAAAATAGGCTGATCTGAGGGCCACATTCAAACCATGCTCTTCTCAGATAGAGAGCTATGGGTCATTTTGTGAGAACTCACTGTTGAGCACTCTCGCATACAAAGACTCATAGAAGTGTGATCACACATCTATGCACACAATAGTTACCCTAGAGGATGTATATCGCATCCTCTGGCTTCCTATCACAGGTGAGCTGGTACACTATGATCAGCACGACGGAGTGATAGAGTGTAGAGCAATGTTCGGTGATGATGATATTGAGGAGGGAGAGATTAGGTGGGAGGATATGGTTGATTTATATGAGCCTCTACCAGTGGTTCTAGCATGAGTGATTGGGGATTCGTATGCCCTAATCATAGGTCACACAGATTTGCAGTTGGTTAGGACCGCACATTGCAGTAGATGATGGATGACGGGACCCAATTTTCTTGGGGTGTCTGCCTTTTAGCCCATTTGTACCATGATCTTCATCATGTGGTGTACCATAGGGGTGCATCATTATCAGTAGGCATCACATTGCTCCATGTATGGGCATGGGAGCATATTGCAGTTACTCAGCCAGTAGCGATTAGATTCCACGGCACAAGACAACCGTATATTCATTTATATTCATCAGTTTTGTCTCGGGAAAAATTGGGACACTTAGAGTTCTGGTGATACACTTTTGATACATTAGACACAATTACATGGAGACCTTAGCTAGGGTGTGAGCCTTGGGATGATGAGCGACAGCTGGGTTTTTGTTTTGAGTCACGATGGTTGATAGGGTAGATGCCCTACATTATTGAGAGATAGCTAGTCAGCTGGGTTCTGCGTCAATTTGGCAGGATCCAGGGCATGCCATAGGGAGTCACGGAGTTTGCTCAGACACATCAGGAGAGGCGTGATTGGGGGCCCATGGTTTCTGTTGATATAGCTAGACAAGAGTTTTTGGACATGCCATTCCAGGCATGGATGATGAGACAGGGGGTCGTTGACCTAGGGATGACTGCTAATCTAGAGCAGTACCTCAAGGATTTTCCCGTACCATGCTTGATAGATCCAGCGGCGAGGCCACCAAAGAGGGATCCAATAGAGAGACATCATGGGAGACGCCAAGGGCGAGATAGGAGAGGATGAGGGAGAGGAGGCGGAGGTGACGGTGGAGACAATGATGGAGGAGATGGAGGAGATGGTGGGAGAGGTGATAGAGCTGGACCTCAGATGAGAGGCAGCAGTGTGAGATAGAGGGGTTTGATGCCACCTCCGGCTAGATAGGGATGGAGATAGCCTCCAGCATAGCTAGCAGCATGAGCTCCACCACAGGTACCAGTAGTACAAGTATAAATACCAGCTGCCCCAGTACAGGGACCAGTTGTACAGGTACAGGTGTCGATACAGGTAGGGTAGGGATAGGATGAGGAAAATGTTTTATTAGTGCAGGTCAGAGTGGTACAAGGTGGATAGATCCACGATGATGTATAGGATGAGCAAGATGTACAGATGTCAGATGTGGATGCTTAGGAGGAGCCAGTAGGGATGGACATCGGGGGATAGGATCCCTATTTATAGAGAGATGTTGTGGAGGAGGAGGATCCAGATATTGACTCATTGCTAGTCCGAATAGCAATGACACAGGTGTAGGCAGACCGTGTCCCTGGACTAGAGAGACAAATAGAGAGACTGGAGAGCCAGATGGGAGTGTTGAGACATGAGCGGGATGCGGCCATAGAGAGGCTTGGGGAGTCAGAGATGTTATTAGATGAGCTGCAGTGGACAGAGGATTTGGGTCCTCATGGAGATAGTATGAGAGCCATGATACATGCCAGGAAGGAGATATCTTACTGGCGAGAGGCCTATAGATAGGTGGTTCTGAGGGATCAATGGATTAGGAGCTACAGAGAGAGCTTAGTGGCTATTAGGACAACAATATATGATAGATAGGTACCGGTTGGTAGTGGAGGTGTATCATCACACCCTCCAAGAGCACCCATAGGTTCAAGAGATTAGGGTGGAGCCTCAGGTTCAGGTGGTTTAGCAGCACAGGGTCTCATTGCATCTCACAGATAGCGACAGACAAAGTCTGGAGGCAGTGGATCATAGAGATCATTGTATACACTTTTTGTATCATTGTATCATTGTATCATTATATTATTGACTTGATGGACACTGTTGGACATTGTTATGTTTTCTTTATATCATTGGACATTTGGACAGTTTTGTTGTGTTTTATGGACTTCATATGATGTACTCTCTGTATATGATTGACTCTATATATACATTGATGCAGTTCTATCATGATTTGCTTTGATGATTTTATACACATGTGCGTACTAACATATGCAGGATGTGATGATTTACTTTAATATGCATAGAATGTATGTCCTAGAATGCAAAAATGATTTATATTATATTTGATGCTTAATGGTTAATGATCCAACATATGATGTTGATATAAATGCATTTCTTAAATGAGTTTATTCTATACAAATGCTATGTGATTACTAATGCAATGATGTAAAGAACAATGTAGATAATGGATAATAAATGCATGATGATATAATACATGAAATGGATAATAAATGATGGTGAAATGAATGGAAATGTTCTTAAGATGACTTAAATATAACTTACATCATAATAAAAAGATAATGAGATGTTATGATAACTATAACAAAACAACACATTAAATGCATGTAATATAGATGGGTAATATACAAATGAACATACCGAATAAAAATTATGCATGGCCTAAATGAATTGATTAAATGTTTGTAATATGCGAGGTGAAAACTCAATTTTTTTGTTGTCCAAATGTCCTCAACTTGAATAACAACGTATCTAACACAAGAAAAATGGACTAGGAGAACATATAACCTAATAAGAAAGATAACCTACAAATCCCTATAAAAGGAGCACTGATATGCAAGTCGTGAACTGTTTAAATGAAATGCAAAATGAAATATGAAATGAGTATATCTCCACAACTTCATGTAACATCTTAGAACTTCATAATAATTGGAATGTGATTTTCATCATTGAGCTCGTTATGTTGCAAGAAAATGCAAGCATCATGGTATAATTAAACTAGGATGACCTGAGCACTTCTTACATGGAGTTTAATATTGCAAACTTGACAAGCTTCTAGGTATAATTGAACCGAGATGACCTGAGTTTCATTTGCATAATAGACAAGGAATATTCCCCCCTCCATCGGGGAACAAATATTTGGAGTCGAGGTATGTGTTGGTGTATCACCATTAATAGCATTTGTAGAGAAACATGATTTGTATGTTGTCAATACTATTAAATTGATGAAGGCACTTACACACAGACACCCCAATTATTTGTTCCTTCGATTTCATTGGAAAATATCCCACAAACAACAATCAAAGAAAATACCATCCCCCATCCCTACTATTCTAATGAATGACATATGGGAGTTTCAAACTCATGTCAAAGATATCCCTAAATAGCATAGGGAACATGATAACAATGAAATCCATATATGAATGCATAACCTACAACAAACCTTTCTAACATGCCTATCATGAATATACATTTTCTTTTGCCAAAATATAGTGTAAGGTACAATGATTAGTTCAATTAATGATGTATAGTCAAGAATGATAGATAAGCGGCCATGTTTCGAAGGATAGATTACAGATTGTGATTCATCATGAAGATACCATTGTGGAAGAATGTTTAATTATGTTTGTTTGTCTGGTGAAAATACTCCATTCTATCCTCTAAGAGTCATGACTATCATAGATCCACTTCCCAAACTAGGTCGAGGACATGCCCCCAGCTAGGTGATGGACTAACTTATTGTGGATGAAGAAGGACGCAACAAGATGAGAATGAAGACCGTGACAAATGATCAAGCTATGATGGGGTTTTATTATGGGTAAATACAAGGGATGGTGTATGAACTAGCCATTTTATTATGATATATACATAGCGAAAATGGTGACTGACTAGTCATTTTATTGTGGATATATACAATGAATAGACACACTAGAAGAATCCTAATAGATAAAGGAGCTAACGTGATACACATGGCGCTTGTTTCCAAGTTTTCACCACATGCTTTTATTGCAATTTTCTTTTGATTTTTTTTTTAAATTTTTTGTATTTTTATGATTTTTTTATTTATAGAATATATACATAGCCCTTGCATTGGGATCTCAAGGATAGAACTTCTTGAGGTGTATGCTGTTAAGAGGTTCATCCAAAGGATCTCCCTTAGGTGTGGACAATTGATAAGCCCCAGAACCATAAACTGATGTAACTGCAAAAGGACCTAACCAATTGGGTTCAAACTTTCCCTTCTTCTCACGATGTTGTTGATTCTTTGGATTTTCTTGAAGGACTAGGTCACCCAGCTGAAAGTCTCTGATCTTTACCTTGTTGTTATACTGACAAGACATACACTATTGATAGACTTTCAAATGATCATAAGCTCTCTAATGACATTCATCTAGCAGTTCTAGTTCAGTCAGTCATGCAACTCTATACTCTTCATCAGGAATCAAATCTTTGAGAGTAACACGAAGTGAAGGCAACTCAATCTCGAGGGGTAGGATTGCTTTGGATCCATAGACATGAGAATATGGGGTGGCTCCAGTGGGAGTACATATGGAGGTGTGGTAAGCCCATAGGGATGGATTTAGTTGGATATGCCAGTCACGACCATCGTCATTGACAGTCTTTTGTAGGATTTTAACAATTGTTTTGTTTGACGCCTCAGCTTGGCCATTTCCTTGGGGATAATATATGGTGGAATAGTTATGGGTGATATGGACTTTTGTGCATAGTTCATCCATGTCTTGATTTTGAAATTGTTTCCCATGATCAGTAATGAGATGCATAGGTATACCATATCTACAAATGCTATAATTTAGGATAAACATGGATACTTGTTTCCCTATGGTGGTAATCAGTGGAATGACCTCAATCCATTTAGTAAAATACTCTGTTGCAGTGATAATCCATTTGTGACCGTTGGAAGATGGAGGGTTGATAGTGCCCACAAGGTCGAGTCCCCACTGACTGAATGGCAAGGTAGTTGTAAAAGGATGTAACTCTTGTGCTGGAGCATGAATAAGGTTTCCATGTATCTGAAATTTCTTGCATGCCCTAGAAAAATGAAAGGAATCTGTTTCCATGGTAGGCCAATAATAACCCATACGCATGAGTTTCTTAGCCAAAGAGGGACCACTTGAATGTGTCCCACAAATACCCTCATGTATGTCTTGCAAGGCAGTTTGAGCTTCATCATGCTCAAGACATCGTACGAGAGTCCCGTCAAGACCTCACCGATAAAGGGTATCAGATATTAGGACATAGCGAGAGGCTTGGCGGAGAAAAGTTCATTTTTAATTTCGGGATAAGTCAGGGGGTAGGATGTCATTTTTTAGATAAGAATAGATGTTTCCATAAATTGGGGAGTCGTGTCCAATAAGATGACATATAATACTCATATCAGGATCATCATATGTAGGACAAGTTAGGGATTCCACCAAGAACTCAAAATGGGCCTTGGTATCCTCTGTATCAAACAAAGAAGCAATCATTTCCATTGCATTAGTAGCCTTGTTATCATGCTGAGGAATCTGCTCAAAAGTGATGACTGAGAAATATTGTTTGAAGTCATCAACCATATGTTTATATGGTAATAAATTATCATCTTTAGTTTGATAATCATCATTAACCTGGTTTATAATCAACTAAGAATCCCCGTAGACATTTATTTTAGTTACTTTCCATTGTAAAGCCATCTTTAACCCAATTAGCAAAGCTTCATATTCTGCTACATTATTGGTGCAAGGAAAGAGCAGCTTGTAAGATTTCATAATTGTGTATCCTTGCGGCGTGACAAAGAGAATACCAGCTCCTGAACCCTGTTGAGTACATGATCCATCAAAGTATAGTTTCCATGTTTGTGTAGATAAAGCTAATATGTGTGCATCAAGAAACTCTGTGTGTATAGGTTGGTCATTCATTAATGGAGCATCTGCTAGTTGATCTACTATTACTTGGCCTTTGATAGCCTTCCTATCCACATATTCAATATCAAATTCACTAAGTAGCATGACTCACTTGGCCAATCTGCCTATCAATGTTGTCTTGCTTAATAGATACTTTAAAGGATCAATCTTTGCAATGAGCTTGATTGAATGTGATAACATGTAATGTCACCACTTCTGTGAAGAAAAAACAACGGCCAGACATGTTCTTTCTATAGGAGAATAGTTTAGCTCATATCCCACTAAGGTGCGACTGATATAGTAGATGGCTTTTTCTTTCCCTTCATGATCTTGCTGAGCCAAAAGAGCACCTAGTGAGACTGTCATAGCTGAAATATAGAGCAAGAGTGGCTTGCCCGGAATTGGTGACATCAAAGTTGGAGGATTCGCCAGATATTGCTTGATTTTATTGAAAGCTTCCTCACACTTATCATCCCATTGGAATAAGATATTTTTATGCAACAAATGTTGAAAGGGATGACTTCGATCTGCTAGCTGAGAAACAAATCTTCGAATGGATTGGAGATGTCCCTGCAAAGATCTTAATTGACTGATGTGAGTGGGGGAAGCCATCTCCATTATTGCTTTAACTTTTTCTAGATCTACCTCGATTCCTTTGGCTGAGACAATGTACCCTAGCAGTTTATCGGAGGTGACCCCAAATGCACATTTCTTTGGATTGAGTCGAATCTGATACTTTTCCATTCGAGTGAAGATTCTATCCAACACTCTCAAATGACCAGCTCTATCTTTGGATTTTGCTAAAATGTCATCCACATAATCTTCCATAATAGTATGCATCGTGTCATGAAAGATTGTGGTCATAGCTCTTTGGTAAGTTGCTCCAGCATTTTTGAGTCCAAATGGCATCACATTCCAGCAGTATGTACCCCACGGACAAGTAAAAGTAGTCTTCTCCTGGTCTTCTGACACAATATTGATTTGGTTGTAGCCAGAAAAACCATCCATTAATGATAACATTTCATGCCCAGCTATCAGATCAACAATAATGTCAATATTTGGCAGAGGAAAGTCATCTTTTGGACAAGCTTTATTAAGATCTCGAAAATCAATACAAATCTAGATAGACTTGTCTAGTTTTGAGACGGGGATGATATTTGAAATCCACTCAGCATAATCAATAGCCCAAATGAATCCAACATCTAAAAGCTTCTTCAATTATGCTTTAAGCATTAGTGCAATGTGTGGGTGCATCTTGCAGAGCTTCTGCTTAACTGGTTTTACACTTGGTCTGATAGATAAATGATGCATAATGAGATTAGGGTCTAGCCTAGGCATATCAACATAGGACCAAGGAAAGTTGATTTGTATCTCTTTGAAATTTTTTGTAAAAGCTTCTTTCTCTAATTATATCAAGGATGCTGCTACTTTGAGGATGCACAGAGACTCTTTTGTGCCAATGTTAAGAGGTACTATTGGTTCTATAAGAATGGCAGATTGCTCTCAATACATATAATTGGGAAGAGTGTCAATCCTTCCATCGTCAGGCACCTCAGAGAGGTTTTCACCATCAGATGCATCTTTTCTTTTTACTATTTTTGGACCTAATACTGCCACTAAGTGGTTTTCACCATTAGATATGTTGATTATTTTTATATTTTTATGACTGAAAGGATTGGCACTCTCTCCAAAGTAGGCCATGTCATTGATTTCTATCAGAAATCTTGACTTGTGATCTTTTGGTGGTAAATGATCCCTAATGCCAAGATATTCAATGATGGCATCATCATTATGGAAGACATCAAGTTCTGGATGATCAGGAGAATCCCAATCGATAAGCTCAGGATGTAAAAGGGGCATTGGATCATTCGGGTCAGTTTCAAAGGCAGAGATGGTATTGATGGAAAAGTTGTCAAGGTTTATGATGGTATCAGTGAGGTCTATTTCCATACTCTCATCTGATTCATCTATCGCAAGATAAAGGTCACTTTCCTCACAATCGACAAAAGTAGTATCACGTGGGACTAATCCTAGTGAGTCAGTCTTTGAACTCTCTCCCTCATGGTAATCATTACTATAGCGATGGACAACATCAAATCCTATCTCTTTAGTACAATCAGATAATGAATCCCATTCATAATCATTTGAGTCAGAATCATCAATATCCCCAAGTCTATCAATGATTCTTTGTGCTATCCTGTGTTTCTCTAGATCTACATACATACCATGCTTTCTAAATTGTAAGGCAGGAGCTTTAGATATCTCATGAAAAGGTGTGATCTTTGCTTTTCATTTTGATTCTTTTGGTCCTTCTCCTTTGTATCCTAATCCTGTAGTGTCTCTTTGATAGTTTGGATTTTGCAAAATTGGTTTGATAACACCTCTTTGTAACCCTATAGGTCCAACACCTTGGTATCCCATCTTTTGTAGCAAGTATACCCTTTACCATAGACATCAGGAGATATATATTCATGTTTGATATCTTCTTCATTCTTCTGTGACTTAGGCAAATGATTAGCATTATGCTCAGCTACTTCTTTGGATATTGTGCCCCCACTTATAAATGTGTCATAAACAAGTGTTGAAGAGGGTTCTGATTGTTGTTTAGTGATCAAAGATCTACCATATGATTTAGGAGATAAAGGTAACTCTATGATGCAAAGAGCTTGACCTAAAGTGTACTCTCCCATACTTCTTTCTTTTATGTCTATCTTGATCCCATTTGATTTAGAAGTTGATGCTATATTACTAGGATCACTGGGTGTAGTTGTAGAAGATCCAGTACGATTATAAGGTACCAAAGAATCAGATGTCTTCACAGTGTTACAATACTAGAAAGGATTAGTATCTCCTTTGATAGTGATCTCCTGACCATTATGAAGGAATTTCATGTTAGGATAATAAGCAGAAAATGCAAATATTAACAAACAAGAGAGAACACAATAACACAGAATTTAGCATGGTTCACCCAATCCCTGGGCTACGTCCACCAACAACAAGTCCAATATCTTTATTATTATCCAGTGATTACAATCTAAAACCTACAACTCAATACCGTCGTAGGAAGCTACAATAATCCCTCATACAATGAATCTCAAACCCTAAGCCCTTTTACAAGTATTTTTGACATAATGAAATTAGGGAAAAAAATACTCTGACTAATAGAAAATAGATGGCCGAAACTTTACAATATTATTAAGTCATGCTCTACCCCTTGACCCCACCTGGGGTGTTGCCCCAAGACCCCGCAAGGGGCTCTGCCCCTTGACCCCGTGGAAAAGTTTGATTAGGCTCCACATACATAACAATCTCCCACTTGGAGATTGATCAGACTCCATAAGAATATCCTCCCACTTGGAGACTGATTGACCAAAACCTGTAGCTCCCACTGGAATAAGGAAACCACCCTGGACTCAGCTGTTCTTTTATTTTGTTCAGTCTAGAAGACCAACCGAAGCTGAACAGGAATTCAACTTCTCCCTTGTCACTGCCTTTGTAAACATATCTGCTGGATTATCATCTGTATGTATCTTCTCCAAACTTAACTATCCATCATCCAATACTGCCCGAATGAAATGATATTGCAACTGTATGTGCTTTGTTTTTGAGTGCAACGCAGAATTCTTTACAAGATGAATGGCACTCTGACTATCTTAATACAAATAATTATCTGCCTATGGATGTCCCAATTCTTCCATGAAGAATTGAAGCCATATCATCTCCTTGGCTGCCTCTGTAGTAGCAACATACTCTGCCTCTGTAGTGGATAAAGCATTCACCTTTTGTAACCGAGAAATCCAACTCACTACTGTCCCACCAATAGTAAATACATAACCTGTAGCACTCCATCTAGTATCAATATCTCCTGCCAAATCTGAGTCAACATAACCATGAATAGTAGTAGAAGAGCCCCCAAAGTGTAAACACTTATTGGATGTACCTCTCAAATATCTGAGAATCCATTTGACTGCATTCCAATGCTCAATCCCAGGGTGACTCATATACCGGCTAACGACTCACACTGCATGTGCAATATCTGGCCTAGTACATACCATAGCATACATTAAGCTCCCTACTGCTGAAGCATAAGGTATCTTGGACATTCTTGCCTCTTCTTTTGGTGTCTTTGGACACATTTCTTTAGTTAATTTCAAATAACCAGGCAAAGGTGTAGTGACAGCTTTGGTGTCCTTCATGTAGAATCTCTACAACACCTTCTCAACATAATCAGCCTGAGATAGAGTTAATTTTCTGTTCTTCCTATCTTTGCAAATTTTCATGCCAAGGATTTGTTTTGCTACCCCCAAATCCTTCATAGCAAAATATTTTGCTAACTGTTGTTTCAACCCCTTAATATGATCCATGTTAGATCCAGTTACAAGCATATCATCAACATATAAACATAGAATAATGTAGCTATCATTATTTAACCTCTTGAAATAAACACAATGGTCAATATTACATCAAGTGTATCCATTCTCATGCATAAAAGTATCAAATTTAATATACCATTGCCGAGGTGCTTGCTTCAGGCCATATAAACTTTTCTGCAATTTGCACACTAAACTCTCGTTACCCTTGACCTCATATCCCTGTGGCTATACCATATATATTTCTTCATTCAAATCACCATGAAGAAAGGCTGTTTTAACATCAAGTTGCTCTAAATGCAAATCTTCAGTAGCCACAATACTTAAAATAGTACGAATAAAAGTCATTTTAACAACTAGAGAAAAAATCTCATCAAAATCAATACCATGTTTTTGTGAAAATCCTTTTACAACTAATCTGGCTTTAAATCTTTTCTTACCTCCATCTTCTTCTTTCAACCTGTAAACCCATTTATTCTGCAAAGCGCGTTTTCCTACAGGTAACTGACATAAATCCCATGTTTGATTTTTCAGCAAAGAGTCCATTTCATCTGTCATTGCAGACTCCCACTGAAGTTTTGTATCCACCTGCATAGCTTCATTATAACATTCAGGTTCACTAGCATCAGTTAATAAGATAGAATGCAAAGAAGGTGAAAATCTATTTGGAGGTCTACTTAGCCTTGTTGACCGTCTAACATTCACTGGGGTGTGTGGTATTTGTTGTTGCTATTATTGCAGAGCATAAGGAACTACTAGAACATTATCATTTGGAATATCATCCAGCACTACATAATCATTTTCTTTCTTCTCATGCTGCTGTAACAGATCTTTGTACAATACTTTCTCATTGAATATGACATCTCTGCTTCTTACAATTTTATGATTTTCAAAATCCCAAAGCCTATAACCAAATTCATCAATGTCATATCCAACAAATACACATTTCTTTGACTTAGCTTCCAGCTTGGTTCTATTTTCAAAATCTATAAGTGCAAAAGCTTCACAACCAAAGGTTTTGAGAAAAGAATAACTCACCTGTATGCACCCTAAAATGGTCACCTAGACTTTGGGCCCCCATTTCTGCAATTTATCAAATCCCTGAATCAATATTTTCAAAAATCAGCATTTTATCAATTATATCAATTTTCTTGATCAAATCATAATCAATTCAATATTTCCTAAGGTTTGAGCATTATTTAATTTTAAAAAAATAAAAATAAAAATCTTATTTAATTAAGAGAACATGCTCTCTTTTAATTAATTAAAAATCTCTTTTAATTAAATAATAAAATCATTTTATCCTAAGTCTTTATTTAATTAAAAGGAATATTTCCTCCCCTTTTATTTAAATAAAAAATCTCCACTTTTCTTCTTATCCTATGTTGCACAAATAAAGTATTATTTTTATTTTATAAAAAGGGAGAAAGCACTTTTTGTCTCATATGGACACAAAAGTCAACTCCTATTTTCCTATTGGAGGATATTTGTGCACAAGGATCAAGCTTCTATTTTTCTCCATTGTTGATTAAGTCTTTTGCCTCTTAATCTCGATTGTCCATTGATTTTTCATTTCCTATAAAAGAAGAGCTCTCTTCTTCATTTGGCATACACTTGAATTTTATGCTATTGTTATGCTACAAGTTTTTTAAGTCATCTTGAAGCTTTTGGAGACATTCTTGCATCAAGTTTTGAAGATTTAGAGCATCATTGGCATTCATCTTGCATCTACATCACATCCTAGCTTGCATCATAGTTGAATCATCATGGTATCATTTCCTTTCATGTTTTAGATTAATCTCACATAGTTTAATTAGAGGGTTTGTAACTCTTTCATTTTCATTTTCATTTTCATAGCCTAATTTGCATACTTGCATGCTCATCTTAGATTAATTTTGCATTGCATTGCATTCATTTAGATTTCATTAGAGATATTGGCACTCTTTCCCTTGTCTTCACTTGAATCTCTCATTGTGTGGTTGACTAGCAAGGTCATTTGCTTCATAGCTCTAGCTGAGAGCAATTTTACAAATCTTGCAACTCCAAGCATAAAGAGCTATGGATCAATTTGTGAGGGCTCATTCTTAAGTTTTCTTGCATGTAAGGATTCATAGAAGTGTGGTCACATTTTCACCATACATCACCTTCTTACCACTCCATGCTTCCTCTGGAATACCATAGTCCAAAGGAGTAGAGGGGCCTTTATTGATTAAATAAACAACAGTGTTCACAGCCTCTACCCACATATTTTTGGGCAGCCTAGCATGCAACCTCATACTCCTTGCATGTTCCATTATTGTCCTATTCATGCGTTCAGCCACTCCATTTTCTTGTGGAGTCCTTGGTATAGTTTTTTGTCTATGAATACTAGTAGAGGCACAATAATCTTCAAATTATTTGCTGCAATACTCATCGCCATTATCAGATCTAAGATATTTTAATCTTTTTCTAGTCTCATTTTCAACCAAGCTTTTCCATTTCTTAAAAGTTTCAAATACATCAGATTTCTATCTAATGAAATATATCCATACTTTCCTAGTTGCATCATCAATGAATGTAACCTAATACTAAGAGCCACCAAGGGAAGTTACCTGAGCTGGACCCCATACATCTGTATGCACAAGCTCTAATTTTTCATCTTTCTTTTCCTTCCCACTCTTTACAAAATTGACTCTCTTTTGCTTTCCATACACACAACTTTCATAGAAATCCATATTAACACATTTCAGACCTGGTAGAGCTTTCTTTGAATGAAGTAATTTCATACCTTTTTCACTCATGTGCCCAAGTCTGTTATGCCACATCGTTGTTTCAGAATCTCCAGCTACTATCTCTTGTTCTACCTGCTCAACTGCAGCAATTGTTCCTGAACATTCATTTTTCTTTGAAATAATTAAAGTAGAGGGAACAATATGACCTGTACAAAGATATAAGGTGCCTACTTTCACACCTTTTGCTACTACTAAGGAACCTTTTGAAACCTTCCAATTTTTATCATTAAAAGTAACTGTGCAACCCTCATCAATGAGTTGCCCTGCTGAAATTAAATTTCTACTCAGCCTTGGAACGTGTCTTACCTCTTGTAGTAGCCAATGATTCCCATTATGCAACTTAATCTTAATTTTCCCTTTTCCGACAATTTGATAGGGTTCATTATCTCCCAAATAAACTAGCCCAAAATCCCCTTGGACATAATCAACAAAATAACCTCTATGGGGTGTAGCATGAAATGAAGCCCCCGAATCTAACACCCATGAATCATCAACATTTTCTAAAGACAAAAGCAAAACATCCTCTTCAGATTTGTTACTTACCACATTTGTCTCCTTGTTTCCATCATTTTTGTCTCCTTGATCTTTCTTCTGAGACCAACAATCTTGCTTCTTATGACCTAGTTTTCCACAGTACCAGCAATCATTTGGCCCTTTGGATTTAGACCTCTTTCCCTTTGATTTGCCTCTTGATTTCCCATGATTTCCAGAGTTGTTTCCTCTATCTCTTGTTCTGCCTCTGCTTTCTGCGTTTAATACACTACCTGATGTGGATGCCCTTGAGCTTTTCCTACGAATTTCCTCACTCAATATAACACTAATAACATCATCAAAATTTAAGGTATTTGAACCAGAAACAGAATTACTAACAACCATTACCAAGCCATTCTAACTTTCTGGCAAAGAACACAAAATCAAGAGAGCCCTAACCTCATCATCAAAAGTAATTTTAATTGAGGATAATTGACTTGTAACTGTATTAAACTCATTCAAATGATCAGTGACTGATCCACCTTCTACCATTTTCATATTAAATAAATGCTTCATAAGAAATACCTTGTTTGAAGCTGAAGGCTTTTCATACAACTTCGCTAGGGTGTCCATCAGATCTTTAGCTTTCATTGCTCCAGTAATATTGAATGCCACTAATTGTGCCAGGCATAAACGAATACTCCCCAATGCCTTCCTATCTAAAATATCCCAATCTTCTTGAGACATTGCTGCCTCTTTCTTGGCTATTCCCTCTAATGGCCGCCATAGATCCTTCTGATAGAGATAGTCCTCCATTTGCATCTTCCATAGCTGGAAGTTCTGCCCATTAAACTTTTCAACCTTTAGTCTACCCTCATCTGCCATTTCTCCCACTTAACCGAGAGACTCTCCCACTAACTCGTGAGACCTACTTCAGAGAATAGATGAAAGAACGAATGAAATAACCTCGCTCTGATACCACTTGTTAGGATAATAAGCAGAAAATGCAAATATTAACAAACAAGAGAGAACACAATAACACATAATTTAACATGGTTCACCCAATCCCTGGGCTACGTCCACCAACAATGAGTCTAATATCTTTATTATAATCCAGTGATTACAATCTGAAACCTGCAACTCAATATCACCACAGGAAGCTACAATAATCCCTCATACAATAAATCTCAAACCCTAAGCCCTTTTACAAGTATTTTTGACATAATGAAATTAGGGCAAAAATACTCTAACTAATAGAAAATAGATGGCCGACACTTTACAATATTATTAAGTCATGCTCTACCCCTTGACCCCGTGGAAAAGTTTGATTAGGCTCCACATACATAGCATTTCAAGCACTGATGATGAGTTGATGGTACAAATTTCATGGAATGAATCCATGGTCTTCCCAAGAGAATGTTATAAGCAAGATCCATGTCAAGAACTTGACAAGGTACATCTTTGATTATAGGACCTACTCTGATAGGAAGAACAACAGATCCCTTGGATGACCTCTCTTCTTCATCATAAGCTTTTATTGTGATTTTCTTCTTTGGATCTACAACATTTTCAGAAAATCCCAATGCAAGGACTAGTTTCAATGTGCATATATTCAAGCCAGCTCCTCCATCTATTAGTACTCTCTTGATTTTGTGACTCTGTACAAGGACTTCGATATGTAGGGGAGCATTATGAGGTTGGGTAATAGCTAAATCATCATTTTCAGTGAAGGATAGGTAATGTGGGGTTGTTAAATGTCCCACCATAGCTTGAAATTGATCATGATCTAGATTTGTGGGGACCTGGGTCTCTAAGAGAGCTTTTTCAAGGATATCTTTGTGAGATGGGGATAAATGCAAAAGCTCTAAGATGGATATCTGGGCAGGTGTTTTCTTGAGTTTTTCCAAAAGATTGTACTGGTTGGAAATATTTGGTGTAGACTTTGGGACATAAACAAACTTGTTTTGAGAAGCATTTGGTTTAGACGGGACTCCTTGGAGAGTAACCTTGGACTGAGCACGAGTAGTAACATGGATTGGTTGACTCTCTATTTTTTCCTTTATGGTAATGACATTGGCATAATACTTAGAAGGATGACATCCAGAAATTTTACCAACATATCTATAGGGTGTAGTATTATAATTGGCTTGATTGTCACCCTTAGTGTTGGAAGAAGCTCCTTTTTCATGCTCAGGAAGTGGATCTTTGAAAGCCGTATGTGATTCATTCGAGGTATGTCCATCAACACCAATTTCACCACTTTCAATTAAGTCTTGAATTATATTTTTGAGCCTTTGACAGTTATTGGTTGTATGTCCTTTTCCTCTGTGAAATTCACAATAATCATTCCCATTCCACCAAGAAGGTTTCACTCTAGGTTCAAAATCTTTCATTTCAGGAAGCGTAATGAGTTTCTTTGTGATTAACTTTTGTAATGTTGATTCAAGAGATTCCCCTAAAGGAGTAAAATTTCTTCAAGGTGACATAAAAGGAAATCTTGGTTTAGATGAATCTTTGTTGGTGTTTGGATTTGCTAATTGATTGTTGTAGGTAGCTTGAGTAGCATTTTCCTGACTTGTGAGATTTAGAAGGGGTTGTGTTGGTTTGACATTATGATTATCAACAATCCCATCATTGACAATGTTTTTGTTTTTATTCCAGAATTTTGATTTGTCATTGTTATAGTTGTTGGGATTGGAATTTGAGGACCCAACATTGTCCTTGGAATAAATTTTTATCTCACCTTTTTTGACCATGGCTTCCTCAATCTTGATACCATTTTCTATGAGCTTATTGAAGTTTGGTGGACATTGCAATTGTAACCTATAACTCATTTCTGGTGTAAGGTTATGCACAAAGATATCCATCTTTTCTTGTTCAGGAATCATTCATGGATATTTGGCAAACAATTGATGCCATCTTTGCAAAAAAGTAAGGAAGGGTTCTCCATTCTTTTGATGTGCATTGCAAAGATCAAGCATAGTGACTTCATGTTTGATGTTATATGAATAATGAGTCACATATTTGTCAAGAAGCTCATTAAAAGATTTGATGCTTGGGGGTAGTTTGGAGAACCATTCCATGGCTTGTCCTCCTAAAATTTGTGGAAATAGTCACATAAGATAAGTGTCATTGTGAGCGACTTCAATACAAGTAGCACAAAACTCACGAATGTGGTCTTGTGGATCTGAATTCCCTTTGTATTTGTCAAATTTTGGTACCTCAAAATGAGGAGGGAATGGAATCATTGCTAAATTCTTATCAAAAGGATAAGGACATATATCATTCAAGGAATACTTCTTAGTTGATGATCCAGTTTGGATGTCATGAATTTGTTGTTGAAGCATTTGGATTTGTTGTAGAATGAGATCCAAAGATAATGTGTTTCCTTGAGTGTTTTGGGAAACATTTTGTTGTTGAGTATCCTGAGAAGCATTGGTTTGCTGATTATTTTGAGAGGCATTGTTTTGTTGGTTGTTTTGAGAAGCATTGGATTGCTGATTGGTTTCCTTTGCTCCATGAGTATCTTGAGAACCACTAGGAATATCTTGATTGTTTCTATTAGGTGGTTCTCTAAGATGGGAAACATCAAAATCAGTTGGTAGTTTGGCTCTTTGTTGAGCAAGCATGATAAAATACATCTCTCTATCCATGTCTAGGAGTCTTTCCATGACATTATAAAATCTAGGATCTTGAGTAGCATCCCTAAGTTCTTGATTTGTGGGTTCCTCTTCAGATGTAAAAAGTGAAAATTTCTTAGGAATTCTAGACCAAGGATTTTATTCATTGCTTTTGTTTCCTTCCATCTTGTCTAGAGATTCTGAATCAATGGTTTGTTTAAGTTTCTGAGATTGAGTTTGAACCATAAAAATGTGAAAATTGATTTGTGGGATGAAACATTTTTTATGAAAAGATATGGAAAGAGTGGTTGATAGAAAAGATAGTGAAAAGTGTTGAAAAGTGATGAGCCAACTTGATTAAAATCTCAGTCAATAGGAAGTATAGATTTCACTATGATATGACAAAGAAAAATCAAGAGATAGAAACCTAAGTAAGTTTGATTGAGGATGATAGATCCTAATAGGATAAACTCACAAAGATCAAAATCTGATAGATAAGGTAATGTTTTCAACACTAAATTTGGAATTTTAGAGGATTAGAAGAAATGATTTGATGACTTTTGGTGAAGGAAGGATGATGAAAATTGATGAAAATGGTCAAACTAAAGATCAGAGGTCTGTGTAGCTCGAATGTTTTTCCAGAATCTTACTAAGGACGAAAAATGGCTATCTGAAAAAGTGATTGTGAAATTTTCAAAGCTTGTGGAAATGCTTGCTACCGTATATGCACAGCAAAAAATGCATAGGACAGTTTGATGAATGCGTAGCCAAATGAAACAAATGCGTAGCTAGTTTGAACTGATGCATGGGAAAATTAACATATGCGCAGAACAGTGTAACTAATGCGCAGGAAAAGTTTATGAATGCGCAGGTTTCTATTTCTTTTTTATGGATTGGAACTGCAAGATTTGGAAAAAAAAAGATTTGTTTTTGATTTTCTGATGTTTTTGGTTTTGGAAAATTTAAAATGCATAAACACACACACGTAAGACAGAAATTATTTTAATCTAATTGTTCTAGTATGAATGCACAAACACGCTTACAAATCCTAAGGTTGGCAAGGACAATATCTGCTAAATCCCCACTAGGATAATAAAATCCAGCCACGCAAATCCACAACGGATAGCCTAGGAACTTGGAGGCACGGGCTCCTCCTTACAATGCACTCACTTCTCAAGCACACCAAGTTTTGAATTCAATGGGTCATTACTTCCCAAAGAACTGCTATCTCTACTATGAACCATGAGTAATGTGGGGTGTCTTCATGAGCTTGGGTGACCCCTTGAGCCAGCAAATAGAAGGTTTTTGGCCACTATACAAAAGTATTTAATAAGGACATCCATTTAGGTGGTTGTGATCAAGTCATTTTCCCAATTAAGGGAGCTCTCCCAATCCTTTCAAAGTAAGACTTTCACCTCTACTAAGTAGGACTTTGATGCACCATTGGGGTACTGGAGGAGATTTTGGTTGCCACAATGAATTCACACCTGTC
Organism: Chamaecyparis obtusa; assembly: GCA_027943335.1. Taxonomy (NCBI): domain Eukaryota; kingdom Viridiplantae; phylum Streptophyta; class Pinopsida; order Cupressales; family Cupressaceae; genus Chamaecyparis; species Chamaecyparis obtusa. The sequence goes on from BSBK01000735.1 coordinate 1,330,694, forward strand.
TAATGTGAGACTAATCACACTAGCATTTTTTATATACCGGTTTGGAAGGGCTTGGCTTTAGCCTGTTACCGGTTGGGTCATTCCTTGGGGTGAGTACCTATTTTCCCACCAAAGACCACCCTCTAAAAATTATAACAGTTTCTCTTACACCCAAGATCCACGAATGGAGAGGGGAGATGATACATTGTTATAATTTTGGGATTACAGATAGCTATTAAGCAAGACACAACGAACACTTAATCTATGCTAAAGAAGACACACAAAGAAAAAATATGTCATATTTTAAGCCCAAACAAGGTTATAGTTTATTTTGCAATACCCCTTAAGAATCCTACAAACAAACTTGTTAGAAATTTAGCAATGGGGTCTTCAAACTAACGTCTTGCAAAAACAACCTAAAGACTACCAGAATGAACATAAATTTTTCAAAATGTTAGCTAAAATCAAATCTAACAAAAAACTAAATTTTACTATAGTAAGTAATAAATGCGCAGAACAGTGAAATGAATGCATAGTAAGTCTTGATTTATGCGCATAATGTATCAATGTGCAACAAAATGAGATTTATGCACAAAGTGATGGTGTAAATGCGCAGAAAGAACTAATGCCTAGTAGAAACTATTAAAGTGTAGAAACTTAAGGTAAATGCACAGGAAAATTAAAAAAAAAGTGTGTAGAAAATGCCATAATGGATGTGCAGCAGAAATGAATGAATGCGCAGGAATCGGGTACAAATGCGCAGAAGCAACCTGTAGAAAAACCTGCACATGAAAAACTAAAAGCAAAATGTTAAAAATGTGGGTTGCCCCATAGTGGGTGCCAAAAATGTATGCAAAATTAGGTGAATACTATTCTAAATGATAAATTAACTACTTTAAAATTAATAGATCAAACTAATAAGCAAACTACAATGAAGAATACAATCAAAATGAAGCTAAAATAGCATTTTACCTTCACCTACCATGTAGCTTGTCTCCATTGCTCTCCTAGCCTTGATTTCTTGAGGATGTTGAGCTCTCAGATTTCCAAATGAAGTATTTTCCCAAGATGCCACCAAAGTGTGAAGATTTGATGATGAATGCAAAATAGCTCAAAGCTTGGTTATGCAACTAATGGATGGAATGCAAAATGGAATGATGATAATATGGATGCTTGATTACTTTTAGAATGCTTGAATGCAAATTACCTATTAGCTCACAAAGGGGAAATGAGGCTCCTTTTATAGAGTTTTGGAGGATCTAAGCCTAGGTGGCACAATCCTACAGTGGAGAATGAAAGGTGGAAGATTCTAGGGCTAGGATTGACTTGGTTGAAGGAGTTGAGAGAAAAGGGGGATGTAGTTGGAATGTGAGAGGAAGAATAGGGATGATGTTCCTCTCACATTGACATGGAGGAGAACAAGGTGGAAGGGAAAGACACATGTCAAGTGTCTCGCAAAGACCAAAGAGAAGAAGAGGGAAGGACTTTTTCCTCATGAGGACTCTTGGTACAAGTGTCCTATGAGTCACCTCTGACCCTTAGAGGTGGCTTGAGAAGCCCCTTAGGAATAGGGCATGTCTCTTGACTTGTTTTAAGAGAGGACATGTGGTCATGAGACCAAGTCCTATGAGGCCACATAGCCCTTAAGAATAGGACATGTGTGGGTGAGGATAATTACTAATAAATAATTATTAATAATTATTTATTTTAGCCAATGTGATGTGTCAAGTCACTAGGTAGGTGAGGTGGACTAGGGTACTTAGTCATATTTAGGTGTTGTATATTTAATTAAATCACTTTAATAAGACTAATTAGAAAACTTAGGATAGAGGAATAGACTATAGTGAATTTACTAAATAAATTGAATAATCTATTTAATAAATAGAGGAAATAATTATTAATTAAATAATAAATATTTAATTAATTTATCAAGTCAATATCAATTAAATAATAAATATTTAATTAATTAATGAAACCATTTTTAAGTGTATATAGATATATGGTGCATGCCTTATGGTTTGGTGTGCCCGAGCCTCGGGCTTGGACACACCAAACTCATATGGGCATGTCATCTATCAAATGTGCCATATGGGATGCAAAAAGGATGTCTTTGCACTATCATGACACACACGCTATATGGCGTGTTCCCTATAGGGTGTATGTCATATGTTATGCATGCAAGAAATATATCATTTCTCTATCTTTCTCTCACGAACTCTAAACTTTAACCCCTCAACCTTAAATCCTATAACAATTTTCCCTAAACACTCACCCCCATTTCTCTCTCTCTCTCTCTCTCTCTCTCTCTCTCTCTCTCTAAATCCTAAACCCCATTTCCCTCTCTCCTCCTCTCACTCTATTGATATTTGTGCTCAAACCCCTAAGGCCTCAATCCTAATCCCTAAACCTTGAATCCTAATCCCTAAACCCTATCTCCCATCTCTCTCTCTCTGAACCCTAAATACTAATCCCTAAACTATATCCCCTGTATCTCTCTCCCTAAACCCTAATCCCTCTTTTATCTCTAAACCCTAAACCTATATACTAGTCCATAAACCCTAAATCCTAAGCCCTAACCTCTCTCTCTCTCTCTCTCTCTCTCTCTCTCTCTCTAAGCCCCATTTCCTTGTCTCATCCTCTCACTCTTTTCCATTAAGCCCTTAACCCTTTACTATTATCTAAACACTATATCCTAAGCCTTGATCCCTTAACCCTTTCCTCTCTCTCTCTCTCAACCCTAAACCCTAAGTCTAAAGTTCTATATACTAGTCCCTAAACCCTAAACCCCAATCCCTAAGACCTTAACCCTCTCTCTTGAACTTTAAACCCCAAACAACCCTAAACTCCCTTTCCCTCTCTACTCCTCTCACTCTATTCCTCTCTACACTCAACCCTTAACCCTCAGCCCTAAACCTATGCTAGTTCCTAAATCCTAAATCCTAAATCCTAATTCATAAGCCCTAAACCCTCTCTCTACCCTAAAACCTTTTCCATGTCTCATCCTCTCACTCTATCCCTCTATACACTTAAAGCATTAATCCCTCAACCCAAACCCTATACTAGTGTCTAAATTGTATGTCATAAGCCTTATGCCCTTAAACCTCTCCTCTTTCTCTCCCTCTCTCTAAACCCTAAACACTAAGTCCTAAACCCTATCTAATAGTCCATAAACCCTAAATTCTAAGCCCTACGCCCTTAACCCTCTCTCTTGAACTTTAAACCCTAAACAACCCTAAACTCTCTTTCCCTCTCTCCTCCTCTCACTCTAATCCTCTCTACGCTCAACCCTTAACCCTAAGCCCTAAACCTTTTATTAGTTCCTAAATCCTAAATCCCTAGTCACAATCCCTAAACCCTCTATCTCTCTCTCTAAACCCTAAACCCCCTTCTCTCTCTACTCCTTAAACCCTAATCCTTGAACCCTATAACTTATTTCCTAAATCCTAAGCCCTAAACCATTACCTTAAACCCCATAATAGTACCTAAACCCTAAATCCAGAGCCCTAATCCCTTAGGAGGAGGGATATAAGGTTTAGGGTCGATGGACTACTATAGGGTTTAGGACTTATGGATTAGGGTTTAAGGAGAGGTGGAGAGGGAAAAAGTGAGAGGGTGAGTGCAATAAGTTGAGTTCACTTTTGGGGAAATTTTTACACAGCTATTTTTGTGAAAAGTAGCTCCACAAAATGGGGTTACACTAAAATGGAACAAGGTAGTGTTCCAGTTTAGGCTCCTATGCCTAAATAAGAATCATGGTCCAGTGTGCTATAGGACCTCGAACCAAAATCCACAAAATGTAACCCTGTTTGAAATAGGGTCACATTCCAAATGGGGTTGCATTCCAAATGGGGTTACGTTCCAAATGGGTAGAGTTTCGAAGAAGTAATAATTTTTTTAATTTGTTTTGTTTTTTAGTAATTTTTATTATTTTTTATTAACAAAATAGATTTTATATGTGAAATTTATTTACTTTTGTTGTTTAAATGTAAAAAAAAGGTTTCATATTATATTTAAAATTTCCATGTATTTCATACATATAGAATTAGTGTTTATTGTATTTCTTCATCAAAATGTAGAAGCCTCATACATTGTGATCAAACAACTTAAAATAATAAAAAATGAATGAGCAACCTAGAATACAAAACTTACATGAATAACTTAGAATAGAAAATCTAAACAAATAACTTACAATATAAACCCTAAACAAATAACTTACAATACAAAATCTAATTGAATAAGTTACAATAGAAACCTTAAACAAATTCAACATCTACAATAAAATCCTATATACTTTAATCATACACAAAATAAAGAAATAACCTCTAGAATAGATACCCTAAACGCTCTTCATGTCAAGTATAAACCACTAGTCAAGACTCTTTACCCTCAACCATAAACCCTATCCATCATCCCTAGGTTGTAATTAATGTACATTAAACAATCAATTAGATCTTTTAAGACAAAAAAATTTAAATCCTAGAGGTTCTAGGCTCTATATTTTTTAAATTAGGTATATGTGTATATGTATCCCTAATTACCATTCCTTAGGACCTATTATGTATCCTAGAACCCCTTAGGACCCATTATCTATCCTAGAACCCCTTATGACACCTACAACACCTTATGACCCATTAATGTATCCTAGGACCACTTAGCACCCATCAATGTATTCTAGGGCCTATTAATGTATTCTAGGACCCCTTAGCATCCATTATGTATCCTAGGACCCTTATGATTCGTTAATGATCTTAGGTCTCCTTAGGACCCCTTATGAGACCTATGGCCCATTAGTACCCATTAATGTATCCTAGGGCCCCTTAAGACCCCTTAGGACACCTATAACCCCTTAGGACCCCTCAAGACACCTTATGATACCTACGACCCCTTACAACCCATTAATGTATCCTATGACCCCTTAGGAAACCTACAACCCCGTAGGACCCCCATTACCCATTATTGTATCCTATAATTCCCTAGGACCCCTATTATTAATTATTATATCATACGATACCCTGGTACCCCTTAGGAACCCACATTATCCCTTTTAACCCATTAATGTATCCTAGGACACCTATGACCCATTAATGTATCATTGGAACCCCTTATTATAGTTAGGACCACTTAAGCACCCATTAATGTATCTTAGGTCCACTTAGCACCCATCAATGTAACATAGGGAACATTAATGTATGTTAGGATCCTCTAGGACCCCTTAGCACCCATTATGCATCCTACAACCCCTTAATGTATCTTAGGACTCATAGAATACCTTAAGGGGTCCTAGGATACATAATGGATGCTAAGGGGTCCTAGAATATATTAATGTATTCTACAATCCCTTAGCACCCATGAATGTATCCTAGGGCCCATAAATGTATTCTAGGACCCATTATGTATCTCGGGACCCCATAATGTATCCTAGGACTCATATGATACACTAAGGGGTCCCGGGATACATAATGGGTGCTAAGAGGTCCTATGACCACTCACGACCCCTTACAACCACTTAGCACCCATTATGTATCATATTACCCCTTATCAAACTTAATGCATCCTTGAACCCCTTAATGTATCCTAGGACTCACGGGATACATTAATGGGTAGTAGGGGTCGTGAGGGGTCATAAGTGGTCCTTAGACACATTAATATATCCTAGCACCCCCCAGGACCCCTTATGACCCCTTGCAACCCCTTAGAGCTCCTTACCATACATGAATGTATCCTAGGACTCCTAGGATACATTAATGGATAATGGGGTCATAAGAGGTCCTAGGATACATTAATGTATCCTAGGAACCCCTAGGACCACTTATGACCCCTTACAACCCCCATTACCCATTAATTTATCCTTAGAGTCCTATAATACATTAATGTATGTTGGGGAATCCTAAAACATCATAACTTGTCCTAAGGGGTCCTAGAATAGATTAATGTATCATAGGACCACTTATGACCCCTTCAACCCCCATTATCTATTAATGTTTCTATGGATTCCTACATTCAAGAACACACTTTAATGGAACCTTTTATTTTGATGAAGGAATTTGCCTACTAACATGGTCAACCTCTTATAAGGGAGAAAAATTTATTAGCTTGGATCATCTTTGAACATCATACCAACAAATAATAAATTGCAGATAACTTATGTTTATGTGTTGGATGTAAGGAAGAAAACCTTTAAATTTTAAAGATTAGTGGACAAAAATATATTATTTTCATAGAGTTAAAAGAATGAAATACATTTGGATTATTGTGGGTAGCTTCTAATGAAGGTTTTTATGAGTAACATATAAGATCAATTAAGATCTACCTTGTTAGAGGATTTAGCAACACTCATTAAGTGTGCACTCGACTAAGAGATTTTATAATGAGATGGTTAGGTCTACTCTATTAAGAGATTCCTGCTATAATTGCTAGAAAGTAATAACATATCTGGTTGTTGCAAATTACTTTGCAGAATATCATATCTGCTTTTCCCTTATCTGAAATCACCTTTATGTGATAGATATCAACAATGTATCCTCAAATTATTGCTCGGTAGCCTTTGGTCTACTTCTAATATAATCCTTGATACTCAATCAATGCTTAACATCATAACCATGTCTGATCTTCAGATGTCTCCTGTAGGCAGCTACTTCTCATCATTGTATATTTTGATTTATTGTCTTGGCAATTCTTAAATCATAGCGATTTAGACCTAATTAGGGTTATGGAAACATCTAGAAAATATTTGATCAACAATCCATATGAATAACCTAATTCAAATCTACATAGGGATCATCACCAATCATTTTGAAATCTCCAAGAAATATTTACCTCGATTTATGTAAACCATTTTCTAGTTTGGTAAAAATGTTTGCCTTGTTTTTAGTGTCATTACAAACTTTTATGTGGATCCTGCATTGCTCGGTAAACACAATATCTCTGCCTTAGTAAAATATTGTTGTTTGGTAATCAGGTATACTCGGTTATCAATGTACTCAGTAACATGTGGCTTGGTGTAGATGCTCGGTCAAGTCTGTGCTCGATTAACATATCATACTCCTTATTTCTCTGGTCGGTTACTATGCTTGTACTTTGACTGACCTGTTTGTTTGATTTCCTTTACTGATTATATGTGTGGAACTAATGAAAACATTTAATACAATTAGGTGTAACATTCTCCTCCTTTTGCATTAGTGAAAAAACACGTGTATGCCATTTTTTAAAAACTTGTAAATAAACTCCCCTTGTCAATACTCACTTGGTAAAATACATACTATACATATGATTCCCCCTTTTTTGATAGTAATGCCAACTAGTATGTATTTACAACTTATCAAAAATATTCTTATAGGGTTTCTGTAGGTTTACCCTGAGGTTTTCCCATTCCTCCTTTAGACTTTCTAATGCAATTTATTATATGCCTACTTGTGCATGCATATCAAAAATATGATCAACTATAGATAGCTCGAGGGTGGCAATCAATTCTTTTGCCTTCTTTACATGCTTCTGCATCACCTCAATGTGTGGTAATAACTCATCCCATAGCTGAATTATTTGGTCTTCTTCTTTCCTTAAATCATGTCGCATCCCCTGAATATGTTTCACTTTTTAATAATGCACTTGAAATGCATGAGGTTATATGATGAGACTATCTACACTTTTCTTCAAGTCTTCATCCAATTTCTTCAATTGATCATGAATTTCTACAGTAAAAGAATCCAAAATGCACAATTTTTGCAATAGAGTAAGGATTTTCTGAATTATACCTTCAATGTCATTTACTATCTAAGAAAGTTTGACTTTATGTATTGCTACTACTTGGCTGATCTTCTCGGTAACTTTGTATTCAATCTTCTTTTCAGCTCTTTCTTCTGTCTTCTTTTCTACATCTATGTCGAGTGCATTGATCTTTTTAGTTAAAATAGAAAATTGGTTAATGATAGGTGTGCTCTCATCAATATGTACATCAGGTACAACTTGGATCAATATCTCTTTTACATCTTCAAGCACCTATTTGTTCTTATTTTCTTCCCTCAACTTCTCTTGAGCTACTTTCCTTGTGCATAGCTCTCCATATTTTCTAAGAGATTTTCGGTCCAATGTCCTTAGGTCACAATTTGGTATTTCAATGATCTCATCAAGTGTGACTGGACCTTTTTGTTTCTTTCATTTCTTCTTCTCATGCTTTCTTGATGATGGTGAGTGATTAGGTGGAACCGGAGCCTGTTGCTCCTGATGTATCTTTGGTGGCTCGGTAGACACATTTCCTTCCTTGTCTTGCCCCATAGATATTCCCTCAGTTTGAGGTCCTAGGGCTAGTGGCCTTGTGCCTGTAGTAGAGTCATCTACTTTATTTTCATTTTTATCTCCTTGATCATTTACCTCTGCATTCATGGACTCGATGGTCTCTCCATCTTTTGTAGAATCACCACAATGCTTGGTATCTTTTCCTTCTTCATCACATGTGTCATCAATTATAGCCTCAACTTGCTCGGGTGGTATATTCTTTGTTGTCTTAATTTATCTAGGTTGATCATCAATAATAGAATTGATTAAACTTAAAGAATCTGTATCTTGTACCTTCTTTGTTTGTTGCTCAGTAGCTATATCACTTACTTGTACAAGAATAGGTGTATCATATGACATATGTGTTCTAGCTACCTCGATAGGTTGTGCTTCTTCCTGATTCTTGGTAGCAGTAGTAACATCTTGATCATTCTTTATTTCCTCATTGAGGTCTCCTTCTGTAATATATTCTATAAGTACTTCTTCTTCCCCTATTTTCTTCAACATCTCAGGAATGTCATCAAGTATAGTTTGTGCAGTAGATGAAAAATCTTTAGTATCATCTATTTTTTGTTATGTTGGTTGCTCAGTGTCTGAGATGTGAATAGGCTCATTAATTGGCCCTTATGTAGCACCAAAATCAAAATCTATCTAAACTCCTTTTCCTTTGACTGGTATTGATTTCTCAGTGTCAATTGTGGGTGCAGTTTGCTCGGTTTCAACTTTTGAACTAAGAATGTTAGTCCATATTTCCTTACTTTCTTCATCAACTTCTTTCAATTTTCCTTTCAGCATATTTAGTACCCTTCATTTCATCAAAAATTTGTTTGCATATTTTTGCATTGCAAATTCAATATCTGGTATTGATAGACTAGGCATTGTTAGAATTAGGGACCTTTCTCTCATCTTTTTCTTGGTGTTTAAGGAATAGGTCCATTTGGTTGAAATTTTATTGTGTAATTATTTAGGAATTATAAGTGAGAACTCAACTGGTACTCTTTTGAATTTATACATCATGCCAATAATAGCCTCTTCAAGTTTATCTTGGTCTTCTTTTCTCAGGCTAGAATATCTCTGAATCTTAGGATAAATTAATCCTCCTATATCTCTTATTCCATTTGCAATTTCATCAATTTTTTGAGGTGTTTTATTTACTACAACTTTGAATTGACTATTTTCCTCTTCCTCCAAGTCAATGTCATCCTTGTTTCTGATTAGTCTTCTTCTCTTCTTAGGTTCTGGTAACTCGGTAAAAGCTTGTGTACCTCTCTTCTTTTGATAAGTTTTGGTCAGTGTAGGCCTTGTAATCTTAGCAACTCCTCTTCTTTGAGTTGAAGTGATACCTTTAGTAGACCTTCTCCTTGCGTGTGTTGCTAGATCAACTTGTTTTCTTTTACCTTTAACTTCCTTCGATGACTCTGCCTACTGCTCTTTCTTTGACTTCGTTCTTCTTTGTTTTCTCCAACTGATCTTTGCTCTTCAGTTGCTTCTTCAACTAAATTCTCTGATTCTTCTTCAACATCACCAAATTGTTTTGCTAAGGTTTTGATCATTTTCTATGATTTCCTTTCAATCTTTTCTCCAACTAATTCCATCTTTATTCTCTTCTTTGCTTCTTAGTATGTGTCAAACCTTGTAGCCTCTTTGTCTTTAGGTTCTAATAATACCTCTATTGATCTAGTGGCTCAGTCAATATCCACTTTATAATCCTTTGGTTTTAGCCATGCAGTTCTTGGTTCAACTACCTTGATCAGTGTGGTGTTGGTATCCACTAAGAAACATACATCATCATTATCTTTTTCAACTAGTTGTGTTGGGATTTTATATCTCTTATGCATTATATCCTTAAACTTACTAAAATAGTCATCCATAACTGGTTCAAAATTCTTGTCTAGACTATTAATGAATTCATTGATTTGGAAAATAATGGGTTTATCCACATCCCATTCTATATTACCAATAACGATCTAAACTTGCATGTATTTGACTTTGCAACTCGGATTGTCCTCATATTCTCCTCTAGTTGTCTCAACATAATTTAAGCTAGGTCAAGTTGTAGACCTTTCTTCACAATCTTGTACACAATATCAATAGCTCCACATGGAATGTTGTTTGGTCTGTTAGATTGAAATTGTTCTTTTGCTTCTTTAAGTTTAGCTATGGCCATTTCCAGATCTAGCTTTTCATTTTCAATCACCTTGTTCAGTTTGAATACCTCCATTGTCCTGGATCTTTGCTCAAGCTAGTTAAGCTTTATCTTGAGAACCAATACAGCTCTGATACCAATTGTTGGAAATATTCAAGAATTAACCAAGTTACTGAGAGGGGAGGGGTGAATCAGTAACTCCAAATTTTCTTTCAATAACAGATGTATTAACATATAGTTCACTTTATCCTTTTGCATATAGAAAGCATGAAACTTAAAAGCATTCACAGCAATGACACATAGATTTGGTTACCCAGAAACCTTCCAAAAGAAAGTAAAACTGGGGTGGGGATGAAACCCACAAAGCTTTAATACTGTAGTATAAAGTTGGTCGGTTAAGGCTTACATTGATCACTTCTGATGATTTGCCCTGCTAGGAGCAATAAGGACTGCTAGGTCCACCTTGTTAGAGGATTTAAAAACATACAATGAAGTATGCACTCGGTTAAGAGATTTTACAAAGACTGTTAAGTCTACCCGGTTAAAGGATTTCAAGCTGATTCACCTGTTAGGATGAAACAGTAGATCTCTTACTTTGCAACTGGATTGCTAAATGAGATTCGCTGATGTACTGATCACCTTCTGTGATGAATTTGACTCTGCTGCTTCTTATGCTGCTGTAGCCCTTTGTAATTCACTTATCTCTGCCTTTCTCTCTTTTTCATATTCTTTCACATACATACATCTTGGTATTTGTACAACATTGTTTATATACAAGTCTAAACAATTAATTACAATTACAAAGTTGGCTTGACAAATAAACATAAGTGCTACTAAGTTAGCCCAAGTATGGTTACACGGTTCCTGCAAACTAACTCGGTGACTTTCTGATACTCGGCGTCCACTGCATTACTCGGCATCATCATGCACTCGGTAGAAGTGAAGGCTTGGTTCATACTAACCACTCGGTAAGTTTCAAACTTGGTAAATACCTATGACTCGGTAGACATAATGTTACTCGGTTTACACTGTCTTGCTCGGTTTGCACTGTCCTGCTCGGTTTGCACTGTTCTGCTCGGTTTGCACTGTTCTACTCGGTTTGCACTGTTCTGCTTAGTTTGCACTGAGAATGCAAATAAGTGTTGCATTCTCAGTGAAAACCGAGCAAAATAGTGCAAACCGAGCAGAACAGTGCAAATCGAGTAGGACAGTGCAAACCGAGCAGGACAGTGTAAACTGAGTAACATTATGTCTACCGAGTCACAGGTATTTATCGAGTTTGAAACTTACCGAGTGGTTAGTATGAACCGAGCCTTCACTTCTACCGAGTGCATGACGATGCCGAGTAATGCAGTGGACGCCGAGTATCAGAAAGTCACCGAGTTAGTTTGTAGGAACTGTGTAACCATACTTGGGCCGACTTAGTAGCACTTATGTTTATTTGTAAAGCTGACTTTGTAATTGTAATTAATTGTTTAGACTTGTATATAAACAATGTTGTACAAATACCAAGATGTATGTATGTGAAAGAATATGAAAAAGAGAGAAAGGCAGAGATAAGCGAATTACAAAGGGCTACAACAGTATAAGAAGCATCAGAGTCAAATTCATCACAGAAGGTGATCAGTACATCAGTGAATCTCATTCAGCAATCCAGTTGCAAAGTAAGAGATCTACCGTTTCATCCTAACAGGTGAATCAACTTGAAATCCTTTAACCGGGTAGACTTAACAGTCTTTGTAAAATCTCTTAACCGAGTGCATACTTCATTGTATGTTTGTAAATCCTCTAACAAGGTGGACCTAGCAGTCCTTATTGCTCCTAGCAGGGCAGATCATTAGAAGTGATCAATGTAAGCCTTAACCGGCCAACTTTATACTACAGTATTAAAGCTTTGTGGGTTTCATCCCCACCCCAATTTTACTTTCTTTTGGAAGGTTTCTGGGTAACCAAATCTATGTGTCATTGTTGTGAATGCTTTTAAGTTTCATGCTTTCTATATGCAAAAGGATAAAGTGAACTATATGTTAATACATCTGTTATTGAAAGAAAATTTGGAGTTACTAATTCACCCCTCCCCTCTCAGTAACTTGGTTAATTCTTGAATATTTCCAACAGAAATATCTTGTATGAAATCACATATGCACCAAATATGGTCTCAGGGTCATTAATGGTGTTAATTTTCATTCCCCTATCGTACTACTCTACGCTTCTCAATATCATTCTTCAATGGATGTCTTAGGGCTTTGGCTTTATCGCATACTGGGTACCTTGTGACCATGTCAATCACATCCTTAGTGATTTTCATTGGCTCATCTAGCCACATATTTCTTTAATGAACTCGGATTAGAACTATCCTTATCCATTCAGTCTTGAACTCCCTCGGGAAATGCAGTGCATTGGTTAAACCTTTTACCTCCAAATGCTTGTGTTCATCCTTCAACTTTCCATCCTTGCATAGTTCTTGATAGGTGGATTGGAGCTCTAAATCCCCTATCTCATTTATCTTATAGTGAATATATGACCTAATGTCTTTAACTAGAAAGATCCTACGTGGTATTGACAAAAACATGCCTTTATCATCGATCTTTGTTGCGATCTCTAGATGTAACTTGTAATTGGGTTCTTCATACGATGAGTTCTTGATCAATGCAACTTTCCTTTCCTTGCCAGCCTTAGATTGTGTAGATTTTGATGTAGATGCCATTACTGTTGATAAGTTAGGGTTTTGATAAATTTGCATTCAAGTCACTCGATTACGCTTCAAACCTTCCCGAATAGCTTTCAATCACTCTGAAAAACTCACAAATCACTGTATTGCTCAGAATCTGGTTGCTCAATCTTCACTCTATTTTGCTCTGGTTCATCTCTTCAAATGCAATGTAAATAATGAATTGGTTCATCGTGTATTTATACCCAAAAAACACTTTTCAACATAAGTAGGGTGCAATAAATGCCTTACCAGCCACTACTCGGTCAATAAACAATCACTCAATTTTCTCCATTCTATTCACATTAAATACATCAGCTCGGTTTATACTACCAGTGCTCGGTTGACACCATATTTGACTACGCAACTTGATTACCTTTACTACTTTCAGTGATTGAAAATCACTTACTTGGTCTAGCTTTATCGACTATGATCACTTCAAGTTAATAACAGATAACAACCTAGTGCATCTTAATTCATGCTGATATGATATTCATGCAATAGATATAAGGAACTGTTGTAAGATATAACTGATTAAGATGCAGTTCCCATACTTGATTGTGACTTAAGTAGAAGTGGTGGAATCACCTAATCTATTGGATGAGGTGTCACCAATTGTTGTGCATGTTTCTCCATTTTCTTCTATTGTTCTTCTCCACATTTGGTTCCTTTGCCTTCTAATTTTATTAATGGTATTTTCATTCATATCTTCATTTAGTTTTGGTGCTTAGTTTCTACAATATCTGTTTAAGTGACTGACCATATGACATTGTAGACATGCCATTCCAGAATACGTCAAGTTTCTAGATCTTCCTCTCTAGTGTAGTCTCATACAATTTGCAACTATATGACCATATCCTCCACATGAAGTATAATTAACCCATGTGTTGTAATCCCAATTAAAAGAGTTATCTTGTCTTCTCGGTTGATATGTATTGTTTTGTCTCTTTGGTTTCTAAACTAGCTTCGGTTGTGCCCTGCATTCTTGTGACATGTGACCATGCTTGTTGCAAGTATGACAATGACTATCCATGTAGTACCTCTTAGGTGACTTGTTTGTCTTTGATCTACATTCAAATGCTTGATGTCCATACTTGTTGTAATTGTAGCAATAACCATCAAATTTAGGAATAGTATTGAGAGTACCTTTAGCTTTACTGACTTTACTCCTGCATACATTAGTTGTATGACCTAGTTTCCCATAATGATAGCATGAGGGATTATTTGGTTTTGGATTTGCATAGAGTTTCATTTTCTCTACTTTCTTTGATGATTCTCCTTGCTCAGTATATCCTAATCTAGTGGTGTTGTCTAGTCTCCTCTGACTCCTTAAAAAATCATCCATCTTTTTGGTGCTTTCCTCAACTTTCTTCATCAATTCATTATTTTTTTGTTGCATCTTCAATTCATTTTTCAGTCTTTCATTTTCTTCCCTTAATGCACCAATGTCTTCCAATTTCCTAGCAAGCTCATTGTTCACCTGTTTAACTTCTTGAATTATGATAACCATCTGATTAGCAATTTCAAAGTGATGCTCAGTTAGCCTTAGCATTTCTGATTCTTTTTCTTCCACTTTTTCAATCATTTGTCTTTTGTCTTCAACAACCATGTTTCTTTCTTATTCATCTTATCTTGTACTATTTATAACTTCAATCATTCTCACCATTTGTGTTTCTTGTCCAATTTGTAGTGCTTTCAATTACTTGGTGAGGTGTTGATTCTTTTTTGACATATCTAAAATTATTGCTTCACATGCATCAGATACATTTCTGGATCCTTCTGATAATTACTCAATCTCCTCTTCCTGATACTGAGTGTCATTTTGTCAAAATGCTAATTCCTTCCTCTTTCTCAATGACTCTCTCAACTTTTCTTTGATATCTTTAAGTTGTTCTACGGTAATCTGCAACTCCAATTTTTAATTTTCAATTATCTTGTCAAGCTTATACCTTTCCATCTCTATGGATCTTTCCTCTTTAGTGATTAAGCTTCTTTAACAAGAGAACAAACTCTGATACCAATTGTTGGGATTATGGAAAGGTGAGCTACTGAGAGGGGAGGGGTGAATCAGTAACCCTAAAAACTTTTATTCTCAATCTACAAGATAATACCCTTCATAAACCGACTGTCATATCCATAATTACCATTCATTCATGAACATAATTGAAATGTAAAACATATCTAATCTATCAAATAAGCATTCATGAAACTTCATACATTTGAAACAAAGATTTTGGTACCACAGAAACCCTTGTTAGAAGTTAAAAACTACAATGGGGATGATCCCCACAAAGCTTCACTAACTGCAGTAATAAAGTTGCATGTTAAAGCATACAAATTTTGATCACTTCTAATCATCTTACCCTGTTAGGAGTAACATATAAGATCAGTTAAGATCTACATTGTTAGAGGATTTGGCAACACTCGTTAAGTGTGCACTTGGTTAAGAGATTTTACAATGAGACGGTTAAGTCTACTTTGTTAAGAGATTCCTACTATAATTGTTAAAAAGTAACAACATAAATGATCTGGTTGTTACAACTTACTTTGAAAAATATCATATTTTCTTTGCCCTTATCTGAAATCACCTTTATGTGATAGATATCAACAATGTATCCTCAAATTATTGCTCCGTAGCCTCTGGTCTTCTTCTGATATAATCCTTGATACTTAGTCAATACTTAGCATCATAACCCTGTCCGATCTTCAGATGTATCATGTAGGTGACTACTTCTCATCATTGTATATTGATATGTCATCTTGGAAATGCTTAAATCATAGTGATTTAGACCTAATTAATATTTGATCAATGATCCATATGAATAACCTAATTCAAATTTGCATAGGGATCATCACCAATCCTTTTGAAATCTCCAAGAAATATTTACCTTGATTTATGTAAACCATTTTCTAGTTTGGTAAAAATGTTTGGCCTTATTTTTAGTGTCATTACAAACTTCTATGTGGATCCTGCATGTTGCGAGTAGTAAACATTTTATCTATGCCTCGATTAAATATTGTTATTCAGTAATCAGGTATACTCGGTTATCACAGTTCTCAGTGTCCTCGATAACATGTGGCTCGATGTAGATGCTCGATCAAGTTTGTGCTCGGTTAACATATCATACTCCTTATTGCTTTTCTCGGTTACTATACTTAGTGAATAGAGGTAAAATGGAATCACCTCTATTTGATGTGTGTATGATTGTATAATGTGTGGGGGAAATATTAGATCCACTCCTAAGTCCAAATTCTCAAAGGAGAGATCCAATTTGATCAACCAAAAGGTTAATGCACAATCGAATCAATCTATGGAGAATATGAAAGAGAGAGAGAAATCCTATATTTCCCTATGGTAGAATTGAAGTGTTTAGAATTTGAAATAATTGAAATACAAGTACTAACCTCAAATTAGGGAAAATCTAGAAAATGCCAATTTCTGATGTTTGTGTGTACTTTCAAGCAAATTTGCAACTTATTTTGGATTGGAAATGCCGAGATGAAGAAAACCCAGAAATATTTTTCCAAGATGAGATCAAGTCAACTTTGACCCTCATAAAAGGTCAATGGCTAGATTCTTTAAATTTGAAGGTCGATTTTGACTTTGTTCGTAGATCTCAGAAATTCATTGAAAAGGGTATCCAAATCTACTCTCAGATCCGAAATCCCGCACCTGTACCTGCAAGAAAAAGAGGATTTTGTTGTTTGTTTGAGGGGTTTGCTTTGGTCAAACCCCAGTTTGGAATCAACCTTAATATTGAAATTGAAATAAGAATGCTAGCAAGTAGTAGAAATGGATCTAACAACGAAGCTATGCAATTTGATAGATATGCAATTGTATTTTGAATGTAAACAAGTCTATTGATATGAAATCTTGAACATCGATAAATGTAAATCAAACCTCCATGATTGTATGCTTGGAATCCACCTTGATAGAAGAATGAATGAATCTTGAAGATGAACAAAGGATCTTGAAGGAAGATCACACCATCATGATGGCTAGATCTAGGGTTTGAATGATGAATCTTGAATGCTTGAACCAAATCCCTTCAATGGCTTGAATGCTTGAATCCTTGATCTTTAATGGATAACTTGGATGGAGAAGAGAACTTGAATGCTTCCTTGAAAATGCTTGCTTGATCACCTTGAGAGCTTGAGAAATACGAATGATGGATGTGAAAATGAGAGAGGAAGGCCTCCTTTTATAGTGAACTAGGGCACAATCCTCTAGAGGGGCCACCTTGGAGAATTAAATCCCAATTAGGTCCTAACCTTTAGAAAATATACCTAGATTAAATGCAATTAGAGGATTTACCATTTCAAAACCCGAAATAGCCAACCCAAAGGCGGGAAAACAAATATCCCCGAAACCCAATAATCGAAAATCAAGGAATTTGGAAATTTGAAAGAGGGGGGAAAAATCGAGCTTGTAATTGACCTAGTCATGATCAAGGTCGATTCTAACCTAGTCAATATCAACCTTGATTTTGACCCTGTGGGCCTAGATCCAACCAGAATTAGGACAAGAGGTCCCGAGAATGCCCGGAGACCTAGAAATGATACCAGAATGGAACAGAATGCTAGGGATAGGCATAAAATCTTATGATGAATATGATGAAGGCTAGGAGGACCTATTTCTAAGTCCTACCTAGAAGATAGAGCCATGGAAGAGGGAAATTAAGGAGAATCCTCGGGATCCTAACCCTAATTTCACCTAGAATGAAGTAGAAAAGAAGTGGAAAGCGGGGAGAAAGCCATATCAAAGCAAAGATCAATTCAAGGCATCCGATATGACCCCAAATCACTTACTCAGAGGGCTAGACGCTCTTAACATGGAAGTGCTTCCATTTTAAGATGATACACTTAGTACTTTGACCGACCCATCTATTTTCTTTCCTTTACCGATTATATGTGTGGCACTGATGACAACACTTAATGCAATTAGGTGTAACAAAAGCTACCTAAACTTGATGGAAAAAAGATTTTAAAATTTCAAGGATATATACTTATGTTAAAAGAGGGATTGAGATGAATGTCATATAAATGGTGGATTATCCTATAATAGTAGGTTACAGTTTCACCCATGAAGAAAAAATTTAGATGGCAAAAAAAATTTGGACACTTGTTTGATTGAATGCATTATTTATTCATATTTAAAAGGTTTTATTCAAACATGACCTTCGAGTGAACCTTCTTTCAACTGAATTTGTTAACAAAAGTATATAAGCCTAAGGTGATAGTTAATCTCTCTTTTTCACCTAGCAATCTAGGCTCCACATTGTGTTAGAGAGAACCCCCTTGGTAATTTTCAGTTGACAAGGCTTGTGAGCATGCTACATCACTCAATACTTCAGCTCTACTATACCAAGTGCACCAAATTCTTCATTTTCTTGTCCAAATTCACTTATATGTTGTATTAATAATAAAAAAATATTTGTTGTTAGATTGTTAAATTTATTTAGGCAAGTATATGCCTATTTTATATTATTAAATTCTTGTAAATTCTTAGATAAATAATTACATATTTCAATCATAGAGAAAATCTTTAATTTGTTTGAGAAAACCTTTACAAAATTCTTGTATTCTTATAAAATATTAGAAACACCTAAGAATACCTTAGAATACTTTAGGAAATCTTTTAAAAAAATCTTGTATTCATAAAAAACCTTAGAAAAAACTTACAAAATCTTAAATATATTCATTAAAATTTAGGCAATGAAGTAGTAACTAAGATTGAATAACTTAGGATTTAATATCAAAATTTTCTTCAAACTTTTTTCATTGTTGTAGTATCATATTAAAATGGTGAATACACTAAATCAAGAAATTATTACATCATAAAAGAGAAAATGACATAAAATTATTATTTGAGAGCAATAGTTTTAAATTTTATAAGTCCTCATACAAAAATTAAAAAATAATAACGAGCATGACGATATATAAATAAGAGATGCATTGTGTCAAGTTGTTGTCTCTAAATGTTACATGCAGTAGTCATTGTTAGGTAGCATAGTTGATGATTTTTATATCAGTGGAAATATAGAGAAATCGCGTACACATTATTAGTTATCTAGCTAACTTCTCTTTGTGATGCTCTATATTAGTCACGTGGCTTATTAGTAGCTTAATATAGTAAATGACTTCCTGTACACATTATAAATCCCCCTTTTTGGTGATGTGTAGGAAGGAAAATGTTTGTAGCATTCCATGAGTATAAAATTTTCATCCATCTTATTTTTAATTGATTTGGTCTACTTGAATGCTTTTTTTTTGCAAGTGTGTTTGGATAGGTTCAAGCAATCAAGTTAGAATAAAAACATAGATGGTTAAGATTATTTGTATCATCTTGCACCCTTAACTACAATTGACAATGATATAATTCAATAAATACATCTTTCATATATAAGATGTCTCCTATGTAAAAATAATTATTAAATTAAATTGAGTATAATTAGTAAAAAGTTGCTTTTATTTAAACTTATTATACAAAGATTTTAAATATGTGTACATCTATTTCGTTTATACAATATATGTATTGTATATCATAATAGATATATAAAAATTGAACAAAGTATTGAAAACAATCACAACATTAAATAAGATCAATTGTTAGATATACAACACATAAAGTAGGTAGGCGTTATTTAAATTACATAGTGCTTAAGACTTTTTTTGAAAATTAGAGGATAGATATGAATGACAACACAAATGAGACATCATAATGCTAAATCAACAATGCATTTTTATTGGCCCGTTAATGGGCTCTCAAGGGTTGATCCTTCTCATCAGAAAAGAGATGAGGTGAAATGGGAAGCACCAAAGGAAGGGTGGATCAAAGTTAACTTTGATGGAGCGGCAAAAGTAAATTTGGGTCCATCAGAGGCTGGATGTGTGGCTAGAAATTCTATGGGTAACATCTTGGCCACATAAGGAAAAAAAATTGAAGAAGGTACCAACAATGAAGTTGAAGCCCGGGAAGAACTATTGGTTGTAAAAATGGCCAAGAGTATTTAGGTAGAGCCCCTACATTCTGAAGGAGACTCACAAATTATCATCAATGCTATAGCCATGGGAAAATCAGATGTATGGAAGATCAAAAAAATAATTTCTATCATACGTAAAAAGTTGATGGATTTTCTCAACTTCAAACTATCCCATGTCTATCGTGAGGGAAACACCTTGGCAACTTCCATCTCCAAGGTGGTTGCCAACTTGACCCCTCTGTATTGAAAACAATCACAACATTAAATAAGATCAATTGTTAGATATACAACACATAAAGTAGGTAGGCATTATTTAAATTACATAGTGCTTAAGACTTTAAAAAAAATTAGAGGATAGATATGAATGACCACAAATGAGACATCATAATGCTAAAATCAACAATGCATTTTTATTGGCCCGTTAATGGGCTCTCAAGGGTTGATCCTTCTCGTCAGAAAAGAGATGAGGTGAAATGGGAAGCACCAAAGGAAGGGTGGATCAAAGTTAACTTTGATGGAGCGGCAAAAGGAAATTTAGGTCCATTAGGGACTAGATGTGTGGCTAGAGATTCTATGGGTAACATCTTGGCTACATAAGAAAAACAAATTGAAGAAAGTACCAACAATGAAGTTGAAGCCCGGGAAGCACTATTGGTTGTAGAAATGGCCAAGAGTATTCAGGTAGAGCACCTACATTTGGAAGGAGACTCACAAATTATCACCACGGGAAAATCACATGTATGAAAGATCAAAAAAAACATTTCTATCATACGTAAAAAGTTGATGTATTTTCTCAACTTCAAACTATCCCATGTCTATTGTGAGGGAAACACCTTGGCAGCTTCCATCTCCAAGGTGGTTGCCAACTTGACCCCTCTGTAATGCAATGTTGCCAATGGTGGTACAATCATTCAGGAGATGACAGAGCAAATGAAATAACTGATCGAAGGCATCGATTGATGACGCAAAGAGATGGTGGTATGTTTAAAATTTCATCGGCAAAGGACATTGGTATTGAGTTGAGGTGACGAGCATTCAATACCAAGGAATGTGCATAGAGATTTGGCAAGATTGAGAGGACGATGATTTTTTGTTCACTTTGCATGGAGGAACGGTATAGATGTAGTGGCATCCATTGAGCATTTGTATTTCATTTGGTGGTAGTATATGGTGAAAGTCTGCAGATGGAAGCAACTTTAGCTCCAAGACACCCAAACAACAGATGGCCTTTTGGGGTCAAGTATCCACAGAGAGATTGAAGCATGTATTCACGACGGATAACCCTGTCTTCATGATCATGTCGGGAGGTCTATTGGACATCAACTATTTGATTGTCACCGACAAATTTTGAACCAACATAGATATATCTTCTATGTTTTGTGCTTGGAGGCTTGAATGTTTTTCCATTGATGAAGTGAGGAGGGTGGCGAGTAGGTGTGTGAAGGAAGAACAAAGATAGAGGCTCGACACCTTGCTGCAATATGTGATGCCTAGCTAGGATTTCAATACTGACCAAGAAGACTGGATTTATGTCATGGGCTACCCACAAAATATACAACCCTTCATACTTTGGAGAGCCAAGGTAAATAAGCATGCAAGGAAAATGGATTCTCAAAAGATGTGGCGAATTATCTGTGACTATACAACAGGTTGGGAAATGGTCATTGCTTCAGGTCAAAGTAAAGAGGAGTTTGATCAATCTTCTCTCAAATACCAACTCACAAATTATTGGAGGGCTCATGTAGCTGGAAATGGTAGAGGAAAAGACATTGGTGAACAATAAATGGTGGCGAGAAGAAGAAGAAGATCAAACAATGACAGTCGAAGGGCTGCTTGGGGAAGGAGAGGAAGACCACGCACACCGGGGGGGGGGTTCATGGTGGAGGGTAGAGAGCAAGAAGAGGCTCAAGAAGCATTATATGAAGGAATTATGCCGAACACCAAGTTGCAGAATGTGATGAAGTTGAACCCTCGTGCCCATGTTATCTATGGCTATGTTCGTCGATAGATGCAAACACTAGTATTTTTGGCTTTGAGCATTGATGCTCATTTTGTATGTATATAGTGTAATGGGGTACCACTCTGGTCTAGGGTTTGATTGTCTTGTATATAAACAAGGGTAGATATTTTTTGTAGTATACATTTGGGTATAGAAAGGGCCAAGGATATGCAGCATTTGCAAAACCTGTGTAGGCTTGATATGAAAATTAGCATGCAGAGCCCATGGGGGCTGAATCATCCTATCTCAACTTTGAATTTTGTATTATAAACTTTATTACTAATAATAAAATATATAATTTTATCCATTAAAAAAAAACAATACATTTTTAATTCAAATTATGATGTGTATAATATTATATGTATCATCCAAATTATTAATTCAATTGTTAAATTTTATAAATTTGTTTCTCAATTTTTATTTTTTTTGTTGAAAGTTCAACTTCGACTAAGAGCTAAGGACAAAGGGATCTATCCATTTCGCCAAAATTCGCCTGAGGCACGATCCTGACTTCATCCCTTAATTCTAAATAATAATTGATTTAACTAATTAAGTAATTAAAAAGTTAGATGCAATCAATGATAGAAACTAATAATTTTTATTATTATATTGTATAAACTCATCTTTAAGAAGATCCCACCATTCAATCATATGAATATTTTTCACATATTCTCAAAAGACGATAAGTTTGTTTTTCACATATTTTCAAAGACAATAAGTTCTTCGAATTTCAAACCCAATAAAATAGATCAATTAATAACATTAAATTTCTACAATCCATTATGATAATCAAATAGATCAATTAATAACATTACATTTCTACAATCCATTATGATAATCTTATCTTTTCCTACTTGTGAATTCGATTATATGAAACTATTTTCCATCAAACCCAACAATCAAAACATAGAAGAATAATAAGAACTAACGTTTCATCAGATCCCATTATTGAGCTTCCCTCTACGTTCAGAGAGGATGCGAATGAGGCGTTGGATACATATTTCTTCACACCCACTCTCGCCAAATATGGACTTTCTCACTTCACCAATCCTGCACTTGAGACTCCTCCCTTCATCCTCTTCCTTCATAATCTTGACCACCGCAGATCGAATCTGCTCAGTTGTGAAGCTTCCATCAGCCAGCTTTTCAACCTCCACTCCAACACCCAATTCCTCCACTACAAATCTCGCATTGAGCTCCTGATCATTCCCCATCGGCAGCAACGCAAGCCTCACCCCAAACTTCACCGCCTCCAAAACAGAACTCCAGCCTGAATGGCTCAGAAATCCCCCCACAGACGAATGCGCCAAAATGTGGAGCTGCGGCGCCCACCCTGTGTAAATAATCCCCCGGTCGCGAGTTCGAGTCTCGAAGCCCTCGGGCAATATCATCTCCTCCCTATCAGAAAACCGAGGAAAACGCAGAACCCACAAAAACGGCGCATCTGTTTTTACTCGAAAGATCAGAGCAATGGCAAAGATCTGATCTTTCGAGCAATTCTCTCGTACCATAAAATTTGATTGCTCTAAACAATAAGTAGTAAAAGGAAATTCAAAATTACTTACGGTACTATATTTTCATTGACAGACATAAATGTAACATAACATAGACTACTCGACATGTCCCCTTCCAGGTTACAAAATTTGAGCTTGTTCATTGCAAAAATCTCATCATTTCCAAGTCATAAATGCTATCAAGTTGAAAGTAAACTTGTAGTTGAATCTCTATACTTCTTTTTTTTCTTCATGCTTTTAACATAAGCCACTTCTCCTCTTCATTTTCATTCTATGTCAAATGTTGTCTGATCTCCTCCTTATATCCAACATACCTATTAGCCTCTACTACTAGAAATATTTTATTCTTCCTTGAAAAATCACCATTCCTTGGTTGTATGAGGGATGAATAAAATCTTATCTATTGAAAAATAACAAATAGTTGCAAATATGGTTATTGATTCAAAATCATTTTATAATTAACAATTCTCTTATATCTTTCAACGTTCATTTTCCTTTAAAAAAAAATCTTGTAAATACATCTGTATCTTGTAGATATGCATCCTTCATTTTTAAGTCACCATGACGTATCAACTCATTTATTGCTACTATTGTTGCATCTTCAACATTAACCACCACTTTGTGTTGGACTTCCTAGGACTCGTGGCTCTTTTCCTTATCTTCACTACTTTGCTCATTCCTTTTCTCCATGTCTTTCTTTGGTATTTTATGCCATAGCTCTTGATCTTCGGCTATAAAGTCATAGAATCAACTTCGGATGTATTATAAACTCAAGTAACTTGTCCATTGGCTCCTCATTCTCATTACCAATTATAACATTATAGATTGAGGTCCTATATAATTTACACCACATTTTGTGCCCTTTCCTTAGTTTGTTGTCTCCTAGCTCCTATCCAAGCCTGATTCTGGCTGACGTATTACAAATATGATGTCATGTATTTGCATGGTAATCTAGCCAATATCTCTAATTGATTGGAATTGATTCCCACTTTTTTGCCCTATTTTTGTAGGTCAATGGCACCTTTTGGCACCTGTGACTTTTCAATGGTGTTTGGAGGCATCATTAACCCACCAAGTTGGGCCCAACTTTAAATATATCAATGTTGAGCTCCAAAAGGTTGTTACTCAATCTCAGTGTCTAAACATAATCATTGGAGGTTATCTTAACTCCTAGAAAACCTTGAGAACCCTATATAAGAGCATTATTTCAATGTATTTTTATGTCAAGCAATCACATAACATTATACACACATCAATCAATCATCAAGAACTCAAGGCATCCCTCCATATCCTTGAAGTATTCTTTAGATCTAACCATTATAGAGCAACAAGTTATAACAATATTCATGCAAGCATGTTTCATGATTGATATCTTCTATGTCTCATTATGTCATGTTATTGCATCAACACTTTTGATCACATTCAAAGAGAATTACATCATCAAACTTGAGGTGCATTATTCAATATTCTACTTTGAAGCTTTCTTTTCAATGCATTTACATTTCAATTTCAAGGTTAATTCCAAAACTGAGGTTTGACCTAGGCAAACCCCTATCAACCCAGTAATTTTTATCCTTTGTATGTACATGTGACAAGATCTAAAGACACAGATCTAGGATTAGGAAGAGTATATTGAGGCCTATAGTACTAATTTTTGTAGAGGTAATAATATAGGGTGAATGATTATTTTAAGTAACATCATCTAATACATTTCCTGAAGAAACTTTTGAAGAAGCTTTTGAACAACATCTTGATTTGGAAATCATAATTTTTTGTCTACGCATCTGAATTCTTGGGTCAATATCATTTTGGAAAACCTTTTGCCTCCACTTTTAGGCTTACATTTAAGACACAAGTTCCATTCCATCTCCCCTCTTTCCAAATTTGTACTCAATATATGCATATCTAATTTGAAACATTTTATGGTTGTTAATTGTTATCAATTTCACACGTTTAGCCCTAGATCTAGCATTCAATTCATATCTTTCAATATCTCATTTTCAACTCAATCAAAGAGTGTTGGATTCACCTTATGCCTAGTCCTTTTCAATCACATTCAAAGTTGATCCAAATGGATCAACTCTCCTCAATGTAATCAAGTGGGAATATGCCTATAACTCCTAGTTTTCATGCAAAAACTATTGAGCACCCATTTCCACACAATATTACATTTTGGTGAACTTGAGGCTACTTACATTTTGTGAATGTCTGATTTTATATCCAATATTAAATGAGATGGACTTTCCAAAGGTTGATTTTTTTTCTATTTCCCATGTGATTTCATTTCTTCTTAGCTATATTTAGAAAAATTATGTGTTGTATAATAGCCTCTTTCACTTAATGTTTCTTGCATTCATTCATAGTACTCTCACATATTAAATCACAAGAGTTTCAAAGATATTCCCTACTTACTTGAATCATTTTTCATATTTTTTATCCATATTTTATGTCATTATATGATGAAAATTTTAAGGAAATTAATGGAATGTATGAATTTAATAATAGCTTTGGTATGTAGTATCAATGATGACCTAGATATGATATTGAAATGAATCATACTTGTACCTCTCCTAGTGTATCTTTTATTCATGAGGAAAGAATCAATACTCCTTGTAGTATCAAAAATTGCAAACTCCTTTGAAATTTCACCTACACTTTTGCAGCCACTTTTAGTGGCCATTCCCCAAGTATCTGAGTAGGCTCATTTAAGCCCTTGCATCAACCTTTTCCCTCTCGCAATTATCAAGACAATTTTTAGAAACTATCTATCAGTGTCATTTTCACATTAACTATGTGTCTCTATTGTCTCACATCATTTTTTAGCATAATTTATTTGGACACTAGTGTATCACTTGGACATCCATGTGTAGTGCATGCATCTTGTGATATCTTAAAGTTCAAATGACAATACTAATCATTTTTCCAATGATCACCTACCCAAGTTAGTGAAAATGGCTCAAAATATTTTGAAATAGATCAATGGCTCTTATTTTCCCTATTCTTTTAACTTTTAAATTCATTTTTTCACTTCTTTCAATCTCTCTTGGTTATCTCTTAATTCTATCTTGAAATCTCTTAGATTTTACAACTTTCTCTCTCTTTCTTGCTACAAGTATCTGACTTATTATAACAATATATCACTGTAATCTCCATATCTCTCTTGGATTTCTTTACAATCCTATATTGTAATTTATATTATCTGTCTTAGTCATTTGATCATCTTGGGGATTTATCCCATTCCTAATCTATCAAATCATTTATAATTTATTTATTTATTTATCTTTTGATCTATCTATCTCTCCAGCTATTGTAGAGGTAGAAACACAAAAATAGGGACTTGAATAAGGCAAGTCTCCAAATAGCCCCCCAAAATATTTCCTCTTCTTCTTATGTGTAGGTTTATTGGAAGCATTTGGATGCACAAAGGTGTAAGGTGGGAAAATAGGGTTCACTAGCTTGTATTGAAAAACTAGGAATCTTAGGCCTGTTTTCACTTATATTGGAAGGAAGATTATCCACTAGGACAATGATGGCTCAAGAACTAAATGGTTTCAGTGATCCTTTATTGTTAGGGGACTATGAATGTGTAATTATGATTTATAAATGCAATATATAGGGCCAAAGGGGGTGACACGATAGTTTTTTGCATGTACAAGGTGATTGGGAACTGATAGATCAATTCGAAAAGTAGGTCTATAAAAAAAATACAAATGACGTACAAAGTCTAAATTTTAGGTTGAAGTAGAGGGACATGGGTTCTAACGTTAATCTGCTCCCTACACTGGGACACCCTATTCGACCCGCTCTTGGTAGTTTTTTATCTAACAATTTGCAAACTATATATCTTCTCTTGATATGACTCTATCTATTTTTACACATCTTCCACATGTATTTGAATATAGAAAAGAAGGAAAATTCTATGTAGAAAGGGGTTTTCCTAAGTCAAACCTCAGTTTATAAGTTAAAATTGAATAGGGCATGCCACATACTAAAGGAAAGAAACAATAAAATAGGGCCTAACTAAGAAAAACATTACATAGGGATACAATTTACGATGCAAAAATTAGCCCCCACTTTAGTGGGAGTATTAACCTACTTCATACTCTTGGTAAAGTCGATCAAATCATAAGAAATTTTTTTAAAGGTCAAAGAGATAAGGAAACACTAGGAACTTTTAAGTAAAAAGTAAAGACATGCAGTTGAAGAATGTTTAATGGTTTGGATGTGTATGTAGTTGGAATGATTTTTGTGAATATAGAAACAATGACTATGTGTCCCACATTTTGGTTGTCATGATTCCTTGTTATCCATGTTCTAAATTTCTTTATGGGATCAAGTTGTTTCCCTTGGTAGTTGTGTTCATTTTATTTCTAGCCAACCTTGGTTATTTTGTTTGCTCCAGTGATTGTGGCATTGTTGACCCCTTTGGCACGTGTTGTCATCTATGTCAAACTTGAGATCATCAAGTGATCATCAATCTGCTTATACTATTCTATTGCACTTGCAATTTCATCATATTCATACAATTGGTATAATTATGGAAAAATGTATGATGGTTCAGTTGATAGCATTGCAATCATGATTACATGTGACAATTGTATTCATCTTGAAAGTAAAATATTACTTCATATTCATATCTACAAGTGAAAATTTGATTTCAAATAAATATACTTACAAAGTATATATATAAAGTGTATCGTCTTAAAATGGAAGCACTTCCATGATAAGAGCGTTTAGCCCTTCGAGTGAGTGGTATGGGGTCATTTCAAGCACCTTGATTAGGTCTTTTCTTGAGTCTAGCTTTCTCTCCTCGTTCTGCTTCTCTCTCCACCTGTTTTTACAATCTTTTTGCATTTCCTAGCACTCTGGATTGAGGTCCTGAGGTTTTTTGACCTCAAGGTCAAAGATGACCTTGAGGGTCAATGATGACCTTGACCCTAACCTGTGGCGGGGTCTACCTCATCCTTGACCCAGGGTTCAAATTTTAGATTCTCATGATTTTCAGATGTCGGGTTTCAGAAAAATTTGTTTTCCCGCTTTCGGGTCAGCCATTTCGGGTTTCAGAACGGTAAATCCTTAAATTGCATTTAATATGGGTCCATTTCTAGGGGTTAAGGTTAATTGGGATTTAATTCCCTAATGTCAACCTTCTCTAGAGGTTTGTGCCCTAGATCATTATAAAAGGAAGACTTCCACTCTCATTTTCACCATCACTTTTACATATCTCCTTTTGCCATAAAGCACTCAAGCTCTCAAGTAAGATCAAGCAAGCATTTTATCAATCATTTCAAGAAATCATCCATTCAAGTCCTCTTCTCCATTCAAGTTCTCCATTGAAGATCAAGGATAGGATTCAAGCATTCAAGCCTTTGAAGGGATTTGGTTCAAGCATGCAAGATTCATCATTCAAACCCTAGATCTAGCCATCATGGTGGTGTGATCTTCCTTCAAGATCCTTTGTTCATCTTCTAGATCCATTCATTCGTCTATCAAGGTGGATTCCATGCATATAATCATGAAGGTTTTGGATTTACATTTATGATTTTGAATTACATTTGCCATTGTTATTTTCAAGCTTTCATATCAATATACTTGTTTACATTTGAAATATGATTGCATATCTATTGAATTACATAGCTTCATTATTAGATCTACTTCTACTACTTGCTAGCATTCTTAATTTCAATATTAAGGTTGATTCCAAACTGGGGTTGGACCAAGGCAAACCCCTCAAACAAACAACAAAAAATCTCTTTTTCTTGCAGGTATAGGTGCGGAACTACAAATCTGAGCTTGGATTTGGATACCCTTTTTGGTGAACTTCTGAGATCCATGAACAAAGTCAAGGATGACCTTCAAAATCCTGAAGTAGTCTTTGACCTTTTATTGGGGTCAAAGACTACCTGCTGTCAGAAAGATAAAAGTTTTCTGGGTTTTCTTCGTCTGGGCATTTCTAGTCCGAAACAAGTTACAGAATTGCTCGAAACTACACATAGACATCAGAAATCAACATTTTCTAGATCTACCCTATTTTGAGGTTAGTATTTTCCCTTCAATTATTTTAGATTTCAAGCATGTTTTCTTTATAGGGAAATATAAGGTTTTCTTCCTCCTTCATATTCTCCATAGATTGATTCAATTGTGCATTAACCTTTTGGTTGATCAATTTGGATCTCTCCTTTTGGAATTTGGATTTAGAAGTAGATCTCATATTTTCCTCATTCAATAAGGTGATACAATTTCACCTTATTCATAAAGCTTTGATTTGAAATTCAAAGAGCCTAATAGGCCAATAATTTTCTTTATAAATAAAGGTTGATTATGTTTCATATACCTAATTACATAGAGCATTTTTAAAAAGATGAAAAACTTGATATTATGTTCGGTCACTTTAAGTGACTAGTCTTTGAGAGTGTTTAGAGCTTATTCTTTATTGCAAAAGTTAATGTGCCCACCAAAATACATCTTGTGGGAATAGGGAAAGTTTGGTACTTTATGAAATAAGTATTTTTTAATATGGGAAAAAGAAAAAATGTTGTTTTTGAAGCCTCATTTGAAACACATCATTTTGATTGTATTGTTGTTTTAGCTTAGTCTTGGAAGTCCTCAAGCTAGGGCACATTTGTAACTATTGAATTCACAAATAAATAATCACTTTTGTGATAGTTGAAACCTTGAATAGTGGCTTAGGAAATGACAATCAATTTTTGAACTTGACAGTTGAGAAGGTGGTATGAGACCATTTGGTCATGGAAAAGACAATTGGTTTTTGTTCACTGGTTCTAGGTGTTCTCTTTTCTTTATTCTATGTTAACTTTTTCAATGTATTTTTTAAGATGATTGGTTATTTGTTTGTTAATAGTATCATAAACCCTATTTATGTTTTTTTCATTTCAGAGCCTTGTTTTTATTTTGATGTTAATCACTTAGGGCACAAAAGTTGGTATCTTTGTTAAGAGTTACTTTGTATCCAGTTATATTGTCAAGAATGTGTTATGTTTTCCACAAACCCTAGTATGGGTTTACTGCAAAGTATACCAAATTTACATTAAGGCTTTAATTGGTATTATATCCTCTATTTTGTCCATTTGTTAAACAAAGTAAACTCTTTGTTCTTGTGGTAAGGAAATGGGCTTTTGGTCACATGAGTCTGTTTCATCATGTTTTATTTTCTTGCCATGTTGAGATAAGGGTTTTGATTAAGTATAATTTTTTTACCAAATTACTCGACTTGTCTGAAATACATTTTGTTAGTTGCCATGAACCAAGCATGGGTAGAATGTTTTTACCTTGTCTTATCTTGTTTCATCCATTCATAGATAAATTGGTTTGTTAAATCATTTTAGAACATATTATAGTTTATTTCAATTAGTTTTTTTGAACATGGTTTAGTTTGCATTTGAAGAAAACAAGTTATACTCTTGAACATCATTAATTGAACTATATTACAAATCTTTATTTTATGGAAGCATTGATTAGCATTTGGTAAAGGAATTTCAGTTTGAATTAGTTGAAACTATTACATAGTAGTTCTAAGAGATGGTTTTCAGTTTGGAAAAGGAAGTTATCTTTTAGTTCATTAATGCAAGACATTATAAATTTATCATATTGAAGGCTTTAAGAAGATAATGAGTGTGTATAAATATATAACTAAAAACCTTCATAGAACATTAGTTTGACATACTTTCAAATTAAAATGAAGATATAGAAGTTAAACAAATTGAAATGAAATAAATCCAGAGAATTATATGGATCTCTAATCGTAGGGACTTGAATTATGCTCTCAACTACAATTAGATCCTCAAGTGACAACCTAGAAAATTAGAATTCAAACTAGATCAATGTGTATATGCTAAAAAAACCTACTTGTTCGGATCAAGATCAAACATAAAACGTTAGTGGAAACAAATACATAATTAATCTATGCTTACAACTTAAAACCCAATGCTATTTTAACAACACAACCTCAGATAGAGCCAAGACAAGTGTGCCTTTAAAGGCTTGTTTGATTTTATCTTTTTCTTGAGATGTGAATGTTCTCTCTCTCAAAACATGATTATTTAATCCCCAAAATAAAGATTAAAAATGCAATCTATTTAAAACTAATGGATGAAGAGAAATCTCAAAAACAAGTATGAAGAAACTTGTCTCAAGCACTCAACAATGGATGAAGATGCAAGATAAACTAAAAGGATTCATTTTTACCAAATTGAAACAAGATTTGCTAACACTAAAATGCTAAAATGCTTAAGAAAATCCTAGAATGAAACTAGCATGATAACAATGTAGGATAACTAAGAGGGGGAGGGGGTGAATCAGTTATCTTAGGTCCCTTAACAATTTTCAACCTTAAAAAATTCTTGGTAGATAATCTATGCAATCAGATTTAAACATTTAACCGACTACAATAGTATTCATCAGAAAATTAGTAAATAGCATGCAAAACATTCAATCACACATTAACACCAGTATTTAACCTGGAAACCCAATTTGGGAAAAAACACTGCGGGAATTATCACCCACAAAATAATTCACTCTTATGAAGTGAGCTTAGTTAAAAGCCAATCATTTTAAAGATTACAAACACATTTGCTAGATGTGATCCTATTAGGGTATTTTCACCAAAGATCAACTAGATCTGTCACCCTATAATGAGTGGCCTTATAAGAGGACTTTAGAACATTCGTTAGAATGCCACCTTACAAAGGATTTGGAAATTAGGTCTGTTAAATCCACTCGGTTAAGAGATTTTCTGCTACAATGATTAGAAAGTAACAGTAAAATGATCTGTTAAAAATATGCAACTACCTTTTCCTATTCAGATCTCCTTTCTTCTCATTTGTTCTCTTCAAAACTCTTCCCTTTTGGTTGATTGATACACACACTTCATCTCATCATTTTTATTCACTTCATTCACACAATCCTTCAACTCTGTTCTGCTCAGTGTATCATATTTTTCAATTCAATTTTTTGCTCTGAATATCAACACTTCATCAACAACAACAGTATCAACATTAGCATCATAATCATCGTGATCATCCTTTATATAGATAAATTTTTCTGCTTAATACCATCACCA
Source organism: Chamaecyparis obtusa (assembly GCA_027943335.1). NCBI lineage: Eukaryota > Viridiplantae > Streptophyta > Pinopsida > Cupressales > Cupressaceae > Chamaecyparis > Chamaecyparis obtusa. Next base: position 1,363,375 of record BSBK01000735.1, read on the forward strand.
CTTAATCTCATCCATTTGATCAAAACTAAATCTCGGTAAAATGTTTTATGATTCTTGCTAGCTATATCTTTACCTTGGAGCTTGAACTTTTCTTGGATCTCAAACCAATCATTAAATCTTCACCCTTTATTTGTACCTAATGATTATGATCTATTAATTTCATTAACTGACTTTGTTCCTTCTTAGAATCTTCTAGATAAATCCAAGTCTTCACACGATGTTGTCTTTTACTTGATTCCTTGTTTAACTGACCAACTTCATTTACTCGATTAACATTCACTCGATTAATTATGACCGACCAATATCTTTACTTACCGACAATTGTTTCCAGCTTAGTAAAACACACCGTTTCCTTGTCTTTTCACCTTACAACTTCAATTCTTTGTTACTGATCAACATAACTGATTTGTGCAACATTCTAACACTTTATTAAATCATGTAAAATAATCCAATCAATATTACCTTGTCATAGACCGATTCAACAATTGCCCAATTAAGATCATATACTTAATATCACTTCTTTATTTCATCTTTTGTCTTTACCAATTATTTCTTCTCTCAACATAATATATTTAAGATTGATATGACAGCTTGAAATCAGTAAGTTAATAGTCTTGACATCAATAAAAACATAACAACTGATCTAATCCTTCTACATACCTTTCATTACTCAGTTGATCTTGTTCATTCTCATCAGTTCATCAATCTCATGAGTTGGGGTAACAATCTCTCTCTTTGGAATTGATGGCAACACAATTTATATATCTCATCACATATCTGAAATATACCATCAAATACCAGTAATATTCATTCTTTACAATCTCCCCCTTAGTCATATCTTCCTTCTTTCTTCAATAGTTCATCTCCCAATTAATTCTCTTCCTGATCATTTTATCATTCGTTCTTTATGTTTCTCTCCCCCTTTGACAACAATTCCAAAGGTACCTATAATACCTTATTGGTGCAGGAGCACCTTAGGGTCTTGTCTAGATCCTAGTTCATTTTTGGCCTATAGGTGGTTCTAGCCAACCACCAAGGTAATAAGGATTGTTAATAAAGTCCCAAGTGAGGTGTGTTGAGTGTTTTTAGTTAGATGTTATTTGAGTCTTGAAAGTGATCTAGTTTACATAGTGTATGGATCAAAAGTGACCACACTTCTATGAATCATTACATGTAAGGTGGCTCAACAATGAGGCCTCACAAAGTGACTCATAGCTCTCTATGCATGGAGTTGCAAGGGACTATGATAAACTTGTTCTCAGCTAGAGCTATAAACTAGTGACCTTGCTAGTCAACCATACAATGAGAGATTCACAATGAAGACAAGGGCAACAATGCCAATATCACCAAATGGAATCAAGGTATGAAAATGCAATGCAAACTAATATGAATATTCAAGATTAATCTATCAAAATGAAAGTACAATGCAACTATGAAAGGAAATAGTAATGGATTACAAATCCCCTAATTAAGCTATGTGAGTTATTCTAAAGCTTGAAAGTGAAATCTAAGCTATGAAAGCATAAACATGAACTACTATGCAAGAATGGAAACTAAATTATGAAGCAAATGAGGAACTCTAAGATGTAATGCAACAATGATCTCCAAAAAGCTCCAAAGTCTTCAAGAATTCCTGTAGCATAGAGTTAGCATAAAACAAGTGTCTTAGAATGAGGGAGAGAGCTCTCCTTTTATAAGAAATGCAAAGGAATGGACCATGGAGATTAAGAGGCAAAAGTCTCAATCAATGGTGGAGCTTGAAAGAGGAGCAATCCATGTGCACAAGTATCCTCCAATAGGAAAATAGGAGTTGACTTTATGTCCATATGAGACAAAAAGTGTTTTTTCCCTTTTTTATAAAATAAGAATAGTGCTTTATTTGTGCAACTTAGGATAAGAAGAAAAGGTGGGGCTTTTTATTTAATAAAAGGAGAGGAAATATTCCTTTTAAGTAAATAAAGACTTTAGGATAAAATGGTTAATCCAATGATAAAAATCCAATATATGATCAAAATTAAGATTTGATTAAGAAATTGATAATGTTGAAAATATTGATTATTGATAAAAATGATTTAGGGTTGATAAATCAAATAAATGGGGCCCAAAGTCTAGGTGACCATTTTTGGGTGCATACATTTGCCCCTCTTTGACTAATGTGTGATCGATTTGGGAATACATGTAGTCAAAGAATGAAGTTGAAATGTGAGATCGATCTGGGATCACAAAACAACTCAGATGTGAGGTCGATTCGGGATCACACTCGGACAAAGCATAAACAAAGGCCTTTGAACATGAGGTCGATTCTAGATCACATTCAAAGTAAGAGATAAGAATCTCAAATTTGAGCAAAAGCTCACAAAAGATGTCTGAATCAGGAAAATCAAGAAAATCAAGGATGAGAATCCCATAGGTACTGCCCCCTCAGAATCAAAATCGAAATCAGGTAGAGGAGAGACAACAAATCGATAAAGATTTGATCAAATCAAAATGAAATCATAATCGAATGTATAGGTCAATAGGGTAACCATTAGGTGGTGAAACATGCCCCAGTGATGAAGTAGAAGAATAGAAATAGAAGACTAGAAATAGCATGAATGAAAGACTAGAAAATTTGAGAGACATGGAAGGAAGAAAGTCCATCGAAAATCAAATTATGCCTCAAAAAGTCAGTCAACTGCGCAGAAGAAGGGGAAAATTTGGAATGCAATTTTGACTATCAAGATGACCTTAGATTTTGATTTCGAGTCCGAAAATGGATCCAGGATGTCGAAATTAGGTAGGGGTGCAATTTTTGCGCAATTTTGAGGTGTTTTGAAAATTGGTCAAAAAGTCAAAATGCTATAAAAGGGGTCAAAAATGTCATAGAAAAGGATGTGAGATGAAAAAAAAGAAGTGAAAGACATGATCAAGAAGAAGTGGAAGGTGAGTGCAGTCGACTGACAGGTCCACGTAAGATGAAAAAGGAGAGCTCTCTCCATATGCAAAAATGCAAAACTAGACTAACATGAACCTAAAAATGCAAGCTACTATGAAAGTGGTTGACTTGCAAGGTCATAACACTTATAGACATCTAATTATCATCATCGAGCTTTAGGTAGCACCGTAAGATCATACAATGTACACTAGCATGACTATGTGGATATGAATATGATCTTTATCAGATAGAAATGTGGAAATCCCACCTAGACATCAAGGACATGTAGGTCAAGATGACTAGTGCAGTGAGATCACCTAAGTTTGATATGGAGAGATTATGCTTGTATCAAGACACATGAAAGTCAGGATAACTAGAAGCATGCACTCACACAACAGTCAAGGATAATACCTTGTCAACCCATAGTGTCAAGTAAGACCGACATAAATGCTCATGACAGTTAGGATCAACAAAATATACCCACAAGCAGATAAAGAAATAAAACATGTTCTCATACCCTCAGTCTTCTAGCTATGCATCATTGAAAACTTCTCAGGGAGAGACCACTCATCAAAGAAATCCTCATAGACAGCACACAAAGAAAAATAAAGTCAACATATCTCAACGAGTTGATTGTTTAAGTGCGTGTGTGTTGGTCATAGAGTCAAACTCTAAGTATCACATCTGCTTAGTGAGAAATATCACATTACACTTGGACTATTGGGTAAGACATCTGATAAGTGTTAAGAAACACTCGATGCAAGGGTAGTGTTGAAAAACACTGTTTGGGGTGGTGTTGAAAAACACCTGTTGTGAAATGCCCCAAGAGACAAACGCACCTAAAGGACCTATGCTAACAATTATGCCCCCTAGACAAAGACACAGACCAATTCTAGACTAAGCCAAATAAGGTCAGGGTATGATGAAGAAAGGCTCAGTGTCGAGGACGCATGCTAATAAATAGGAGTGCAAAGGCCACAAGTAGCACCTGTTTCCAGGTTTTTACCACTTGGAATCTTTTTTCATTTTTTCATTTTTTTATATTTTTGCTACCAAGGTGCTTGTTTCCAGGTTTTCACCAAGGCACTTTTCCTTTTTCTTTTTTTTAAAATTTTTTTTGTTGCATTTTTTAATTTTTTTGTATTTTTTCAGGACTTTTTATGCTTTTTAGGATTTTTTCAGCATCATATATCAATTTTTTTGGTATTTTTTAGGATCATAAAGTATATACAAAGGATGCCCCCAGACAGAAACAAACATTAAGGATAGAACTTCTTTAGATGCAAAATGTTGATGGGATCAGGGAGCTGTTCTCCATCGAGATTTGATAGTAAATATGCACCGGTACCAAAAGTAGCTCTAATAACATATGGTCCAAGCCAATTGGGTTCAAACTTTCCCTTTTGTTCTCTGTTCTATTGATTCTTAGGGTTCTCTCTCAAAACAAGATCGCCTATCTGAAATTCCCTAGGGTGAACCTTCTTGTTGAATGCTTTGGACATACGCTTCTGATACACTCTCATATGATCAAATGAAGCCTTACGCTTCTCATCTAGAAGTTCAAGTTCCTGTAACCTCATGGTGCGGTAATCCTCATCTGTTATCAATCCTTTGAGTGAGACTCTAAGTGAAGGTATCTCTACTTCTAAGGGCAACACCCTTCAGCGCCATAGGTAAGAGCAAAAGGAGTAGCTCCTGTAGGTGTACAAATGCTAGTTCTGTAAGCCCATAGTGCTGGGTTGATTTGCAAGTGCCAATCCCTGCCATTCTTGTGCACTGTCCTATGAAGAATCTTAAGGATGGTTTTATTAGAAGCCTCTGCCTATCCATTCCCCTATGGAAAGTAAATGGAGGACCAATGTTGCTTGATTTTAAACTTTTTGCATAAATGCTTTAGGTCCTTATTCTTGAATTGACCTCCATTATCAGTGATAATCTCAGAAGGTACTCCAAATCGGCAAATAATATGATTCAAGATGAACAAAGAGATAGTCTTCCCTGAAGCCATAGAAAGTGGCATGGCTTCCACCCATTTTTTGAAGTAGTCAGTAGCAGTAATAATGAACTTATGTCCACCTGATGAGTTAGGGTGAATTTTCCCAACTAGATCAAAGGCCCAGCACTGAAATGGCCAATGAGAAATGGAAGGAATCAACTCCCTACCTGGAGCATGAATCAGGTTTCCATGTTTTTGACATTTTTCACAAGACTTAGCAAAGGCTACTACATTTATCTGCATCATGGGCCAATAATACCCTGCCCTAAGCAACCTTCGGGCCATGGAAAGACCGTTGGAATGTCCACCACAAATGCCCTCATGGATGTCAGCTAACGCTTGGTTAGATTCCTCCTTTTCCAAGCACCTAAGGAGTGTCCCATCTAAACCCCTCCTATATAAATCACCAGAGATAAGGGTGTGGCGGGAGGCATTGCGGACAAGGTTTCAGCATTCAGAATAGTTGAATGTGTCGGGGATGATGCCATCACAGAGATATGAATAGATAGCACCATATCGGGAAGATTCATGTGTGACAAGGGTACAAATGACATTGCTTTCAGATGAGTCAAATATGGGATGGTGTAGCTCTTCCACCAGGAATTCAAATCTGGATTCATGTTGTTCCAACTATAGGAGTGAAGCTAATGTAGCCATAGCATCTACAACTTTGTTCTCTATCCTGGGGATCTGTTGAAATGTCACAAATGTAAAGTAATGTCTCAATGATTCAACCATCTTTTTGTAAGGTACCAATTTATCATCCTTAGTTTGATACTCCTCATTGACTTGGTTGATAATTATCTGTGAATCCCCAAAGATAAGTAATTCTGTTATGTTCCATTCTATAGCCATTTTCAATCCATTGGTCAAAGCTTCATATTCGGCAATATTATTTGTACATGGGAATAAAAGTTTGTAAGACTTTGGAATGTTGTACCCATGTGGAGAGACAAATAATACTCCAACACCTAATCCATTTTGCATGTGGGAACCATCAAAGAACATCTTCCAAGTGCGGGTAGTCATATATAGTATATCTTCATCTGGGAATTCTACCTGAATAGGCATACTATCCTTAACTGGAAAGTTAGCTAATTGGTCAGCAATAGCTTGCCCTTTTATGGCCTTTCTTTCAATGTACTCTATATCAAATTCAGATAAAACCATCATCCACTTGGCAAGCCTACCCGTGAGGGCGGCCTTGCTAAGCAAGTACTTAAGAGGGTCAATTTTTGCAACCAAATGTATAGTATGAGAAAGCATATAGTGTCGCAACTTTTGGGAAGCAAACACTACTGCTAGACAAGACTTTTCAATGCTATTATAATTGATCTCATAAGATACTAGAGTACGACTAATGTAGTAAATAGCCCTTTCTTTTCCAATATCATCTAATTGAGCCAACAATGCCCCTAAGGAAGACTCTATTGCTGAAATGTATAAAATCAATGGTTTCCCAGGAATAGGCGGCATCAAAATTAGAGGATTAGCCAAATATTGTTTAATTTGATCTAGGCTCTTTTGGCATTCCTCATTCCACACACAAGAAGCACCCTTATGCAATTTCTTATTAAAAGGTTGTGCTCTGTCTGCAAGCTGAGAAATAAACCTCTTGATCGACTAAAGACATCCTTGAAGACTTCTCATTTGACTGATATTTCTTGGAGGTGGCATATCTAATATAGCTTAGACCTTTTCGGGATCAACCTCTATTCCTTTTGCTGAAATTATGAATCCTAGGAGTTTACCTAAGGCAACTCCAAATGCACACTTTTTTGGATTCAATCTAAGCTGAAACTATGCCATGCGATCTAGAATTACTTCCAGATCATCGAGGTGTGTGTCCCATTTTCTAGAGTTAGCCAGGGTATCGTCCACATAATCTTCCATGTTCTTATGCATCATATCATGAAAAATTGTGGTCATAGCTCACTGGTATGTTTCTCCTGCATTCTTTAGGCCAAATGGCATGACGTTCCAACAATAGGTTCCCCATGCACATGTGAAAGCTATTTTCTCTTGATCTTCGGGAGCTATTTTTATTTGGTTATATCTAGAAAAACCATCCATTAAAGAGTATATCTCATAGCCCGCGGTCATATCCACTATCATGTCTATGTTAGGGAGTGGAAAGTCATCCTTTGGGCATGCTTTATTGAGGTCTTTGAAGTCTGTGCAAATGCAAATGGACCCATCATGTTTTGAAACTGGAACAATATTGGAGATCCACTCAGCATAGTCGATAGCTCGAATGAATCCTACACGTAAGAGCTTTTCTAATTCAGCTTTAACAAGAAGAGCTATGTGAGGATGCATTTTCCTCAACTTTTGTTTAACCAGTTTTATTCCTGGAGCTATAGACAGATGATGCATAATAAGATCAGTGTCAAGCCCTGGCATATCAGATTATGTCCAAGCAAAGTTGATTTTCTTCTTTTGCAAAAAATTTGTATATGCCTCTTTTTCTCCAACTGATAGAGACTGAGCTAGGTGCACTATTTGGGGAGCCTCTTCTATATTCAAATTCACTGGTTGCATAGGCTCAATAAGAACTGATGACCTATCTTGGAAGTAACTTGGCAAGTTATTAAGTACCCCATCCTTAGGCGCCTCAAAGAGGTTTTCACCCTCGGATACATCTTTTCTTTTTACTATTTTTGGTTTTGACACCGCCACAAAGTGGTTTTCGCCATCAGACCTATTTTTCTTTTTTTCTTTTTCTTTTATTTTTAGACCGAGGTACTTAATATCAGGCTCCATCATACTTGTTGTTAGTTCACTAGTGGAAGAGACTACAGGTTCAAGAGCATTCAGATAGCAGGCAATTTCATAGTCATTCTAAAAAGTGAGGAGTTCAGGCTCTTGATGTTGCTGAGACTAGTCAATTAGGTCGTAGTGAACAAGGGGTAAGTCAATGACTAGTTCAACATTATTTATATGGAAGGTGTTATCTCTGGTGACCATACAATCAGGATTCATCAAGTCCCCTCCTAAGATACCCGAGTCAGGATTTGTCCTACCAAACGAAGCATCGTCCACTAAGGCAATTCAAGGAGTACAATCCTCTAGTCCTACACTAAGCTCGTTGGTCACATCAGGTTGAGTACTATAACTATGGACAAAATCCATGTCCAAATTAACTGTTGCATCTGAAAGTGAGTCCCATTTGAACTCATGTGAGTCTGTCTCTGAATCATTATTTGGGCCTTGTGATGTACTAACATTGTTACTATCCATCGCAGCTAGGATAGCAACACTTTCCATTGTCAATCTAGCATTCATACTGTCAGTTGTCAAATCTTATGAATCTCCCCAAAGGAGATTTGTTGAAGGCACCCAATCATAAGACATGTCTTGTTGATTAGAGAGATTAGGTGTGTAGTCTGAGTCATTGTCACTGTCTGTCGCAGCTGAGATAGGGACACTTTTTTATTTCTTATTTTCAAAACCTAAGCCAACTGTTGACTTATTCCTTCATCCAAAAAGGGCATGGTTAAGAGGTTCAGCCCTAGCATCTAGCCTATGACTAAGGGGACCCTATCCTGGATAACCCATATTCTTGACCAATGTATACCCTCTCCCATAAGTTCTAGGGGAAGGTGCAAAATTCTCATTATTTAGGTATTTCTCTTCTTGGTAAATCTAGTCCCTAATGGCAACCTCTTCTTTTTCTTCTTGAATCAGAACTGAGGATTCCAAAAACTTATCGAACAATGTCATGGCCGAAGACAAGGGCTTCATTTCTTGAGAAGGTTTGCCATAAGACCTAGGGGAAATTGGCAATTTTGTGAATGAATACAATTTGTAATCCCCCATACCAAGATCTATGGTCTTGAATTTAATCTTGCATTGTTCAGATGTAGTATCAAAAGTGTTAGCCTCCCTATTCAAAGGAATGTGAGACCCCACTAAAATTGTGTTGACTAACAGTGTGCTGTCTCCAGGTATGCAGACTTCTATTCCATTGTAAGGGAATTTTACACACTAATGATTGGTAGACGGGACCGCTTGCATCTCATGTATCCATGGTCTACCTAACAAAATATTGTAAGCCAAAGGACTGGCATCAACAATCTGGAACAAAATGTCTTTCTCTACAGGACCAATTCGAATAGGAAGAATGACCAATCCTTTAGAACTAAGTTCTGCTTCATCATAAGCCTTGATAGTTATTTTCTTTCTTGTGTCAATGACTTCTTCTAAATAACTCAAGGCCTTCAATAAGCTCAAAGAACGAATATTAAGCCTAGCACCCCCATCTATCAACACACACTTGACATGGGTCTTGTGGATCATAACCTCTATATAAAGGGCCAAATTGTGTGGATGGATTAATGACTTGTCATCTTCCTTTGAGAATGTAAGGTAGTGAGGGCTAGCCAAGTGGTTGACCATATTCTAGAATTGATCTACATCTATATCATTAGGGACATTAGCCGTTCGCAAGGCATCCTCAAGGACATGCTTATGCTTAGGGGATAGTTCCAAAAGCTCAAAGATTGAAATCTACGCTGGTGTACGTTGTAATTGGTCAACAAGATTATAATTCAACTCAGGACCAACAATAGATTTTGGAAGAACACCCTTTGACACTGGCTGCTTAGACTTACTAGAGTTAGGACCTCTAATAACAATGGGAGCTTGAGACTAGCTTCTAGTGACAGCATTGAGGGGTTGGGACATCCTTCGTGAGTGAGGACCTCTTAGTACCACAACGGGTCCTTCATCAGGCATAGGAGTTGAATCCACATCATATCCATAAGGGTCTTTCCCTCTCATCATGTTGACATTACCATCAGCCACTTCAAGCATGTTAATAACATTTTCAGCATTTGTGTAAGTGTAGTTGATAGCAGCCTTGCCATTCTTGTTGTTAGAATTCTCTCCTTTCTCATATTTGGGCAAGGGTTATTTAAAAGCTTTGTGATCCGCATTAGTGGTTAAACCATCAACTTGTAATTTGTTGCTCTCAATAAGGTCTTGAACAAGATGTTTAAGTCTAAAACAATTTTCTATATCATGTCCAATTCCATTGTGAAAGACACAAAAGGCCTTCTCATCCCACCAATGAGGTTTAGGATCTAGTATGCGGTGTTTGGCAGGATCCTGAGGGTGTGCCAAATTGTGAGCAATTAATATCTTGAAAATGTCTGCATAGGAGTCCCCAAGTTTAGTAAATTGTCTCTTTTCCTTTTTAGGTCTCCCTTGATACTTGGGTTTATTCTCTGGTTGTCCTGAAGATGTTTGCAGCTTCATAGCTTGAACTGCATGAGAGAGATTAATAACTCCTTCATTCTTAGGTTGTGATGAGTCAACAACCCCGTCATTGACCACCTGCTTATTCTTATTCCAATAAGAGTTCTTTTTGTCCTTATTACCATTATTGTTGTTATTTTGGCCATTTTTGTTATTAGCTGATTTAGCCAAAATTCCTTGTTCTTTTAGGACATCCTCTATGTGACAGGCCACTTCTACCATTGTATCAAAAGAATTAAACGAGATCTTCCTTACTTCATATCTTAACTCCGGTACCAAGTTGCTCACAATGATGTCTATTATTTCCTCCTCAAGAATTGTCCTTGGATATTTTGAGCACAAACATCTCCATCTTTGTAGAAAGGTAACAAAGGATTCCCCTTGGTTCTGCTTGAGTTTGCACAAATCAAGCATGGTGACCGACCTTGATAAGTTGTAAGCAAAATGTTAGACAAATCTTTCCACAAGCTCTTTAAATGTCTTAACTGGAGGAGTAAGGTTAGTAAACCACTCCATGGCTTGACCCTTGAGGCTCCTTGGAAATAATCTTATTAAATAGGAGTCTTCATGGTGAAAAGAAAAACTCATTATATAAAATTGTCTAACATGGTCATGAGGATCACCAATGCCATCATATTTGTCATAGGTTGGAAACTCAATTTTCTTAGGAAACTCAACCAACACCACACTCTTGTCGATTGGGTTAGGACATATAGAATCCAAATTAAAGGTGCTCTTAGGTTCCCTCATCCTTTCTATATCCCTTTGAAGTTGTTTGATCACCTCATTAGTTGATGGATCTTGCTTCTTTACTTTTTGGTCCACATCAAAATTGTATGGGACCTTAGCACCTTTGTTGATGAGACTTTCTAGGAACTGATCCTTGTTTTGTTCCACATACCTTTCTACATATGCTTGAAAGGAAGGTTCTTGTTGCATAGTCATAAAATCCATTTTATCAAAGTTGGTATAGCTTCCTCCATGTTGTGAGCCATGATGTGCTTGTTGGGAGGGTTGCTTTGAATGTCTATGAGGCGATCGTCTCCTATGATGATCATATCTTGAAGTCCTTCTTCCTCTAGGACTTGGGGGTCATGAGGGCATCCTTGACCTTCTTCTAGGACTTGGTGAGGGGGTAGATGGGGGTGAGTTGGTCCCACTATTGGCACCCCTCCCATTGAATCAATTTTGGAGTTGTTGTGCATAGAGCCTATCTTCTTCTTCTTGGGTGACTTTTTTGCTTATGTCCAATAATGCACGTTCCTCTTCTTCTAGTTGTCTGAATTTCTCCTTTTTGGTGGCTTGTTCATCTAGATAGGCTTGCTTCTCCCTTTCAATGCTTTTCAACCTTGTATTTGCATATTGAGAGGTATCTTTAAGTGGAGAAGATTGTCTTGAATGCCTTATTGCGTTGGCTGCGTTGATGTGATGGTCACTAGATTTGTTGTTCTGGTCCTTGTGTTGTGACCCTGAATCTGAGTGAGTTTTCCTATAATGTCTCTCAGCTTGTTGGTGAGCATCTAAATATCTTGTGTTGTTGGGAGGTGACCCGGGTGGACTAGCATGAGAAGAACCACCGTACTCTCTCCTATGCCATTGGAAGATATCCTCAAGAGTTTGATTCATGGCTTCTCTTTGTTGTCGAGTGAAAGTGTAACTCATGTCCATACTTGATGAAAGTGGTGCTTACTTCACTAGGATTACCTTTTGGGTTTAAAAAAACTTCAGATTCACTTTTAGGAGATTGATCGAAAAGGGGTTCTTTTCCCTTGTGCTGTTGACGAGTCTTAACTGGTGGTAACTGGCTAAAGACAATAGGGGGTCTCTTCCCTTGATTGACTTGGTACCTTGTTGTAACTGACATGAAAGAAAGGGATTCTTAATGATAGGGTGACCTCGCAAAGTGTCAACACCAAACTAGGATAATCAAAGTTCTCTATTGTCCAAAGAGAAATGAAAAGATAGAAAAAGGGGCTTTACCAACACTGTCAAAGAGGTGCTTCAAATCAAAGGGTAACTACCCTAGCACTTTTGAATCAGGAGGTTGGACTAGGCTGAAATATAACTGAAATTGATTAAATGAAAGTGATTTGGACAATAAGAGCGCTAAAATTCTCCAAGAATGTAGCTAACAACTCTAGAGATAAAATCTCTCACCAAGAATACCTTCTAACTTGACAACTATTTCCAAAGTGACCTCGTAAATCAGATGATGCTATCCCAGAGGACTAAAACCAAAAATTTAGAGCCAAGAAAGGTCTCTAATGACAGAGTAAGAAACCTACTCAAAGACCTAACCTGACTAACAACAATTGAAACTGACCAAACTGAAAGCACGACAGAAACTACCCAGGCAATATATTGTAGGCTAACAGGGTGATACACCTATAACTAGGTGATACTTCACCCTACACCAAGCGATAGACCTCACAATATCTAGGCAATAAACACCAGGTAGGTTGGGTGATAGTTCAGTAGGGGCAAACTATCGCGCGATGTTTCTTCTCAAAGCAGGCGATACTTTTGCAAAATTGTTTAACTCTTGACCAAAACTGTGTAAAATTTGCATTTTTTGGGTCTGTTTGGTCAAAATTTCTAGTTTGAAGGTTGATGTTTTCAATCTCAATCACAATATCAGTAGAATTTTGGCAAGTTTGCAAACAGTGAGAGATCAAACATGTCTCAAAACACTTGAAACAAGGGCAAAAGCAACCTTGCCAAGACAAACACTTGTGATATCAAAATAAAATTGCACCCTATGAATGCTATCAATTATTTGTATATTGAGAATGTTTACACTGGTATCACACAATCGAAGATAATTCAAGAAAATCTATCCTAAAAAGTCAAGGCTCAATACTTACCAACTTAGCCCACAACTTGGTGTCCCCTTGCCTCACATAAAGTGGTTGCCCACAATAGATGTTGGCTTTGTCATGGAAGTGTCAAAGACACAACCAAAGGAACACATATGGTGAGTATCGTAAGGTGATCCGGGTTGTTCCACTTGGATCAATCCTTGCACTAAGAAGATAAGCGGCTGAATAAGGTGGCTTCTATCTAAAGGTTCTTAATAAGGGCTTCCATTCATAACACCCCTCTTGCTCCTCATAGAGGACTGGGACCTTGTGGCCTCAAGAGTACCTTAAGCATTCTTGCTCAATGTTTTCCCCATGGTCGCAATCCCACGAGCTACTCACATCAAGCAAAGACAAGTGTTATGTCTACCAAGGTTTTGTGTCCTCAATAGCCTTGAGATTATAGTGAGTTGGAATAGCCGACAAAAGGCTTGTCCCCACTTGGGTCGTTCCTCTTGATTGCTCAAGAACAGGCCCGCTAAAGGATTCTAAATCTAAACAAAAAGTGGATGATTTTTGAGGTTCAAGGTTTTTGGTTCATCACAAGGGTGAAGAGCATACTCCCCTATCTCAAAAATTTCTCCCAAACACACCAAGCAAAGATTCAATTACCCCCTTGCTTTCAAAATCCCAAGATGGGTCAAGATTTCTGTTTCACCACAAGGGTGAAGAGCATACTCTCCTACCACCTCAAAATTCCTACAAGGTATTAAGTGCCTATGAAATAAAACAACTAGTATATGCCACACTCAATAAAGAAAGCAATTAAACAAGCACTTGATTTGGTTTTTATGCTTAGGGCAGCCCTGCAAAAACCATTAGTAGCCCTCTTTGACATGCAATGTATCAATTTCCTTCAAGCAAGAGCACCTACAAAACAACTTGTTAGACCGACAAGGGTTAGGAAAACCAAAATCTAACAATGGTTAGCACATGAAAAATCAGATAATCTACAAAAAATAATTGATCAAATGACAAAATCTGAAAATGAAACCATCATGGTTGGATTAGGCTCAGAAAGACCTTTCCAATGATATATCACACTTTGATTTTCGATACCATTTGCAAAATTTCTCAAAAATGGGTGCCTATTTTCCAGAGTGCCACGGATTTGAAAACGCTAAATTTTTTTTTAAAAAAAAAAAAACCAAAAATAGCAAGCAAACTGATGAATCTAAAATTTTGGTCTCAGTCTGTCACAAAATTTCACGTGAGACAGTACAGAGGTCGCGCGAGAAAGTACAGAAGCTCACGCGAGACAGAACACAACCCTGCATGAGGAAGCATAGAAGCTCGCATGAGATAGAACCCAGGCCCACGCGAGGAAGCACAGAAGCTCATGCAAGATAGAACGCAACCCATGTGAGGAAGTACAGAAGCTTGCGCGAGATATAATGCAAGCCCGCGTGAGGAAGTACAGAAGCTCACGCGAGATAGAATGCAAGCCCGCACGAGGAAGTACAAAAGCTCACTCGAGACTCCATGACAGTGATGCATGAAAGTATGGACATCACATGAAAATCGCAAAAAAAATTAGAACAGCTGAAACATGCAACAAAAATGCAAGAAAATAAGGACAAAACAGAGCTGTCTTGCCCCACAGTGGGCGCCAAAAATGTATGGATCAAAAGTGACCACACTTCTATGAATCATTACATGCAAGGTGGCTCAAAAATGAGGCCTCACAAAGTGACTCATAACTCTCTATGCATGGAGTTGCAAGGGACTATGATAAACTTGCTCTCAGCTAGAGCTATAAACTAGTGACCTTGCTAGTCAACCATACAATGAGAGATTCACAATGAAGACAAGGGCAACAATGCCAATATCCCCAAATGGAATCAAGGTATGAAAATGCAATGAAAACTAATATGAATATGCAAGATTAATCTATCAAAATGAAAGTACAATGCAACTATGAAAGGAAATAGTAATGGATTACAAATCCCCTAATTAAGCTATGTGAGTTATTCTAAAGCTTGAAAGTGAAATCTAAGCTATGAAAGCATAAACATGAACTACTATGCAAGAATGGAAATTAAATTATGAAGCAAATGAGGAACTCTAAGATGTAATGCAACAATGATCTCCAAAAAGCTCCAAAGTCTTCAAGAATTCCTGCAGCATAGAGTTAGCATAAAACAAGTGTCTTAGAATGAGGGAGAGAGCTCTCCTTTTATAAGAAATGCAAAGGAATGGACCATGGAGATTAAGAGGCAAAAGTCTCAATCAACGGTGGAGCTTGAAAGAGGAGCAATCCATGTGCACAAGTATCCTCCAATAGGAAAATAGGAGTTGACTTTATGTGCATATGAGACAAAAAGTGCTTTTTCCCTTTTTTATAAAATAAGAATAGTGCTTTATTTGTGCAACTTAGGATAAGAAGAAAAGGTGGGGCTTTTTATTTAATAAAAGGAGAGGAAATATTCTTTTTAAGTAAATAAAGACTTTAGGATAAAATGGTTAATCCAATGATAAAAATCCAATATATGATAAAAATTAAGATTTGATTAAGAAATTGATAATGTTGAAAATATTGATTATTGATAAAAATGATTCAGGGTTGATAAATCAAATAAATGGGGCCCAAAGTCTAGGCGACCATTTTTGGGTGCATACACATAGGTCTAGAGAAAAGTCCTAGAAGAGTCAACTTGAGTCAAAGTGTGGTTATGACTCCAAGAAGGAGTAGCATTGATATTTTGATGCTTTTTGATGATTTTAAGATTTTAAAGGACTAGTGGAATGAGTTAGAGTCAAGCTATGCTAGGTAGGTGTGAGGAAAGACAAGTTTTCAAAAAGTTGTCAAAAAGATGTAAAGTTGCTCATGACAACATTTCCTAAAAACTAGGAAAAGGCTCTAATGATGTTCTAAGAACAACCTAAGGGTCCAAACATGTGGGAAGTGGATATTTAAGGTCAAATAAACCCTAATCTGATAGGAGAAGAAAGTATTGTACGGACTGTGTTCTAAAAGCTACACGATTTGACTGTGTTTTTGTGTAACAGAGCCTTCATCCAGTTATTGATGGATTGAATGGATTAAAATAATTCTTTGAGGACTTAATTTTTGTTATCTAATTTCTTTGTGTGGTATTAGTTTGGGTCTTTAGCACGACTAGTGAACTTCTTGTAAATTCTTTGTGTTTCATTGGTTCAATGCCTGTTTCAATGCCAGTCTTGTAAATAATGCTTCCTACTTGACTTCCCATGGTTAAACTTCCATGGCCTCTTGGAATCAAATAGGGGACTTTGTATATATTTTAAATATTCTTTGTGGATTTGTTTCATGGAGGGAAGCTAGTTTTACTATCAAGCCCTAGGCGAGTGTAGTGGCATTCTGGCTAGTGGTTTGTGATGAATAGTAGCAAGAGAGCTTGCTAAATGGATTGGAAGGAACCAATCAATGGTGGGAGAATGTAGAGGGGTGTTTCCTTATTAAGTATATTCAAGGATAAGAGTATTGGAGTTGTGTGAAGTAACCATTGGATGCATAGAAAATAGACTGGTGTGCATGCTCCTAAAACCTTTAAAAATAGGGGTTTGGTGGAAAGCCGGTGTACAGATAGCTTTAGGACTCAAGACCCCAAAAATCTTTAAGTCTTGATTGATGTTAGGAATAATCCATAGTTGATTTGGGGTGTTGTTAAGGAAATGGGAGAAATTCAAGAAACCTAGTTTCTAGGAGGCCTAATTAACCAAAAAGGCTACAAGGCCTCAAAACAAGAAAACTATGAATTCGACTAGAAACCTTTGAAAGAATTCATCGAAGTGGAATAAAATCAAGTGAAAGTGACCTAGGAATGGTCAGAGAACCTAACCTTATAGCCAAGAGTGGATTGGGAGAAAGTTGGTTGAATGGAGTGTAAGGATGCTCTAAAAGATTGAGTAGGAAAGAAGAGTAGTTTGAAATTGGTGGAGAGTTATAGGGGAAGTAGGGGATCATAGAGTTGACTCTAGATAGGGTAGAGAAAGATACCCTAAGAAGACCAAAGAAAGGGTCTTAAGAATATCAAGAGTGCTCTTGTGAGTAGAGCTCCCCATTAAAGTAGTATTAGAGCCATAAAAAGGCTTGGGAATTGAGAAGTGTATGTCAGAAAGAAGTGAAACCATTGGAGATAACACCATGGTGACCAATGAAAAATTGGCTAGAGAAGTGGTTGAACAAAAATAAAGAAATAGGATCGTAGAGGAGACTATAGAAGCCCTAAAGGATAAGCTAGATGAAGTGGTAGAGACAGCTGGTAAGATGAAAGAAAAATTGGGAGTTGAGGATGATAAGGGAAAAGCAATGGATGAAGAGGATTACATCCTTGAACTAGATCCACCAATACAAGAAGAACCCTTCCTTAAAGAAATTAAGGCCTCAGGAGGCAAGGCACTTGAAGGTATACCCCTGTTCACTGGTAAGATGGATTCAAAATTAGTTATGGAGTGGATTGAGGGAATGGAGAATCATTTTGAGTGTGAAGGTGTCTCAAACGCACAAAGAGTGAAGGTTTCCAAGTCAAGAATCAAGGGAATAGCCTTGAAATGGTGGAATTTCCTTCAAGAAGAGAGGGAAAAAGAGGGGAAAATAACAATAGCCAATTAGAGGGCTATGGTAGCTAAGATAAAAGATAATTACTTACTAGAAGACCATGAGATTTAGATGCATAAGAAGAGACAAGGTCTAAGACAAAAAGAGATGGATGTAGCCTCTTACACCGACGAGTTCCAAAAGCTTTGCCTAAGAACCAAAGTCCAAGAGGAAGAAATCATTTGAGTGGCTAGGTATTTGGGTGGCCTAAGATGGATCATCCAAGAGGAGACTGGTTTGTGGAATCCCACTACTATCCATAAGTGTTTTCAATTGGCACTCAAAGTGGAGGAAAGAAGCAAAAAGAAGCAAGACACTACTTCTAGGAGTAGGGGTAGAGGAAGAGACTCAAGAGGTGGACATAGAGGGGGGTCTAGTGGCAGGAATAGTTAATTCAGGAATCAAAGGGAAGCCAAAATCATTGAGCAGACCAGTGAATCAAGAAGTAGGGGAAGCTATGGTAGAGGTAGAAATTCCTATGGTGGTGGCAGAGGTAGATCAAGTGGATTTGGGAGGAGCTCTCATTTTGGTTCTATGAAGTGTTATAATTGTGGGCAATTGGGACACCTTTCATATAGGTGCCCTGATAAACCAACATCTTCACAAGGTGAGAAAAAGATTGTATTTACACAAGAGGAGGATTGTACTAAGCAATCAGAGGTGAGTTTAGACTCAGAGAAAGGAGAAAGTCTCATGTTGAGAAGGATCTTGATCAAAGCACCCACAAAGGATGAACACAAATAGAGAAGGGATCTTTTTAGGGTCAAATGTAAGATCCTTGGCAAAGTATGTAGAGTGATAATAGACTCAGGGTCTACTAATAATGTAATCTCAGAGGAAGCAGTAAAACAACTAAAGTTGACTAAAATACCTCATGCATGCCCTTACAAAGTGACTTAGTTGAATAAGGGATATAATATTTTGGTAAATGAACAAGTGTGGGTTGAGCTTACTATTGGAAAGTATCAAGACAAGATACTATGTGATCTGTTCCCAATGGATGCATCCCATCTATTGCTTGGTAGGCCATGGAAATATGACAGGGAGGCAGTACACCATGGAAAGGAAAACAAGTACTCATTCAAGAAGAATGGAGTAACTTTCAAAATTTAGTCTTTGATAGAGGAAGACGTAGTGGAGAAGGCATAATCTAATGCACTTTTGATGAGTGGGAAAGAGTTCCTACAAGACATGAAAGGAGGAGAAGTTGGCTATGCCATTATGTTGAAGCCAAAGGAGGAGTCATCTAAATAGTCACTTATGCCAATAAAAGTAAAGCAACTGTTAGACTAGTTCAAGGACATAATTAGTGAGGGTACATGAGCTAAATTACCACCAAAGAGGACAATCAGTCATCAGATTGACTTTGTGCCAGGGGCATCATTTCCTAACAAAGCTACCTACAAGATGTCACTAGAACAAAACAAGGAGATAGTCAGGAAAGTTCAAGAGCTTTTGGATCAAGGTTTGATAAGGAAGAGCATAAGCCATTGTGTTGTACTAGTGGTTCTAGCACCCAAGAAGGGATGCACATGGAGGATGTGCACTAACTCAAGAGAAATCAACCAGATCACCATCAGGTATATGTTCCCAATCCCTAGGATAGAAGATCTAATGGACTATTTAGGGGGTGCTAAGTTCTACTCCAAGATAGACCTAAAGAGTGGGTACTATCAAATTAGGATGAAAGAAGGGGATGAGTGGAAATCTACTTTCAAAACCATAGAGGGTCTCTATGAGTGGCTAGTAATGCCCTTTGGCCTCACAAATGCACCTAGTATCTTCACGAGGGTTATGAATGAGGTCTTAAAGGATTATATAGGAGTGTTTGTAGTGGTATATCTAGATGACATATTAGTATTTAGTAAGACAAAGGAAGACCACATGGCACACCTAGAACTTGTATTGAAGAAACTTCAAGAGGAGAAGCTCACCATAAACCTTGAAAAGAGTGAGTTTATAAAACAAGAATTAGTCTACATAGGATTTGTAGTGTCCCAAGGTAACTTGAAGATGGATAAGAGTAAGGTTGAAGCCATTCTTAGTTGGCCTACCCCTAAGACAAGGACTGAAGTTAGAAGCTTCCATGGGTTAGCCCAATTTTATAGGAAGTTTATTAGAAGGTTTAGTGAAATTTGTGCACCAGTCCTTGACACCATCAAAAGAGGGCTCAAGAAAAAGTTTGTATGGGCCAAAGAAGCCAATGAGGGGTTTGAGAAGTTGAAGAAGGAAGTAACTACCTAGCCAATACTAGTTTTACCAAGTTTTGACAAACCATTCATAGTGGAATGTGATGCCAACAACATAGCAGTGGGAGCACTTCTAAGCCAAGAAGGCAGGCTAGTGGTATTCTTTAGTGAAAGGATAAATGAGGCAAATTCTACTTACTCATCCTATGACTTAGAACTATATGCTTTAGTACAAGCCCTTAAGAAGTTGTTGGCATTAAGCATGATTGTCATTAGTGACAACACTTATTCTGAACAGTGCATACCGAGCTGAATAGTGCATACCGAGCAGAATAGTACATACCGAGCAGAACAGAGCTTACTGAGTAGAGAAGAGCTTACTGAGCAGAGCTTACCGAGTAGAATAGAGCTTACCGAGTAGAACAATGCATACCGAGCTTGCAAAGTTTCACAGTGTTTACTGAGTGCTGCATGGTTAAACAAGAAATTTAGTTTCTACTGAGTAACACTTTATCTATCGAGTCTCCAGTATTTACCAAGTTTGAAACTACGACCGAGTGGTTAGTATGGACTGAGCTTCCACTTCTACCGAGTGCATGATGATGCCGAGTAACACAGTGGATGCCGAGTATCAGAAAGTCACCGAGTTAGTTTGCAGTAACCATGTAACTATATTTGGGCCAACTCAGTAATATTTGTGTTTACTTGTTTAAGAGCCAACTTTGTAATTATTTTGGAATTGACTTAGATTGATATATAAATAATGTTTTATGTCATATCCAAAAAAAGGAAGATATAGAGAAGTATAAAAATGAAAAAGAGAGACAGGCAGAGATAAGCGAATTACAAAGGGCTACAACAGTATAAGAAGTAGCAAAGATCTATCCATCACAGAAGGTGATTAGTACATCAAAGAATCTTAATCAGCAAGTACAGTTGCAAGTAAGAGATCTACTGTTTCATCCTAACAGGTGAATCAGCTTGAAATCCTTTAACCAGGTAGACTTAACAGTCTTTGTAAAAATCTCTTAACCGAGTGCATACTTCATTGTATGTTTGTAAAACCTCTAACAAGGTGGACCTAGCAGTCCTTATTGCTCCTAATAGGGCAGATCATCAGAAGTGATCATTGTAAGCCTTAACTGGCAAACTTTATACTGCAGTATTGAAGTTTTGTGGGTATCATCCCCACCCCAGTTTTACTTTCTACTTGGAAGGTTTCTGGGTCACCAAATCTCTATGTTCTAAGTGTTATGAATGTTTTATTCTTTATGTTACTCATGCATGTA
Source organism: Chamaecyparis obtusa (assembly GCA_027943335.1). NCBI lineage: Eukaryota > Viridiplantae > Streptophyta > Pinopsida > Cupressales > Cupressaceae > Chamaecyparis > Chamaecyparis obtusa. The sequence continues at coordinate 1,384,459 of BSBK01000735.1, forward strand.
GTCAGATTATCAATCTAATATTATTAAGATTTGAATTTGTTAAAAGTTTTGAAGTTACTGATTCACCCCTCCCCTCTCAGTAACCTAGATAGTCTTGAATATTTCCAACAATTGGTATCAGAGCTCAGTGGATCTCAGAATAAAGTTTGATAGCTTGAGAAAAGATTCAGGACAATGGAGATATTTAGACTGAACAAAGTAATTGAGAATGAAAAGCTAGATTTGGAAATGGCCATAACTCAACTCAAAGAAGCAAGAGAACATCTTTCCCTTTCCCTAAAAAGAAGGAAGGAACTTGCAAATCAGATCAATGACCACCAGTATGTTGAAGAAAAGATTGAAGACTTTTTCCCTTCAAGTAGCTCAGATGAAGCAAACAATGCAATCAAAGAACTTCTAGAAAAGAGTGGATCTCTGCAAGAAGAAGTGAGAAAATTGAAAAGAGAATAGGAAATTTAGTCAACAAGATTCTGTGAAGTCTTGGAACAAAGAAACAAGATGAAAGATGAAATAGATGGAAAGAACAATGAAATCCAGAATAAAACTCTTCAGCTAGAAAATCTTATTGATCAAATCTCCAATGCAAATGAAGAAATCTTGACTCTAAGATCAGAAAATGAAAATATGAGAGAAGAGCTGAGATCTGAAAAGCAAATCAATTTAAGAGTGATGAGTGAGCTAGATGCTGAAAGGAAAATCAATGAGAGAATGTTGAAATCTCAAGAAGATATCAATCAGGTGTATTAACAAAACCTTCATAGGCAAAAAGGAAAAGTAGGACTTGGATACAAAGAGGAAGGTGAATCCTCCAAACAAGGTACTCAAAAGAATTAGAAACCTGCCTGTAATCACTGTGGCAAAATTGGTCATACTTCAAACAAATGTTGGAGCAATGGAAAAGAAAAATTCAATGGAAAATGCTACAATTGCAATCAGCTTGGTCATAAAGCAAATGAATGCAAGGAGAAACCAAGATTTAAAGGCATATGTCACAAATGTAGCAAACAAGGTCATAAGACATTAGAATGCAGAACTAAAACACCCAATCCAGCGGAAAAAATTATTAAAGTAATGTTTGGTTGGGATTACAACACTTGGTGTAGATGTCATTACTATGGAGAATATGGACACATTGGCATGAATTGTGTAAGGCACCACTTGAGAAAAAGGGATTCTACCATAAGATGTTATAATTGCACTAAGCTTGGTCACATAGCTAAAAACTGCATGAATTTAGGCAAAATTGAAGATGAAAAGAAAGAAAAAGCAAATAACATTAGGAAGCAGATGAGACAGAAGTGGATTCCTAAACCTACCGAGCAAACCAATCCTGAAGTCACTAATGAAGGGAGTGGCTCTATGAGCTCTAACTAGTCTCCAAGAAAGCACTGGAACTGTATCTTCATAGACATATTTCAAAATAGTTCCTGAACTGAAAGGAAGACAGATCCAAATCAGTATGCAAGATACAACAGGATCACAAGAAGGTCAGTATCAGTTACCCCCGAGCAAGGTTGGGAGTAACCTAACTTCATTTGGTTACCAAGTAAGGTCAGAGAAGTATGAATTCATATGATTGCCGAGTTGCAAAGTCTTCACCGAGCAATTAATTCATAGTGGATGACAGCCTATCTAATTCAATACCCTAATTCGTACTGAGCATTAATGACAAAGTTTTAACAAAAGGAGTGAAATCAAGTTCACTATTCACCGTGAACAAAAGTCTCCTAGTGCAATCAAGCATTTCGAAGCATATTTCAGCAAGATATTCTCTTTCCTTGAAGAATTTACTGTGTTCACCGAGCTACCATGGCATCATCCAGCGCTAAAGTGAAGAAAGGTTCAGAAATGTTGGTTCATGGAGAATGGAAAGCACTAGATTTCAAACTCGTGCCCACAGTTGCCGGAACCCTAGACCCGAGTGGAGCTCAATCTCAGATCCCTGCTAAGGTACTCCTTATTAACGATATTCGCAGTCATTTTAAGTGTACAATTCAAGAGCTTGGAACCCTAGAGATAGATACTATTCATGAGGAACTATGTGTCGATGGTGTTCTCAAACCGGAGCATCAACATTTGGAAGATAAGGGTTTAGTTCACATCACACACTTGCCTCAGAGCTTTCAGATAAAATGGGTCAGATATATCCTCAGCCAAGTACATGAAGTTAAAATATGGCTTGAGCAACTAGTAGAGATTACGAAGAAGATGATTCACCGAATCATTGGTCTTCCCATGCTCGACAAGGCAAAATCTACAAAAACCCTAAGTCAGACGGAACTGGAAGAGAAAACCCTAGCCGAGTGGGATGGTAGAGGTATGAAGATAAGAAAAATTACTAATGCAGAATTGAAGTTTGGTATACATATCGTAGCTCACAAGATATACAGTTCAAGTTGGCAGAACAGTGTTCCATGTGAAGCAGTTGACCTAGCGTATAAAATTGTAAAAAATAATCTGTCATTTGACCTAGTAGATCTTTCATTGAAACAGTTCAACAAGAACATGGAGAGCATCCAAACCTCAAAGAACAATCCATGTAAGTTTGGCTCACTGTTGGTTTGTTTATTTTTCTATGCTCAAAAGTTTTTCCCATCAAAAGGCACGGTAGTATGGAGAAAAGATGTGCCGGTTCTTTATCAGATGAATGAATACATTTCAAAAATGGGTGACAATTTTGAAAGCATAATGGATAACTATTTTGAATCATTTAAAGAGAAAATGAACAATAGATTCTGGATTCCACAGAAATTGGTGGAAGATTACAAAGATGATATTTGTTTCATGGTGGACTATGATAATCTGTATATACAGGCAGCAAAACCAAGGATTGTACATGTGAAACCTCTTCCCTATGAGGTAAATATTGATGAAACCAAGAATATTATTGAAGCCCTAATTAATCAACATGTTAATCCAAAGGCACCATATTTTGGGACATATGAAGAAGCTAAGGAGAGAATTGAGCTTATTATAAAGCTTCCACAAGCGGTTAACAAAGAATGAAAGAGGATGGCCAAAATACAAGCTAGCACACCTCTAATGTCAACCAAAGAAAAAGGAGAGGACTTTGAAGAAGAAGAAGAGAAAAAGGATGAGGAGGAAGAAGAACAAGTACCAGCAAAGAAGAAAGGAAAAGTAATTATCACCAAGGCACCCAAGCAACCCTCTGCAGTATTTACAAGAAGGAGTGCAAGAGGCAAGGTAGACAAAGACAGTGAAGAAATAGTATTCAAAAGGCCTCCTCCTTCATTAAAAGAAAAGATCAAGGATTTGAGAGAAGGATCTGGAATTGCAACCTTCAAATCTCTCAAATATGAAATTAGATCTGAGGAAGAGTAGCAGGAAATTGAAGATGCTGTTGTCGAGAAAATAGGAAAATGGAAATACTCACCTGAAGAGATAGCTTCTCAAAACCCAAGAATTTTTCTAACAAAATTAAGTTGAGATGGTCCAATTCAAGACAAACTATCAAGGACATCTATGCTCAAACCTTGAGGCAATTAATGCCAAGTTTGAAAAATGCTGAAATTAATAAGGCATTAATAGATAATGAAAATAAGTTGACACTCAAATTCAACAGTTGTTTGATTTTGATCAAAGATATTGAGTCGGTTGTGAAGAGTGCCACTGCCACATGGAAAAACATCTATAATCTTCACAAACCGAGTGCCGGAACTATGATAATCAAGGATATTGATGATGACAGTGATGAACATGAAGAAGATACCGAGGTAGACAAGCAAAGTGATGAGGAAGATAATATTGTTCAGGTAGCTGCAGAAGTCATTGCCTCACTTCCTCACTCTCCAGCAAAAGTTGCTACACCTAGCACGGAGATAACTTCAAGTATGATTGTGAAAACTTCCACAGATACATCAAAAGTCAAATCATCACTAGCACAACTCAATGTATCATCGACAGAAATGACTACCACCTCTTTTACCAAGTTGTAGTCTCCTGTATCTACTTCAGTACCTACTTCCATATCAAGTTTTCTAGCAGTAAGTACCTCAGTTTTGGATACTTCAGTAAGTATTTCAGTTTTTGATTCTACAATTGTGAATACTTTAGTTTTGAGCCCTTCAAGTATTCCAGTCGGTAGTTTATCATTTTTCATAGCTAGTCCTACAATGTCTACAATAACTTCTACAAAGGCATTAAGTGCAATAACAGTTGATCCTAAGGCTCAACCAAGTACAAGATTTTTGAGTAAGAATGTAGAAGAGGATATAGACTTAGATGAGGAGATAGAGATTCCAAAATTAGACTTTGCAAATCTTTCAGCAGACCAAATGCAAAACATTGGTGAACTCCTCCAAAAGAAAGCAAAGGAGAAGAAACTAAAAGAAGAAAGGGACAAGGAATATAAAATTATTGAAGATGCAAAGGATATTTTGTCAGAAGCATTAGGTATTAAAGTTGATTCCTCTCAACATATTTTGTTATAGTTAGCTGAGGTAGTAAACAAGTTCCATGAGGATTCCTCTATGTTAGATAAGATTCTTGAGAAAGCCGAGAAGAAGTTTGACAATAAAGTGCTTGAGCATGTTGCTCAGCATATAGCTATTAATTAGGCAGAACTATCTTCAGTTTTGACAGATATTGAGTCCTCCTATTCCAATGTTACCTCACTTGTTGCTAAGCTATGTAATGTTGCCGAGTTCACTAAGGAAGTCAAGGATAAATTGAATAAGATTGATGAGGATCTGAAGGACAGTGTACAGAAGTTGCAACTTGAACCTAGTTCAAGCTTTGCACATCATATGAAAATCACATTCCTATCAAATAGGTAGTCAAAATTATTAAAAGAAGATACAAAGATTTGGTCAACACTGCTAGATATTTAGAACATGATCTTTCCCATCATGGACATAATGCAAAAGCACATTGTTCACTCAAAAGCATTACTCCATGACAATCAATTTTCCATTGCAGATCACATGATTGAACTCTCTGCAGAAGTCCAAATTGCACTCCAAACATGCAAGATTCTGCAAGAGAATTGGGACAGAACTCTGGCACTAATCATAAAGGTACATTCTAATTTTCTTTCACATTTTGGATTCTCCTTGTAAAATACTTGTATATACACCTTTGGCATTATTGTCAAAAAGGGGGAGAAAATGTATAGGAGAAAGTGTATAAGATTAAGGTGTGTAATACGAAAGGGGGAGAAAGTACTCTATATAAGGGAGTCATGAAATGTATAAACAACAATTTGACAAAGATAAATTTTGAAAAAAAAAAAAAAAGATTCAGCATGATTCTTGTATATAAGTTTTGGCAATAAGTGTTTTTGTCACTAATGCCAAAGGGGGAGATTGTTGGCATTAAGCATGATTGTCATTAGTGACAACACTTATTCTGAATAGTGCATACCAAGCTGAACAGTGCATACCGAGCAGAACAATACATATCGAGTAGAACAGAGCTTACCGAGTAGAGCAGAGCTTACCAAGCAGAGCTTACTGAGCAGAACAGAGCTTACCAAGCAGAACAGTGCATACCGAGCTTGCAAAGTTTCACAATGTTTACCGAGTGCTGCATGGTTAAATAGGAAATTTAGTTTCTACCGAGTAACACTTTATCTACCGAGTCTCCAGTATTTATCAAGTTTGAAACTATGACCGAGTGGTTAGTATGGACTGAGCTTCCACTTCTACTGAGTGCATGACGATGCTGAGTAACGCAGTGGACACAGAGTATCAGAAAGTCACCGAGTTAGTTTGCAGTAACCGTGTAACTATATTTGGGCCAACTCAGTAATATTTGTGTTTACTTGTTTAAGAGCCGACTTTGTAATTGTTTTGGAATTGACTTAGATTGATATATAAATAATGTTTTATGTCATATCCAAAAAAAGGAAGATATAGAGAAGTATAAAAATGAAAAAGAGAGAAAGGCAGAGATAAGCGAATTACAAAGGGCTACAACAGTATAAGAAGTAGCAAAGATCTATCCATCATAGAAGGTGATCAGTACATCAGAGAATCTCAATCAACAAGTACAGTTGCAAGTAAGAGATCTACTGTTTCATCCTAACAGGTGAATCAGCTTGAAATCCTTTAACCGGGTAGGCTTAACAGTCTTTGTAAAAATCTCTTAACCAAGTGCATACTTCATTGTATGTTTGTAAAACCTCTAACAAGGTGGACCTAGCAGTCCTTATTGCTCCTAACAGGGCAGATCATCAGAAGTGATCATTGTAAGCCTTAACCGGCAAACTTTATACTGTAGTATTGAAGTTTTGTGGGTATCATCCCCACCCCAGTTTTACTTTCTACTTGGAAGGTTTCTGGGTCACCAAATCTCTATGTTCTAAGTGTTATGAATGTTTTATTCTTTCTGTTACTCATGCATGCAGTCAAATTATCAATCTAATATTATTAAGATCTAAATTTGTTAAAAGTTTTGAAGTTACTGATTCACCCCTCCCCTCTTAGTAACCTAGATAGTCTTGAATATTTCCAATAGAGGCACTACCTATTGCCTAAGGAGTTTGTGGTTTTCACTGATAACTAGGCATTAAGTTACATCAATACTCAAGAGAAACTTAGGTTTAGGCATATCAAGTGGATGGAGTTCCTACAATGTTCTTGTGAGTGGAGCTTCTCCTCTTAAGAAAGAAGAGAGTGAATCTCCATACAAAGGGTCTTAAGAAGAGAAAGAGTGCTCTTGTGAGTAGAGCTTCCCATCACTTATTCTAAAACTTGACTTTACTTATAGTTGTACCATGTACCTTTCTTGTACCAATTACTTATGTTTCTTCATATCTTTCTCACAAATTTAGGTTGTTCCTAAAGAGTGAACATCTGCATTAACTCAAAAATAGATAATCTGATAAAGCATGAATTGATGCAACCTGCATCTTTTTCTAATGAACATTAGAGAGGGAAATGACCCCTAATTTACCTCTTAGGTACTCAAAAGTATCCTTAGGCAATGGATTTGTGAATATGTCAGCAAGATATTCCTTAGATTTTACATATTTTAGCCTTACTTATTTTTCTTATACTTGTTCTCTTAAATAGTGATACTTGACTGATATGTGCTTTATCTTTGAGTGCATCATCAGATTCTTTGAAATGTTAGTAGAACTAGTATTATCAAAATAGATTGTCACAGGACCATCTATCTCCTCTTGTATCCCTTCAATTGGTTTTTTTATCCACACAATATTAGAAAAATTGATTGCAGAAGCAACATATTTTACCTTAGTAGTAGACTAAGAAATGCAACTTTTATTTTTTCTTATCCATGTCACCAATCTTTCTCCTAAGAAGAAAGATCCTCCACTTGTGATTTTCCTATCATCCACATTTCTTGCCCAATCAATGTCAGTATACACTTTCAATTCAAAATCACCATCCTTTTTGTACCATAAATGATGGTCCTCGGTTCCTTTCATATATCTAAATATTCTCTTCACAACAGTCAATGTGTTTCTTTAGGATTAGAATAAAATCTAGCCACAGTTCCAATAACATGAGAAATATATGGCCTACGATGAACAACATATTGTAGCTTACCGATCATGGATCTATATAGGGTTTCATTTACCTTAGTAGAGTCATCTTCCTTTAACCATTTACTTCAGATAATCATTAGTGTACCAACTGGTTTTGAGTCTTTCATCCCAAAAATTTTCAGGATCTCTTTGATGTATTATGATTGAGTTATGTATATGCCTTCTTTGATATGTTGAATTTGAAATCCAATGAAAATTTTGATTTCTCCAATCATTGACATTTCAAATTCCTTTCTCATTTCATCAATAAATTATCTGCACATTATTTCATTTCCTCCAAATATGATATCATCAACAAAAATTTCAGCAATTAGTACCTCGTCTGCAAATTCACTTTTAAAGTACACATTAGTGTTGTCACTCATTCTGATGAACCTATTCTCATTAGATATGAGTGGATTCTTTCATACCATGCTCAGGGTGCTTGTTTCAGACCATACAATACCTTGTGAAGTTTACATACCATGTGTTTCTGATTTTTGTCAATAAATCCTTCCAGTTGGTCAATGTATACTTCCTCTTCCAGTATTTCATTCAAGAATGCAAACTTTACATCCATCCGATAAAATTTGAAACCTTTGTGAGTAGCATATGAGAGTAAAATTGTCACAACTTCTAGTCTTGCAGTAGGAGCAAATGTCTCACCATAGTCAATACCTTCTTCTTGAGCATATCCTTTGCATACAAGTATAGCTTTATTTCTGACCACTTCTCCATTTTCATTTAGTTTATTCCTGAAAATCCACTTTGTACCAATAAAATTCTTATCCTTAGGTCTCGATACTAATGACCAAGTATTATTCTTTTCAATATCTTCTTTCATTTCTTTTATCCAATCTTCATTTTCAAGTGCATCCTTGACTAGTCTAGGCTCAAATTCAGAAATAAAACATATATTGTCTTTCAACTTACTTCTTGTCATGACTCCTACATTTTTGTCTCCAATAATTTTAGTCAGTGAATTGTTCATTTTTATATACTTTGCTAGTACTAGCTAGGTTCTCTGTTCTTCAACATTTTAATCTCTCGGTGGGGGCTCAACTTGTTCCTCCGTTTCTTCTTACAACTTGAGTACTTTACTAGAAATTCCTTCATGTACATATACAAATCTTTGTTAATATTTTGGTTCCCTTTTTCTATCTTCATCATTTCTTTCTGCAAACTCATCAATCTTTACATTTGCACTTTCCACAATTTTATTAGTAGCCTTATTCAGACATTTATAAGCTTTTCTCTTTGTGGAGTAACCTAGGATTATACCTTCATCTCTTTTAGAATCAAACTTTCCATTCCTAGTACCTTTTATAATATAACACCTACTTCCAAAAAAATTAAAGTAGCTAACATTCGATGTATGTCCATACCAGAGTTCATAAGGTGTTTTATTTGTACCTTTCTTCAATTGTACTTAGTTGAGGGTGTAGACAATAGCACTAATGGCTTCTCTCCATAATGTTTGTGCAACCTCCTTCTCAACCAACAATGTTCTAGCACAATCAATTATTGATTTATTCCTTATTTCAACTATGCCATTTTGTTGTGGAGTTTTCGGTGTAGAGACTTGTCTTTTGATTCCATTCTCATTGTAGAAGATAGAAAATTCATCAGAGATAAATTAACCTCCTCTATCTAATCTTAAATACTTTAGTTTCTTACATGTGTTCTTCTCAACTCTTTCCTTATACCATTTAAACATTTGAAATGCATCATAATTTTCTTTTAAGAACATTACCAACATCATCCTTGAGTAGTCATCAACAAATAAAATGAAATATCGATCACCATAATATCTTTGTACTTTCATAGAGCCATAGAGATCAATATGAACTAATTCCAATATACCATTAGATGAGTAAGACTTGCTTGAAAAATTTGATTTAGTCATCTTACCAATCTGACATTCCTTACACATAACTCTATTAGGATATCTTAATCTCGGTAGACCTCTGACTCTATTTTTCTTACTAACTTTGATCAAGTTATCAAAATTTACACATGACAGAGTCTTTTATGCCATAACCAAGCATCTTCAAATTTAATAAACAAGAAACTTCTTGAAACCATATCAAGGTAGAATAAGTTACCTTTAGGTTGTTCACCAATTCCAATCAAATCACTAGCAGCATCATAGATCTTTACTTTTCTGTTCTGAAATTCTAGTCGGGGACCAATATTATTCAATTGCACAACACCCAACAAGTTGTATTTTGGTGCTTGAACCCAATAGGCATTATCACATTTAATCTTTTCATTCAGCATAATGGATCCTTTTTCTTTTATAGAACATGGAGTATCATTTCCAAATCTAACAAATCCTCCATCATACTCTTCTAGGTTCTCAAACTTATCAATGTCACTAGTCATGTGATGTGAAAAACCACTATCAATAATCCAAGGATCAATTTTACTTACTTGAGAAATATGGGCTTTTTCATCTTCATACCTCTCTTCTTCTGAGTCATCCTTCATAGCAACATTAATCACTTCCTTACATTCTTCTCTATCATTAGATTCATCATCAGTTACCCCTTCCTCAACTAGGTAGCATGATTTATTTCCTTTGTCTTTTGAAGTCTCTAAAATTTATGTATCGGTTCTCCTTTTTGTCCTTATCATTCCTATCATTTTAAGGAAACCTAGATGAAATATGACCAATCTTGTTGCAGTTAAAATATTTTAGAAGAATTTTACCTTTATACTTTCCTTTTCCTCTCAGTAGTCTCTTTGCTAGTAGTGCTTTCAGGTATTCTTGCTCTTTTTATTTGATTAGGATACTATCATAATCATTTCCACCTGACCCATAGTGATGATCTCTTTCTATTCTTGAACTTCCAATACTTAAAGATGATTTAAAATTTGTTTCAATAGTCGGTAAACTATTATCATAATTACTAAGTTCAAATGTAGTCAGTTTACCAATAAAGGCATCAAGAGGAACAATGTTATTAGGTATGGATCTCAGTTCCTGAATAGTAGAGACTCGAATAGTATAATTGGGTGAAAGGGTTTTGAGAATTTTTCTTACCACTTCTTCTCTAGTTAATGTTCCACTAGCACCTTTGATAACACTTACCACTTCCTTAATTCTGAAACTATACTGTGCAATTTTATCTTCTTCTTTCATTCTCAGCTCATCAAAATTTCCTCTAAGACTGTCAACCTTAGACTTTTGTACATGCAAATGACCTCCATAAACAAGTGCAAGCTTATCCCACGTCTCTTTTACTATAATACGGTCCTTTATGTCATTGAATTCAACCTCGGTTAGGAAAGAATCAATTTCAATCATTACTGAGTTGTGTTCCTACTTTTCTCTCATCTGATCAAGTGTCATGGGTCCAGGAGATGGTGGAATTTTGTCAGTATCCAAATGGTTGAGTGAAGAATCTCCAATCCCAGCTAGGTATAACCTCATCCTACTTTTCCATGTAGAGAAACCCTCCTTGTTTAGCTTTGGTACTTCTCTCCTATACATCTTTGGATCTTTCACTTAAGTCTTATAAATTTCTACTTCTAAGAACCAAGACCTCTGATACCAATTGTTAGATAATTGAGAGGGGGTGAATAAGTTATAGAATCAGTTATCTTAGTCCCTTAACAATTTTTAACCTTAAAATCCTCTCAGTAGATAGTCTATACAATCATATTTAAACATTTAATTGACCATAGTAGTATTCATTAGAAAATCAATAAATAGCATGAAAAACATTCAATCACACTTTAACACCTGTATTTAACGTGGAAACCCAATTTGGGAAAAACCACTGTGGAAATATCACCCACAAAATAATTCACTCTTTTGAAGTGAGCTTGGTTAAAAGCCAATCCTTTTAAAGATTACAAACACGTTTGCTAGATGTGACCCTATTAGGGTGTTTTCACCAAAGATCAACTAGATCTGTCACCCTATAATGAGTGGCCTTATAAGAGGACTTTATAAAATTTGTTAGAATGCCACCTTATAAAGGATTTAGAAATTAGGACTATTAAATCCACTCGGTTAAGAGATTTTCTACTACAATGATTAGAAACTAACAGTGAAATGATCTGTTAAAACATGCCACTACCTTTTCCTATTCAGATCTCCTTTATCCTCATTTGTCCTCTTCAAAACTCTTCCTTTCTGGCTAATCAATACACACACTTCATCTCATCATTTTTCTTCACTTCATTCACACAATCCTTCAACTCTATTCTACTCAGTGTAGCATTTTTTTCAATTCAATTTTCTACTCTGAATATCAACACTTCATCATCAACAACAATATCAATATTATCATCATAATCATTGTGATCATCCTTTATATAGATAAATTTTGTCGCTTAATCCTATCACCACTTAATCTCATCCATTCGATAAAAAATGAATCTCGGTAAAATGTTTTATGATTCTTGCTAGCTATATCTTTACCTTGGAAATTGAACTTTTCTTGGATCTCAAACCAATCATTAAATCTTCACCATTTATCTGTACCTAATGATTATGATATGTTGATTTCATTAACTAACTTTGTTCCTTAGAATATTCTAGATCAATCTCGATCTTCACATGATGTCATCTTGTACTTGATTCCTTGTTTAACCGACCAACTTCATCTACTCGATAAAGTCTTTCTACTCGGTTAATTGTGACCAACCAATATCTTTACTTACTGATAATTGTTTCTAGCTCAGTAAAACACACCTTTTTCTTGTCTTTTCACCTTGCAACTTCAATTATTTGTTACCGATCAACATAACTTATTTGTGCAACATTCTAACACTTTATTAAATCATGTAAAACAATCCAATCAATATTACCTTGTCATAGACCGATTCAACGATTGCCTAATTAAGCTCATATACCTAACATCACTTCTTTATTTCATCTTTTGTCTTTACCAATCATTTATTCTCTCAACATCATATATTTCAAATTTATATGACAACTTGAAATCAATAAGTCAATAGTATTGACATCAATGAGAACATACCAATTAATCCAATCCTTCTACATACCTTTTATTTCTATGTTGACCCTATTCATTCTCATCAGTTCAACAATCTCATCAATTGGGGTAAAAAATAATGCATAAAATGAGAGATCCTTTTTCTCTTGAAAAGGCCTCTATTTATAGATTTTTGGAGGGAAGGGAAGGGCTTGGATGAGGTGAGGAATCACTTTTTTTAGTGGAATTAATGGATAATTAGGTGGGAGGGTAGTTTTAGCAAGTAGAATGATAGGGATAGGCTAGGTTTCTAGGTTGGGTTTAAATTAAATTCAAATTAAATTTAAATTAATCATGGACAACAAGAATTAGAGATTTGTGGGGAATTTTAATAAATATAAATTTAGTAAAGGGGGATTTTGTGAGACAAATGTATTAAATTGATTTAATACATTAGGATGGTATTTAAATTATATTTAAATACAAAAAGAGAAATGGAAATGTTTAATTGATTAAATTAGATAGTTAGATGAATATAATTAATTGATTTTAGGAATTATTAATTAAAATAAATTTAATTAATAAAGTTAATTTTTAGACATCTACATTTTGCCCCTCTTTGATGCAATGTCACAAGTGTTCTTACGTCAAAGAAAATAAAATAAGTTTCCCCTAATGAAATTAGATGCCTAAGGGTTGCATCGAAGCGACAACAGTAAGAGGTTGTGCCACCTCAACAAAATAATGCAAAGGCAAAGCTTTGTGGAATTTTCTTGAAAATAATGCAAAAAGGAGAGGAATGAGGAGAAAAGAGGGGGAACGGGGAAGAAAAAAGGGAGTATCAAAGAGAGGGTGGGGGATAGTGAATAAATAGAAGACTTTCCCAAAAGAAAAAAGAAAAAAGAAAAAAAGAAATCATGGATTTAATGTAGTTACCGAAACAAGACTTGGGGATTAAATTATGTTAATGTCATAGAGCACACCCTAGTTTGATATTGCAATAGGAGTTATGCACCATGCATTACAAAACACAGATGACATTTTCCCTTTACGTGGAATAGACACACAAACAAGATAGGTATATCTAGAAACATAGATGTAGATCACTCAAAGATGATGGAACTAATGCAGTGACACTCATAAGGAGAGTGAGTACACCCAAGGTTTTTTAGGGACATGGTGGAAATGCACAAGGCCTTGCCCCTAGTAAGGCATGCATTATCATAACTTTGTAATCGAGAAAGATGCACTAAAGTACCAACAAATAGATCACATCGTAAACGATGCATGTACCAATATACATGATTCAAGATACACCAAGATATAGAAGATCAAAGCGATCATGAGTAGGTTTCTATCGACACAAAAAGATAAAATCAACAAAAAGGCCTCATGACCAAGAAGTCATTTAGTCCAAAGTTCTTGCTATGGATGAGATTATGTAATGGAGGGTTTGATAAGCCAACACACAAAGGATGCATCCTAACGGGCCAATATTGGATTGTTTGTCAAAGTGGATATTCACTGGCAATAGCTATAGGTAGAACAACTAGCTCAGAAAGTCAATCTCAAAACTGATTTGGTGAAAAACTCTTGTGGTCACTATGTCTGGAAAAAGCTCAGCATGATGGAGTTAAGATTAGTATACTAGGACAAAGACATGGTGCAAGTGGTGATGGGTTGGGATGAGGGTGACATGATGGTAAGAGGGATAATGGATCATTATTGTGAGAAATGTTGCATTGTGTGGATGAGAAGAAACATGAAACTGAGAGGCACTGAATATGGACAAACCTTGAATTTTTGGATTTGAACCAATGTTTCTAATTTTTAGGTGTTTTCTAATTTTATGATTTATTTGGGATTTTTGTAATTTTTACAATTTTTGGATTTTGTACTGACTTTCTATTGTACATGAAGGATTTTATGGAAGCAACGAGAGAACTTTATTACAACCAAGAGTGAATATGTATGTACAATGAAACTAACACTATCATATAAAAAAGTGACCAATATATACAAAGCTTAGGGATTGGGATATTAGTGCAAATCTTAACGAGTGTATGGAATAATGGAACACCCAGGGAATATGAGGTTTGTGGTAGCTAATGGGAACGTGTGATTTGGTAGATAAATGGGTGTGATGGGATGAGAGTGGATAGGGTGAGAGTTTGATAGATAATGGAATGGTCCTCTATGTGTGATGCATGTTTCTAGGTTTTCACCACGCATACTTTCCCAAGGTGCCTGATTACCAAGTTTTCACCATTAGATGATTATTTCTCTTTACTCTTTTTTTGCTATTTTAATTTTTTAATTTTTCTTTTTAAATTTTTTTTGTTATCATCAAGGTGCCTATTTACCAAGTTTTCATCAAGATAATTATATTTTTAGGATATTTTATACTTTTTAAGGATTTTTTGTGTACATTGCATGGCTCAAGCATAAAACTTCTTAAGGTGAATAATATTGATGGGGTCATTCAGAGGTTCCCCTTCTAGTGTTGATAATTGATAAGCCATTGAGCCAAAATAGGTTGTGACAATATAAGGACCCAACCGAGTGGGTTCAGATTTTCCTTTCTTCACTCAATCTACTTGTACCTTCTAATTCTCTTTTAGGACCATATCTCCCAGCTAAAACTGTCATGGGTGGACCTTCTTGTTGTAGCTTCTTTTAGTTCTGTTCTGGTATACAACTAGGTGATCATATGTTTTTTGTCTCTTCTCATCTAATAGATCTAGTTGTGTGAGGCATGTTACATGGTAGTCTTCATCAATGACCAGGTTCTTGAGTGACACACACAAAAATGGTAGTTGACCTTTATTGGTAAGACAACTTTTGTACCATATACAAGAGAATATGGGGTGGTGTCTATGAGAGTGTGGTAGGAGGTTTGATAAGCCCAAAGGGTGAGATTGATTTGGAGGTTCCAGTAACAACCAGAATCATTGACAACCTTTTTGAGGATTCTTAGGATGGATTTGTTGGTTTCCTCAACTTGCTCATTCCCTTGGAGAAAATATGGGCTAGTAAAGTGATGGTGAATGTGGAACTAGTCGCATAGATGTTTCATATGCTGGTTCTCAAATGGTGTACCATGATCTTTGAAGATGGTGGAAGGGATGTCAAAGTGACAGATGATATGGTAGAGGACAAACTTGGATATTTGGATATTTGTAGTGAGGATGAGAAAGATCACTTCAACCCACTTTGTGAAGTATTCATTAGAAGTAATAAAGTACTTGTGTCCATCTGGGGAAAGGGGGGTATCTTACCAACAAGGTCGAAGACCCAACATGAAAACAAACATAGATGAGCAATAGGATGTAGGTCATGTGTTGGAACATGAATCAGATTGGCATGTTACTAACATGGTAGACATTTCTTCACAAACTCACAAGAATCCTATTCCATTGTAGGCCAATAATACCCCACTCTAAGAAGCTTCTTAGCTAAGACCATGCCACTCATGTGGGCACCATAAATTCCAGTGTGAACTTCTCATAAAGCTTGGGCAGCCTCGTTTGATTCTAAACACATAGAGAGGACATTGTGATACCCAAAAAGATATAGGGTGTTGGTTACAAGAGTATATCGAGATGCTCTGTGAATATGATTATGGTGTTGGGTGTTTGTGAGGTGAGGGGATATGATACCATTCTTTAGGTAAGTTTGGATGTCATGGTACCATGGATACTAAGGACCAACCAAGACACACACCATTTATAAATTGACATTCTCATAAGCGGGTGTGTGGAGCTTCTCAACTAAAAATTCATATTGTGTGGCATCTCAAGGGATTTAAAGGAGGGAACTGATAGTGGAAATTGCATCTACTTCTTTGTTTTGTAATCTAGGTGCTTACATAAATTATTCTACTATAGAATTGTTCTTTCATTTTGTCTACCAACTCTTTGTAGGGAAGAAGATTGTTGTCCTTTGTATGGAACTCATCCACAACTTTCTTTATGATGAGTTGTGAATCGCCAAATGCTTGTAGCTCTGTGATGTTCCATTGAATAGTTTCCCTTAGACCTGAGATAAGGGCCTCATATTCCACAATGTTATTGGTGTAGGGGAATCCCAATTTGAATGAATTGGGGATCTAGTCACCTTGAGGAGTGACAAAGAGAATTCCTACCTTTTCCCCATGAGTCATGTATGATCCATCAAAGTAGAGATTCCACGTGGGTTGTTATTTGATCATGCACAAGTGTTCATTTGGAAATTCCATGACCAAGGGATATGTATCCACTAGTGGTGCTTCTACCAATTGATCTATGATGACTTGTCTTTTTATTTCCTTTTTGTCTACATATTGAATGTTGAACTTATTGAGGAGCATTACCCATTTATCCATGTGATTAGTTAGTGTTGTGTGTGAAAGTAGATACTTTAGAGGATCTATTTTGGAAATGGATCTCATAATGTGACTGAGCATATAGTGTCAAAGTTTTTGAGTGGAAAAAACAACTACTAGGCAAGATTTATCCATTGGTGTGTAATTTAGGTCATAGCCAACAAGCATATGACTAATATAATAGATATATCTTTCTTTTCTATTATCGTCAAGTTGAGCCAAGAGTTCCCCTAGTGTTGTAGCATTTCTAAAATGTACAAAATGAGAGGCTCTCCTAGGGTAGGTGGTAGGAGGACTCACCAGATATTCTTTGATCTTTTCAAAACTTCTTTGGTACAAAGGGCCCCATTTGAAATTGTTGTCTTTACACAGTAGATGGGTGAATGGTTGAAACTTATTTGCAATGTGATATGGACCTTCTGACAAATTTTATCTTACCTTGGAGATTTCAAAACTACTTGAGTGTCCTAAGAGGAGGCATTTCCATTATGGATTTGACTTTCTTTGGATCAATTTCTATGCCTCTTCGAGGTACAATGAATCCCATGAGTTTTCCAAATTTAAATCTAAAGACATAATTATTTGGATTGAGCTTCACACCATAATGGTGGAGGTGATCAAATACACATTCTAGCACATTGAGATGGTCAAACCTTACTTTTTATTTTTCTAGAATATCATCCACATAGTCTTCAAGGATTTTATGGATCATGTCATGGAATATGATAGTGATGGCTCATTGATATGTGGCTCCAACATTCTTCAAACAAAAAGGTATCATGTTGTAATATAAGGTACCCCATGGGGTTGTGAATTCTATCTTATGTTGATCTTCTTTTGTGATGCATATCTGATTATAGTCAGAGAAACCATCCATGAGTGATAGCATCACATGCCCGATAGTGAGGTCATCAATCATGTCAATATTTGGCAAGGGAAAATCATCCTTAGGACATGCCTGTTGAGGTCTTAGAAATCTATGCATATTCTAATTTCTCTCAATGGCTTGGAAACTGGGACCATGTTGGAAATCCATTCTGTATAGTTAATGGAACAACTAATCTTAGCTTGTAGGAGATTTTATAATTCTTCTTTGACTAGTAAGGCCACCTTAGGGTGCATTTTTTGAATCTTTTTCTTGATTGGTTTTGCATTTGGATCCACTGCAAGGTGATTTACAACTAGGTGGGGGTCCAATCAAGGGATATAAGCATAAGACCATGAAAATTTTATCGTAGCTTCCTGGAGGAGTGTTGTAAAATTTTCTTCTTTAGCCTTTGATAATGATGTTGTGATGTATGTGATTCTCAGACATTCTTCAGTTCCCAGATTGATAGGCTTTGTTTCTTTGATAAGAATAGATGACTGCTCTGGCATGTAATGATGAATAAAAGGAAGAGGTGAGTCTTCATCTTATGGAACCTCAAAGAATTTTTCACCAGAAGATATACCTTTTGCTTTTACTTTTTTGGAGTCAAAAAGTTTCCCATGGGGGTTTTCACCAAGAGACTCATTTTTTTAATTTTTCCTTTTTAATTTTGTGGCTAAAGACTTCCTCTTCCCCAAAGTATCCCTCGAGGTCTAGCTTCTAGACATGTATTGAGTCATGCCCCCAGTTTTGTTGTTATTCTATTGATCCCATGAATAAATTAGGAGAACTTCCTCACTTTGGAACTCATGATATATAATGCTTAGTTGGTCCCAGTCTATGAATTTAGGATGAGTGAGTGGGAGGTTGATGAGGTTTATGGAGAGTTGGTGAAGGAAAAAATTTCCCATGAAAGTTTCATCATCAAATATATTATTTTAGGATCTCTTAACTTCCTCTTCAAGGATGTCTTCGACCTAAAAAATTTCACCCAAGGCGTTAGGATACATGTAGCTAGTTTTTTGGTTCCCCCATTCATGTATAGGTCAAATCGAAGCCCTTGATTCCTTTGTCAAAGTGAGGATTCAAGTGGAGACTTCATGCCACTTTCTTTGTGGCCTAAAATACCTCCTTGGTAGTTCCATTGTTCAGTAGCTAATCTATGAGAATTGGGGTACTTCTCCAAGTAAATAAACCAAGGACTTTATCGTCAAGAGGTGGAACATCTCGGTATAACCATTTTTTGATGTTGGGATCCATTTCTTGGTTGTTTAAAATGTGATTGGAGAGAAATATGGAAAAACCCATTTGATTTGTGTTTGGTTAGTTTTTTTGTGATGTGCCTTGGTCAAATGAGCGTCCTTGAGGATGAGGATCTAGTGGTAGGTCTCCAACTACAAAATTATCTATCAAGCTATATTCTCATAGCCCATGTTGTTGATCTTGATGGTGGAAAGTGGGGGCGAGAGAATGGTTTTTGGATCTGATTGGGTTCTAGAGGAATTGGCAATAGAAGTACCAATGTCAATTCTTGGGTAATAAGAGGAATGTGAGAATGACACATGATAGTATGTGAAAGTTTAGGGATTAGTGTGAATGGTGATATTAGTGTCGTTATGTAGAAATTTGATGCACTAATGAAATATGGAGGGAAAAAACTTCATGGAATAGATCCAAGGGTGACCAAGGATAATGTTGTATGGGAGGTCAAGATCAACAACATGACATATAGTTTCTTATATTTTTGGTCCCAGCTTGATGGGTAGAGAGATGGTACCTTTGAAAGTACATTCTAGGTTTTCATAAGCCTTGATGTTGACGACCTCATCTGATATATCTAATTCAATGTACCCCACTTGATTTATAAATTTCAAGGTACATAAATTCAAGGTCGAACCATTATCTATCATGACTTATTTGACTATAAATTCATTGGCCATGATGGTGATACAGAGGGGGAGGTTGTGATTAGGTTCAATGGAAGGCATGTCAGAAGGTTTAAATGAAAGGCTACATGATGAAGATAAGTGTCCCACAATATTCTTAAACTAGGTGGTATTGATGTTTGTGGGTATACGTGCCTCTTGGAGGGATTTTTTTAGGATCTCTTGATGGATAGGTGAGGTACAAAGGATATCCAAGATGGAGATTTGGGAAGTGATATTTCCACAGTGTTCCAGGAGGTTTTATTATGCACTAGATGAGGAAGCAGTATTGTAACCGATAATTGATATTCTAACTCGACGTGTGGTAACCAAACATTGATTGTTTGCACCTTTGACATGGATAACATGAACTATGGGTTTGACCTAGGTGATGCAACTGACAAATTTATCATAGTTGATGTAGGTAATGGTGTAATCTTTTCCATTAGTGTGGTCACCTTGCTTACCTTTTCCTTTGTTTTGGGCTAGTGAGTTCGTATTAGTAGGGCCCTTGTCGGTATTGTGTTGAGGGGACACATTTTGATAAATTTGTAGGTTTTCATTAGGTGAGGCCTGGGCAGGTGTATCAACTATGATCTCCTTCTTGTCTATGAGTTATTAAATGTAATTCTTAAGTTTCATGCACTTCATGATGGCATTTCCCTTGACATGATGATAGTCACAATACTCATTGTCCTTGTACCATGTGGGTTTTGGGGTTGACTCATTGAATGGTTGGGTTTGAGGATACACGATCAAATAGACATTGGCCATTCTATGGAAGATTACGTCTAATGGTTCACCATGAGGGGTGAATGTGCACTTCTGATTATTTTGGACATGTGGCTTGGTTTGTCCTTGTGTGATTGATATAGCATTGGTTTTGTTTGTTGGGGTTGGAAATTTTGCATGTGCAGCTGGTACACTGTCTCGGGTCATTGGTAGATTCATGTAGGTTTCTAGTATACTATTGTGGGTGTTGTAGAACCTTCCACAACCTAGATGTGTTTGGTATCAGTGGATCCATCAGTGATAGCATTATTGTTCTTGTTCTAGTAACAATGAAAGTCATTATTGGGCCTATCATGATGGGGTTCTTTGTAGTGCTTGATAGTACCATCGTACAAGAGGCATTTCTCAATGTCCATTCCTTTTCCCTTGATGTCTTGGTAGGTCTAGATGCAATTCATGCACATAAAGTGGGATAACTTAGGATTGTAATCACCTAAAATTAGACAAGATAAATCAAGGCAAAAATTAGAGAAATTGAATCAAATCAAGCATTTATCAAATTAAAATTGCAATCAAGCCATAATTCAATTTAATTGAAAATCAAAAGTCATAAATTCAATTTAAATCAAATAAAGCATGATAAATCAATCAATTGTGTTATTAATCTAATTAATTACATAGTTCATTTAAATCAAATCAACCCATTCAAGGGGTACACATGGCTAAAGATAATAATTAAATTCAATTAATTAAATCCTATTTTCCCTCAACCACCAAATGGGAGGAAAATTCATTAACCAATAAGATTCAAGAATTGAACTCAAATGGATCAAGCCTAAATCAAATCTCAATCACTGACTTGGAGAATGCATCTTGTCCGCTCATTTTTTCCTTTGGTCCCAAGCTGATGGGAAGGAATTCAACCCACAACTCCATTATTTAAAACTCTCCTTTATCTTGCTTAAATCTGCACATTTGACTATCTTTCTTCCTCGACAGTCCATTAGAGGCTCAAAATCCTTAAATATTCAAACACTTCATTTGATATACTGCATGCATGTCCATGGCTCCTTCAAGGCTGAATTCTCCTTTTCACCGTTCTAATAAAGACAACATCAACTTAATCCTATGCTTGATGATTACTCAATGCACCATCATTCAGGTCTGTCACTATTTTGAGCATAGACATCTACATGAATCCACCACCTTTTCTCCATTCGAAGTTTGAGAGTTAAATATGGTGATCTTCACCATCTTTCTCACTGCATAGTAAAAAAATGAACTTCGCCCATGGTTTCAACATGCACAAGCATATTTGAACTAACTCTCCAAATAAGTTGAAATACGATGATCTTGGCACATAATATCACTGTCTATTCCACAATGGAATACTTCTCCACAATATCTTTTGCGGTCTCTTCCAAGTGACTGTTAAAAATGGGCTTCCTGGGCTCCTCCACACTGCTTGAACTAAGTCCACCATCATTGATAACAGTTCTTGAAACCATTTTACCATCCCAATCGGGACTGACATAAAATTCAACACATAAGCCAGCCGAGCTTTTATTATCATTTTGGGCTTTTGAATGATAACAATAAAGTGACTCTCAAGGGAACTCGTGGGGTGTACCCAAACTGCCATTTCATATGAACTTAAAATCATTCAGGAATCTAATACTTGGTTTCGCTGTCGCTCTAGACAATCACCACTGTCCACTTAGGACTGTTGTAACCGAAGTATAAGCATTCCCCCATTTAATTTAGGACTGCCATAAAAACCTGACTCATAAGCAATAATGCATTATTTAATATCAGTTGACAACACTTAACAACCCAAATCATTTTTCTATTATGTTCTTTCATCAACAAAACTGAAAACAAGAACATAACTAATGCTAAGTTCAAACAGAGAACTGCGGAACTGATTTGCAAAACAAAGACAATAAAGAGAGAGATGACGAGCTGCACAAAATTCAATTTACTAAAACCCAAAACATGAAATACATATAGCATAACTAATATGCATGGCTCTCTAGCTGGAGGCCAGAGAGCCGACTCTTTTTCCACTCTCTTTTTGCTCTTACTCTACGCTCTCCTTTTTCTCTCAACTATCAATCTCTCTCTCTCTTTTTAATCGATTACATTTCTCTCTCTTAAAAAGAGATTCTAGGGTAGTTACTCTTTAATGAGATTCCATGATGGTTATAAAAATCATTCAACTACCCCATGATTATGTAAACTCTTGATTACAAATGGCATATAACCCATTTTGTTAAATACATTACAATGCATATTGAGCACATGATTCTAAATGACTTAAATATAGGCATATTCTGAAACCTATCATAACGCTTAGGGTCGAGATGCTCCCGCATCACAAGCTTTGAGGATAAAATATTTAAATGGTTTCCAAAGGTGGAACCATGGACTTAACCCTCATGTAATCATGATAAAATCAACTACACCCCCTACCCTTTCCAAAATCAATAAAAGAAAGGCATAATTGAAGCATTAATCATCCACAAAATCTAAGAATAGCATCAAACCTCTTGCAATTTATAGCTAGAATGGAAAATTTAGAACTAATTAAGGCTTATTTCTTTTGGAATTGAACTTTTTTAGTTGCTTTATCATTCACTCTCATTTTAGGATTTTCACTAATGGAAGCTTGCTAAGAGCTTTGCATTAGCATCTCTAAATAGAGATCCATAGAGTGCTTAATTGTCAATTATTTGTTGAAATAGCTTACTCTTTGTGGTAATTTAGTTATTATTCTCATTTATTCACAATACTAACCCTATGAAGGTGCTTTCCTTAGCACACAAGGATATACAGGTTGTCGATAAATATCTTTTTCAAATGCTTCTCTTGGGGTTGATATGATAGTCTGGTGGTGAGGTTTTGCCACATTTCAAGGTAGTTAACTAGACTTTCACCTCCCTTCGGTTTTGAGTTGTAGAGATCCAAGAGGGATAGTTCATTCTCAATGTTATGCACATATTGTTATAGAAATTTTTTTGATAACTCTGCAAAGGTTGACACTCATCCATAATGTATCTTATAGAACCACTCAAGAGTGGTTCCCCCCAAGGTTTTGGAGAAAAGGCGCTTGATAAAACTATTGGTGTAAGAGACCTCTTGAAAAGCCATGTAGTACTCTTTAACATGAATGAATGGATCTCCCTTCCCCATATATTTGTCAAATTTAGGAGTTTGAAATTCCTTGGGGAAGGGTATTTTTGTGAGAGAGTGGTCGAATGGAAAAGGAAAAACTTCTTCAAATTTGAAGATCTTTCTTTCTGTCCCATCATTTAGTTCCTTGAGGGTGTTCTTCATTTCTTCACATTTGGGATTGGTAGGTGGTGGAGTCGATTCCTCTAACATGTTGGATCTAGGTGCTTGGTGAGCAGTCTCACAATAGGTAGAGATAATCATGCCATTGTCTTTCTCTTAAAGGTAATATATCTATGCTATGGACTACCTATCCCCATCATGAAATGCATTTAGATTGTCAACCCAGGGACGTAGACTTGAAATGGGACAACACAATTTGTGCACTAAGTTCCTTTAGGAGTCAAAACACTTATGCTGTAGGAAGATAAAATGCATGAAAAGAATCTATGCTATTTCTGTAGGAAAGTAAAAACACTTGACTATTGAATGGAATTACTGCAAAAAACTTATGAAAGGAATCTAAGTCTGTCTAGTACTCAAAACATTCACTATACTTGTCTCTGCAAATGCTGCAGGAACAACCATAGATATAATGTTGCAGGAATAAATAGTAGCTCTATTTGAAAATAGGAAAAGTATAGAAAACAAATCTATTCTAGCTTAATCTAATCCACCTCCCAAGTGGGCCCCCTTGGTTGGATTCTGCTAACTACTCAACACAAGAAAATAATCCAAAATCACTCTTCCATTAAAATCTTCTTAACTGGTTACATAACTGAATAACTCATGAAGAGCAGAAAATAGAGTAACTTCTATTATACTGAATACATCATTCTATCTTTCTCCATTACCTACTAAATATGTCAAAATCCCTTTATATCAAGGATCGACACTTATTGAAAACATAATAGAAAAGTCTCATCAAAACTCGCCACATGCAGAGGAGATAAAACAACCATAACATGATACAATTACTACTGTCAATAGAATAACAGTTATGAGGAAATGTAGAAAGACTAATTCCCTATATTTTATGAACAACATCTCCTTCAAAGCTTGGCACCTCCATCAGAATCATGCTAAATTCTCTCACCATGGTTGGTCTTCTAACTCCCTTCTTCAATGTAGATGTGCCACTCTTCATACCACTTCGCATTTACCTGAAAGGTTAGTACATTTAGTACACATATAGGCAAGTCAACGTTTCAACTCCTACTTAGATGTTAGAACACAACTTGAAATAATTATATGAAATACTGCATTATATTTATAATATTTGGAAAAAAATATCATTTAGGCTACCCTTAGATTTTGTGGCTTTGGCTATACTTGGCATAGGTTCACATAAGCATAAGTAATAAAATGTCTTGGAAATGTTTTTCAGAGTATCAACAAAAAATAAAGATCATAACAAAATTGAGTCAATAATTAGACTCATCATCTACCCCCTACTAACAGAATGGTTGTCCTCAAGCATTGTATCTCTTTGCAATTGTCCTAAAATCTCCAATAGCAGTCTTTCCTTTCTTTTCACTTCTGAAAGTGTAGTAGAACCCTCTTGTACGCTCCAAGTGATTTCCTTGATGTTCCTCAACCAGTGGATCCAACCTAGAAGTACCCATGTCATATAATGGCCAAAAGAGTGTAGGTGGCTGGAATGATAAGGGCATCCATAACTCCCTTCTAGGCTGTCGTCCCAACTTTATGTAATTAGCCACTCTACTGAAAGCTACTTCATAATTAATGGGGCTATGTGGCTCTACTTTTCTGAAAGCATTTGGCATCTTGTTCCACCTATTTCTGACCCCTGAAAGAGCTCTTTGAGCTATAAAATTGGGCATTGTTTGATAATCCCTGTAAACTTTATCCCTTAATGCAAACACTTTCTCCCTAATTTCTGGCTTTTGTCTCCCATATGTAAAATTGAGCCAATCCCTCAGAAGAACATCCGGTTTATGTGACTCAGCCCTTAATGGCAGAGGCTCAGATTTCTCTAGTTCCCTATAGGTGTTCAATTGTCTATCATAATTTGTCTTGTTATGCATCCATGACATTAAGGCCCTTAGGTGAATGTCCCCTATATAGAGCAGGGGATTCCACTCTGTTTCAATCAGAATAACAAAATTGTGCAGATAAAACTCACATAACAGATTTTGTTGCCATGTTGGCAAAGTCTGATACAAACCATAGAATTATTGGGCCGTTTTGAATTCATAATCAATGTCCTTCATTGTCATCATAAGTTGGAACAAAAGAAATTGCTCCTTTAAGAAAATAGCATATATTCTAGGTGGTGGCCTACAAGCTATCACCTAGTCAGCTAGTTTCAAGGCCTTGTTCATTTTCTCTTTCTGTTTCTTTAACTGTTCTTTGAGGGATTCAATTTCCTCATCCTTCTCAAATATTTCCATTTGCATTTGATTCCTTTCCTACTTCCACCATGTTTTCTAAAAGGTAAAATGATTATACAGATGAAAGAGGACAGACTGAATCCTTGATTGAGGGAACTCTTGCATTTGGGCTTTCTTTTTCTTCTCTTTAACAGTCTGCTAGAATAAATTAGTGAACCAGGATGATTGGTAAGGTATAATGGACACATAAGAATACACAAGATGCTAAGAAGTAGATTGAACATTCTTAGGAATGTTTTTTGGTATTACTTTAGGGTTCTGCTCAGGCACTCCATCATTTTGAGGGATGCTACTGCTAGGTTCTTGCTCATTAGGAGTTTCCTCCATGTGTTGGGGTTCTTCTTGTGAAGGAGAATCATCAAGAATAACTTTGATAGAGGGCTCTTTAGCTGGTGTTGGTGATGGAATATCTAGTTTTTGAGGAGAAGGTGGGGTCACTTGTCCTCTCATTCAAGGGCTTCTACGCATAGCTGCCTCTTCAACCACTGCATTTTTCGGCTAGTGAGACCTTTTTGCTTTATGTGCTATAGGAATAGATGCTGTAGGAGTAGTTACTGTAGGACTCGACCGTTTCCTTTTAAAAACTTGGATTGCAGGGTTTGAAATTTCTCCTTCTAAGTCAGGGATTTCTATCCTAACATTCTATTTTCCTTTCTTTGAGGAAGAAGTGGGTACACTACTCACTAGAGTAGGTTTAGGGGGTTGGTTTTCTGGTTCTTTTTCTTTCACAACTACTTCTTTAGTAAGGTCAGAGGATTCTACTACATCATTTAGAGGTTGGGGCACAAGATTTGCTTGAGGTTGCAAAGTTTTAGCTTGGACAAATTCTGCCCATGACATTGGGGAAACATCCCTAAGATATTTTTCTACTAAAAGCTTGATTAGGGCATGGTGACTAATAGAGTTTGCATTGCCTCTTTGAGTTTCCTCAGCACCAATACGTAGCATATTATAAAGAAAATTGGGAATATTAACCTGAAGATTATGTCTGATACAACTAAGCAACTTAAAATGGTGAGCATGCAAGTTTGAAAATCTCCCCTCATAGGTTAAATACCTGATGATGTGCGTAGCTAGTCCTAGAAATGGCTGAGGAAGGGACAATTTGCTACACCCCTGCTTAGTAATTTCAAGCGGAGGATCACCCGGCCTGGAAAACTAAGCACGAGATGACCTAGAGTCATGCTCATTTGGATAATGTTCGCCCACAGCTGGTAATCATGTAACTTTCACAATTCTCTCTTCAGTGGCCACAACTATCAATCCCCACACTGTCACTTTCCCTTCTTCAAATGTACCCATGAATTCCACAGCAACCTCCTCATTAAACTTTGTCAGCTGCAGAAAATAACCAAGCCAGCCGCATGCATTGAACCTGCGGACTGCCTCAACATTTGCCAGCAAAATACCATGAACGAATGGTTCATGTCTCTATAAATGTCTGCCCATCTTAATAGTGCCCAATTTCTAACTTCTCATCTCTCTAATCCACTGCTAAACTTTCAGTTCTTCTGCAAATTCCCTCTCT
This sequence comes from Chamaecyparis obtusa, assembly GCA_027943335.1. Taxonomy (NCBI): domain Eukaryota; kingdom Viridiplantae; phylum Streptophyta; class Pinopsida; order Cupressales; family Cupressaceae; genus Chamaecyparis; species Chamaecyparis obtusa. Next base: position 1,411,919 of record BSBK01000735.1, read on the forward strand.
TGAAATGCAATTGTGATTCTTTAAAAAATGCTGATATTTTCACTTGCATTACCTTTATTTCACTTGACACGAACTATAATAATGTCATTGATTTCAAAAGACATTAATAAATTTAGTGTGAGTTACCTCACAAATTAATTATGATCCTTTTGAAGTCATGTCAAGTTCAGGAAATTGAAATTTGAAAGTACGGGGAAAATGTGCGAAGGATTTAAAAATTAATGTAACACAACCTAAGTACAACAATGATGTGACAGGGGTATGACAAGGATAGTCTAAGAATGACAATTCAAAGTTAGTACACTTCCTCTTCCCCCTACAAAAGATGAACAAGTGTCCTCACTTGTTAATTTTGGCATGAGGTTGGGAAACTGGCTTAGTGCTTATATCATATATTTAATGCAGTACTAGATATAATTAATTTAACTTGTGTGCTAAAAATAAGTAAAGAGTTAGAAATTTCTACTTGGTGATGGATTATCATACACGAATGTGGGTTGATTAGAGTGTTGATTCTGGCTGCTGCTTAAGATTGCTGATGTGGCATTTTATTGAAAGCATTTGAAAAGAGAAATTTTGGGTGACATGGAATTTGGGTGAGTGGTAGATATAGAAATGAGATGAGTTGACAAGAAGAATATAGAAAAATTAATGAATGAATTTACCTCATTAAATGAAGTTTTATTATGAATGCTGACATAAAGCATGTCATGGTGAGGCTGCAGGAGGAAGGCTTTCACCTTCTGCTGCAGGAACTATTTCCTAAGAGTCTTTTAAACTGGGCATGTTGAACTGTTGTAAGAATTCTTCTTTGGTTTGAGGCTTATGATATAGGCACAAGCGGTGTCCATTGACTAGCAGCTTAAATTATACTGGATCAAGTGTGGTTAGTTGAACATATCCATTATCAAAGACATGTTGAATTTCATAGGGTCTGAGCCATCCGGTTTGCAGCTTCCCTAGCTTCTCCTTGTATCTGGAATCATATAATAAGGCCCAATCTCCTACTTGAAATTGCTTATTCTTGATATGTGAATCATGCCATCTTTTCCTTTGGTTCTGTATTAGTTCTATTCTCTCTAATGTTGACTTGTGCATTTCATCCAAGGAGTTAAGATGGAGGAGACATTCTACTTGTGCTTCAGGAAGATTGATGTTTAGCTCAAGTGCTATGTGCAATGTTTTGTGTTCAAATTCTATGGGAATCATTGCTGATTTCCCATACATCAATTCAAATGGTGTGAACCTTTTTGTTGTCTTCGATGTGGTACGGTAAGCCCAAACTATTTCTGGTAATCTGCTACTCCAGTCCTTGCGATGCAACTATACTGTCTTTGTTAGTATTGCCTCTATTTCTCTATTTGTCACCTCTGCCTATTCATTGGCTTGCGGATGATAAGGACTAGATTTATGATGCCTTATGCTATATTCCTTCATTAGCTCTGTGATCAGGTTTGATGTGAACTATGCTCCTTGGTCCATGACAAGATCTCTGGGTACTCCATATTTGGTAAATATTTCTTCATACAAAAATTTAGCTACTTTTTCATCCCTTGCATTCCGCATAGCGTTCACTTCTACCCACTTCGTCAGATAGTCTGTACAAACCAAGATGTAGGATTTTCCATTTGATGGTGGATCAATTGGGCCAATGAAGTCCATACCCCACTTGTCAAAAGGTGTTATTACTACTTGTGAATTGAGTGGCATCTCATTTGATTTTGTTGGTCTGCCCATCCTCTGACATTTATCACATTTTTTTGTATAATTGGCTGCATCTTTATGTAATTGAGGCCAATAATATAATGTGGTCAAGATTTTTAGGGCTGTTCGCTTTGCTACAAAATGACCTCCACAAGGCTCATCATGACAAGCATGGAGTATATCATACACTTCATCTTCTCTCACACATCTTTTCATAATCTGATCTGGACTAGTGTAAAATAGATTGTTATCTATCCATGAAAACTGAAAACTTTTCTCTGCAAGATTTTTCTTGTCTTTCTGAGAAAAATGTGGGGGCATTTATTTTCTACTAGATAATTGGCCATGTCTACATACCATGGGTTCTTGATTGCTATATGGAATAGGTGTTCATCTGGAAATGTATCTTCAACCTGAGTAGTGTCTTCATCAGAATTTTGTAGTCTAGACAAGTAGTCAGCAACTACATTGGCTTTTCTTGGCTTATCAACAATTGTTATATCAAATTCCTGCAATAGTAAGAGCCATCTTTCCAACTTGCCTGTTATAGCAGGTTTGTTCATCAAATATTTTATTCCAGAGTGATTAGTGTGAAGAAAAATAGGATATCTTGTGACATAATGTCAGAATTTGTTCAATGCATAAACTACAACTAGGAGTTCCTTTTCAGTAATTGTGTAGTTCATTTCAGGGCCATGGAGGCTTTTACTGATATAGTAAATTGCATTCTCAAGGTTAGTAGACTTTTGTCCCAGCACAACACCTATGGCATAATCAGATGCATCTATATGGATGTGGAATGGAATAGACCAATTTGGTCCTTTGAGGACTAGGGCAGTGGTTAGGAGATTCTTAAGCTGCAAGAAGGACTCATCACATGCTTGTGTCCACTTAAATTCAGCTTCTTTGGTAAGAAATGTATACAGAGGGCTAGCAATTTGACTAAAATTTTGAATAAAGCATCTATAGTATCTAGCATGTCCTAGAAAAGATCTTACATCTTTTTGTTTAGTAGGGGTAGGTAGTGTTAGTATTACCTCTACTTTAGTTGGGTCCACTTGAATTCTTGCTACTAAAATGAAATGCCCAAGTACCACTCCTTCCTGCATCATCATAAAGCATTTCTCACTATTAAGGGATATATTATGTTCTTTACATCTAATTAGTACCTTTTCAAGATTCTTCAAAGCTTCATCAAATGTTACCCCAAATGCTGTAAAGTCATCCATATATATCTCCATACAGTCATGTGATATGTCAACAAAAATACTTATTACAACTCTTTGAAACATTGCTGGAGCATTACACAATCCAAAAGGTAGAACTGAATATGCATATGTCCCCCATGGACATGTGAATGTAGTCTTCTCCTGGTCCTCTAGAGAAATAGTTATTTGATTATAGCCACTATATCCATCAAGAAAGGAAAAATACTTCTTACCGGCCAAAGTATCAAGTACTTGGTCAATGAATGGTAGTGGGAAGTGATCTTTCTTGGTAGCTTTATTTAACTCCCTGTAATCTACACAAATCCTCCATTTGCCTCCTTTTTTAGGTACTATAACCAAAGGTGATACACACTTATTGTCTGATATAGGATATATAAAGCCAACATCTAATAACTTTTTCAATTCTATTTTTACTATCTCCCTTAATGCTGGATTAATCCTTCTTTGAGGTTGATGAAGGGGTAGGATGCCTTCATTGATATATATCCTATGAGTACATAATGTTGGGCTCAATCCCTTCATGTCCCCATAATCCTATGCAAAGGCTTTCTCATGTGTTTGCAATAGTTTAGTGAGTTGTTCCATTTGTTGTGGAGGCAACTTGTTATTCACATGGAGATTATGGCCTTTAGAAAGCTCAATAGTGGTTGTAAGGTCAAGCATGGATACTTCAGGTACAAGACTTGTCTTCACTTCACTAGGTAGTAACTGGTGGATAATATTGGGTTATGAAGGTAATACATAATCCTTAGGATTATCTTCATATGTACTTAACTCTAAGATAGAACTTTCAGACACATCTTTGATCACAACATAGTCATTGTTAAGAATGCTCCGAATGACTTCATCCTCCTCTTGAATCTTTAGGAAAGATTTCCTATGTAACATCATGAGCTGAACCATAGAATTTAGTTCTTCTTCCCCATCTCCTAAGTCTGGCCATATAGGTGTACTCAAATCTGGCTGCGATTGAGCTGGAGGATACAATGCTAATTTATTAGTGGCTTGCCCATTTGAAATTGTCATGTTCCCTGATCTACAACTTATGTTTGCATCAGCTGTTGCTAACCATGGATGTCCTAGAATAATAGGGTAACCAACAAGGTTGACTTTTGGTGAAAGGATGATGAAATCAGCAGGGTAATCCCAAGAATCTAAGGCAGCTATTATATCTTCTATCATTCCATCAAGAGTAACAGTGGAGCTATCTACTAATTGTAATACTATTGGAGTAACTCTCAACCCTTCAATACTCAGCTTATTCATAGTATCCTTAGTCATTACATTAATGGCTGCACCTAAGTCTATTAATGCATTTTTGATAGACTAGCCATTAATGGTGATATTCACAATCGGACTCCCTAGATCTGAATATTTTGGTATCACCAATTTTCCTAGCATGATATCAACTAATTTTCCTATAACATGAACTATTGTAGGATCCTTTTTCTTTCTCCTAGGATTCTTAAGACAAGGTTCTTTTATTGCTTTTCCATATACTGGAACATCTTTTATTGCTTGAAATAGGGGAATTTGGACATGCATGTTCTTAAGCTAGTCAATAATATCAAATGGCTAATCTTCTTCTTTTGGTATGGGTTTCTCCATGCTAAGCCTTTGAGGAAAAGGTGGTTTAACTAATGTTTGAGCATTAGCTGAGTTGGAAACATTTTTTGATGCAACAGTATTTGGCAAATCATTCTCTGGAATTGGTACTGCTGCTGCAGGAAGGTCTGGCACTTCAGTGATAAGGGGTGGTTCAAGTGCTGGCAAAGTGGTACCTAATCTTAGGTGTATATTAGTTATATCATAGGTAGGGTACTGCTAAGCATCAGTAGCATACATTTGCTATTGTGGTTGTTGACTGTTTGGATTTGGTTGAGGTTGAGCAGGTAATTGTGTCTTCTTTTGGGGTCTTGCATTTGGAGGAGGTGGCATTATTGCAAGCATATTTGTTGGAGGTGGTAGAGGTGGATATCCAAGATTTGGGTTAGGCCATTACTGAGGTCCTCTCCATTGGTTAGTGGGTTGCCAATTTCCTCATGGTTGTTGCCATTGGTTTGGAAATTGTGACCATTGGGGTTTCTATGGAGGATACCATTGATTTTGTTGATTATTTGGCCAAGCATTATTCCAAGTGGTTTGATTATACTATGGAGGACTTTGGACATTCCAGTTTCACCACTGACTATTATATGGACTTGAAGTTTGTAATGGGTCTTGAGGCATACCTTGTCTCATGGCCCATGGTCGGCATTGAGAAACGAAGAATACTTGCTCATCCTCTCCTTCTATCTTCAAGTACTCAGTTGGAAGATGCTGGTTCTCTAGGTTTGCGACCAATTTGCACTCAGAATCCTTCTTTTTTTTGTGAAAATGAGGATAGTACTGTACCAGTTGTGCCTCTGCATCTGCATGTTTCTTCTTGGTGGTCATAGTGTCCAAGTGTGTAGCAACATCATTTATGATGTCTTGCTTGAAGTTTGACAAGAGGTTTGAAATTTCCATCTTTGAAATACCAGAGCTACTCCCTTTTGTTAGTGCTGAGAGAAATCCTCTTCCTTTCTTGACCACTGCTCTAGAATAGTTCATACAAATCTTCTTAAGGTCATCCCAGGAGGACTAAGATATATCACCTCCAGCCATGAGGTCTAGAGCTTCAAGAAAGTCTTCATTCACTCCTCTTAGAAAAATCAGCTTATGTGAATCCTCCTACAATGCATGTTGCGGGTTCTTTTGTAGACTAAATAAGAAGCGTGATATGTAATCTTCTAATGTCTTATCTTCCCTTTTTGATATATGAAAGATGTCGTCTCCTTTTGAATCACTTCCCTTGCAGTAGTCTTTATACTTCTTTAGAAACAAATCTCTCATTCCATCCCAATTAGGTACTACATTCGCTCCTAAGCCCATGAACCATCTGAGGGCTGACTCCTTTAGTGTTACTAGGAACAACTTAAGCTTATGACTATTAGTATTGTAGTTAAAAATTTGACATAGTATGTCAAACTCGAACAAAAAGGTGTCAGGATCTTCCGTAACAAGTCCATAGAACTTTGGAAGTGCTATAGCAGGTATGTTTTTGAGGTTTAGATTTCTAATAAGACTTGGAATTGGAAATGGAAATGTAGGAGCTGCCATTACTGGAGGTGTTGGATATTGAAACTGTGGTGGGAAAGTATTGTTGATTGGAGGTCAAATGTTTCTTGTGTTTCTTCTTCTTCTATTGAAGATGATGCAACAAACTCAGGACTGGCATCAAAGAATGGTAATTCAATCTCTTCAAATTCTTCTTTCAGTTTAACAGGATCCTTTGGAAGAAATCTTCCATGAGCATCTCACCTTCTTCGATTCATGCAAGTAAGTTGATGACTTGTAAAGAAAGCTTACAACTTCTTGGTATTAACTAAAAAATAGGAAACTAATCTGAAAAATAAATGACTATTTTGAGGTTCCTAGTTTGACACCATCCTTGGCAACGACGCCAAAAATGAATAGTCTCACAATAGGTAGAGATAATCATGCCATTGTCTTTCTCTTAAAGGTAATATATCTATGCTATGGACTACCTATCCCCATCATGAAATGCATTTAGATTGTCAACCCAGGGACGTAGACTTGAAATGGGACAACACAGTTTGTGCACTAAGTTCCTTTAGGAGTCAAAACACTTATGCTGCAGGAAGATAAAATGCATGAAAAGAATCTATGCTATTGCTATAGGAAAGTAAACACACTTGACTATTGAATGGAATTACTGAAAAAAACTTATGAAAGGAATCTAAGTCTGTCTAGTACTCAAAACATTCACTATACTTGTCTCTGCAAATGCTGCAGGAACAACCATAGATATAATGTTGCAGGAATAAACAGTAGCTCTATTTGAAAATAGGAAAAGTATAGAAAACAAATCTATTCTATCTTAATCTAATCCACCTCCCAAGTGGGCCCCCTTGGTTGGATTCTGCTAACTACTCAACACAAGAAAATAATCCAAAATCACTCTTCCATTAAAATCTTCTTAACTGGTTACATAACTGAATAACTCATGAAGAGCAAAAAATAGAGTAACTTCTATTATACTGAATACATCATTCTATCTTTCTCCATTACCTACTAAATTTGTCAAAATGCCTTTATATCAAGGATCGACACTTATTGAAAACATAACAGAAAAGTCTCATCAAAACTCGGCACATGTGGAGGATATAAAACAACCATAACATGATACAATTACTACTATCAACAGAATAACAGTTATGAGGAAATGTAGCAAGACTAATTCCCTATATTTTCTGAACAACATCTCCTTCAAATCTCGGCACCTCCATCGGAATCGTGCTAAATTCTCTCACCATGGTTGGTCTTCTAACTCCCTTCTTCAATGTAGATGCGCCACTCTTCATACCACTCTACATTTACCTGAAAGGTTAGTACATTCGGTACACATATATGCAAGTCAACATTTCAACTCCTACTTAGATGTTAGAACACAACTTGAAATAATTATATGAAATACTGCATTATATTTATTATATTTGGAAAAAAATATGATTTAGGCTACCCTTAGATTTTGTGGCTTTGGCTATACTTGGCATAGGTTCACATAAGCATAAGTAATAAAATGTCTTGGAAATGTTTGTTAGAGTATCAACAAAACATAAAGATCATAACAAAATTGAGTCAATAATTAGACTCATCACTTGGTAGGGGTTGGGAGAATATAAGGTATTTTGAAGGGGATAATAGGAAGTTTGGTATGGGGATTTTCCTTCTACATACATAGGTTGTTAAGGTGGTGGTTAGGCCTGATATTAGGGTGGAGGTGGTGATAGGTTTTTCTAAGAAAGGTAGGTGTGTTCGGGTTTCAATAGTTTCTGGTATTGAGATGGTAGTGTTAGAATAAGTGAGAGGGGGGTGAATCAATTAGATTAGTTATCCTACAATCCCAAATACTAATATGTACCTTACAAAACAATTCCAACAAATTATGTAGCTTGGTAACATAAAATATCAATATGTTTGTGTCCAGTTTACCGATTACCAATAATTATCTAACTGTGATTATCGACTAAATCAAATATGCAGTATGTAAAGTATGATAGAAAAATAATCATAAAAAATAACACATAACACAATGATTTAATGTGGAAACCCTGCTAAGGGAAAAACCACATGGGACCGGTAACCCAAAATAATTCACTCTTCTGAAGTGAGCTCGGTGAAGAGCCAACCCTATTAAAGGTTACAATGCACACTATTAGGTGTGACCTGGTTAGAGGATTTTTCTCTAATAGTTAAATTTTGACCAGCATTCACTATGGGGTCAACAAGATAACACTTTACATTCAATGAATGTCATAGGGTAATACAATAAGACTGTTAAGTCCACTCGATTAAGAGATTTTCTAAATCAATGCTTAAATTGATATAGTACTGATCTGATTCAAAAACAACTCAATTGAAAATATTCAGATATATGCTAAGCCCTTAAAATCCTTTGATCATTGATCAATTCACTTCCTCAATATTTCTCAACTTACTTTCACTCGGTAAATAGTTCTTTGATGCTCAGTAATGTCTGTAGCTCAGTTCTGTCAATAACTAGTTTGATCAAGCATACATGAATACAATCTTCACACAAAATATCTACAATTTTCTTCTTTTCAGCATGTTTCAATAATGAAACTCGTGTCTCTTATATAGACAAGTAAAACATTTTCATACCAGCCATTAGATTTTGCCTCTTAATCTCCTTCATCCATTTTGCCGCTTAAACCTTCCTCAACAGATGTGTCATTAAAACATTTCAATCTCATCCTTTAGATCTTCTCTAAATTTTGTCAATCATGGATCTCATAACTAACTTTATCCTTAACCTGGAAATCATAACAATTTCCATCTCATCAAATTCAGTCAGTTGTTCTTAGCATTTAATGTTTTCATCCATACTCAGTTAATATAGAAATGCATCAGTGTATATAGAAATATTCAATTACCGACCATATTGACTTGTTCAATTTCAAATCTCTTCTTCATAATAGATTAATGTAACATGCTCAAGTCAATAATATAAAGCCATAGAATCATCAATAAGTTACCCAATGTTTACCTTATCCTTATCTATCATATCCATCTTTTCCTTATGTAGATATCGCAATTCTTCATCCTTTCTTCCTTCATTAGATGTTTGTAACCAACATGATAAGTACTATCAAAACTAGTTGACATCAATGACAACATATTAACTGATTTAATCATCTTACATATCATTTTAGTAGCTCGGTGATCTCAAATCACCATTTCTTTAGTTCATTCAAATATTCAATCAGTTGTAGTTCATCAAGTAGTTCTTGTGTGGACTGGTATGCAGGTTGGCCATAAGTTTGGCCTATGTAAGTTGGATGTGTGCCAATGCCACTGTAGGCTGGGTATAAATTTTGTGTGCTCATATTGCTAGGTGGCGGAGCAAGGTAGTTTATGAAAGTAGATGTGCTAGGTTGATGAGGTTGAGGTATTGTTTGAGTAGTAGTAGATGAAGGCATGGCTAAATAGTTAGTGAATGCAGGAGCTAGGACAACTAGCTATTGAGTTTGTGTGCTTTGTGCTATGAGTTGCATGGCTAGTTGTGGGATAATGGGATTAGAGATATGTGACTACGTTTGGATTCCTAGGGTGTGCATTTGTGCTTGAGTGAGACCCCAAGAAGAGCCCAATCTTGTTGTGGGTTGTGATGTAGAAATAGTTGGGAATGTGGTTATGACTATGGGGATTTATGGTACAAGTGGTTGGTTTAAGGGTCCTATAGGAGGCATCCCCATTGTGTAAAATGGTTGTTGGGGTTGTTTTGTGGAGATGAAAGGTGAGAGTGAGACTTGTTCATAAGTTTCTTGGGTAATGGATAGAGTTGGCACTTGGGTGAAGATTTGTTGAGCAAAAGATGGAGGTGCTTATGTTATTCCTTATTGTATAGGGGGGAAAGGAAGTGCTAATGTAAAGATTTGACATACATGAGGTGGAAGTGGAACTTGCATGGAGCTTTTTTCTTGGATGAATGTTTGAGATGTCAGGGGTGGAGGTGGCGCTTGCATGGAGCTTTGTGTTTGGGTGAAGGCTTGAGATGCAGGGGATAAAGGTGGAAATTTCTTGGAGTTTTGTGCTTGGGTGAAGGCTTGAGATGTGGGGGGGAGGTGGTGGTGGTGCTTTCATGTATATTTGTGCTTGGGTGAAGGTTTGAGATGTGGGGGGTGGAGGTGGTGGTCCCATGATAGAAAAAAGGGGTTGATTTTTGCACGGTATGAAATATAGGATGAGAGGCTACAGATTAGATTAAGTGGGGGATAAATGTGCCCACTTAGGTGGATTTTTGGTATGGGTCGATAATTTCTTCCATGGTTGTGTCTATCATTCCCCTTGGGAGGAATAATGGATGTGCATGACTAAATTTCAAGATTCTCGAGGGCATAGGAGTGCCTTCTTGTGAGAAAGTAGTGAGGATAATATTGTGACTTTTGCCTATGATTACACTAATCATCTTTGGATGTCCTAGGTGGTTCATAATGGATTTCATAGAGCCCGTGGTGGGCACTTTGTTTGGGTCAGCCCATATGTTCTTAATTTGAACTTGTTGTGGATCATATGAGACCATAACATTGTTAGGATCAATTGTTGGGTCAAATTACCTAGCGACGAGGTTAAGATCCATGTCATTTCTCTTATTTGATCATGTTTGAGGTGGCATAAAATGTATGACTTAGGATAATGAAACTATGACAAGGTATCTAAAGATGATGAGGATAATTCAAGATGGTCCTAAAACATCTAAGGTCAAATGGTGATGATGTAAGACTTAGGATTTTGATGAGTGGATGAGCCTAAGGAACTTAAGGGTGACAATGATTCTCTAAATACCTAGAGGATCATTTAGTGTTAAAATATGTGAGTTTATTCTCCTAATGTAGGTTTAAGTGGGTATGATTTTTCAACCTAGGATAGACTTATGATCTTTTAGAAGATGAGATTTCTTGTCAATGTGAACCAACCTTTAGTTCAAGGTGATGAGCACACAAGGAGGAAGATGAGCTACTCTAAATAATAATTAGTTAAAGAGTGAAGCTAAAGGATAGGTTTGATGTAGGATGTAGGCTCTAAGTAACTCGATAGGTGTGACACTAAGTGAGGGATTTTTTATTTGTTGGATTTTTTGGGGGTTTGGATTAAGGATGAGGTTTGATTAGATGGTAGCTTCTAAAAGGGGATGCCTTTCAATGAATAAGGATGATTCTAAGGATGAAAATGAAATCTAATGATGATGAAGAAGAGTAGAAAAGGGTAGGAAAGGATAGTTTTTCGATGTGTCTGCTATTCATAAGTCTCAAAGTTAACAAAGGCGTGATTCAAGTGATATTTTCACATGAAGCGTGCAAGCTTTTTGTTGAAGATGATTTTGTGAAGCTTCTCACACTGGATCCCTTGTTGGATTGACTTCACAATGTGTTAGATTTTCTTAGCTTCTTGATCAACTATCTTCTTTTCTTTGTATACATGGGGTAATGGGAGCTTCAATTTCTTATGATTGCTTGAATCGGGCATATCCTAAGGAAATCTTTGTTTTAGCAAGGAAAATGGATATTTTTGGTTAAATGATTTTAGGGTCCCCTAGGAAAGTAAATTTCTGATATATGTATAGGGTCAGATTTCTCTTTGTTTTTAGGAAAAGATGAAAAACCATAGTCAAAGATGACTAAACACAAAAATTCCAATGCTAGGTCGGAGACCACAAAACATGAATTTTAACAATTTTAGTTGATTTTGAGATATTTGTCTAATCATTTGACCTTCAAGTTGATTTTTTGCAATGGAAAGAACTAATTTTTAAGCATTCAATTGCAAACACAAGCAATACATATGTCTAAAAGAAGTCCTGCAAAGGATAAAGAAACCTTGAGGGATTCAAGTGTAAAAGGTATATGATGTGATGATAATTTCAAACACACTTTATCCCTAAAGGAATTGGTAGAGGTTTAAAATTATTGCTCACTAACTTAGGTACACACCAAAGAGATAATCAGAATATGATCATCACCAAGCATGCAATGGCTCCAATCATGATGTTGTATTATCTAAATGCAAATGTTAATGGGGGCACGATATGGTGAGTTCCTTGGGGAGATTACTATTCTCCTCACATGCAGATTATCAACCTTTTAGAGGTGAACTAGGTGGTCTCTATTCTAAAGGTGTTTAGTTAGGGCATCTACTCGCAACTATCCATCATAGTCCCACAAGATGAATTAAGGCCTATAGAGCTACAAGAACCTCAGATGGTGTAGTCTCGCAAGTAGGATTGAAGCCTAAAATCCCTACACACACCAACAAATATCAAAGATAGAACTAGCTATGTCCTTTGAGAATTTAATCTTGTACCACTTAAAATGAACACACTCATTATTTAAGAACTTTTAGCTCTTGTCCCTTTACCAACTTTATGGACCATGGATGGATTCATGCATGACCCCCTTCTTCTCATGTTCTATCCCATTTTTACCCTTTTCAACTATGTAGTCTCTGAGACCTTAGGGCTAGCTCCTTGTGGGCCAACCATGGAATAGGTCGACTAGGTTGACCTGTTCCATTGGGATTTCAAATCCTAGGGCCAATATTGTCTCAGGGAATTAAATTACCAAATAGGGTGCCCCCATCGGCTTGCTTTGTTTTCCCACCCATAAAATAGTATAAAAGGAATCCTAGGCACCTCATTTAGGAAGGACTTTTCACTATAGAAATCACACATGCAAGATCAAGCATTTAGGAAAGCATATTTTCATCAAGCATTCAAGGCATTCAAAGATTTAGGTATCCTTTGTGAGCATTTCCTCTTTAAGATCTAGCACTTTGTTGGCCATCAAGGGAGGATATTTACATTGAGGAATTCATAATCTTCTTCATTGATGCACATTTACATCCATGGCTCCATGATATGGTTTTGATATATCTATTGTATTTGTGAAGATTTCCTACATCTTCTATTGCAAAATTCAACACCTACAACATACAAGCATCACAAAATCCTTATTGACAAGGGTTTCTACAAGAAAGGTGAATAATGACACTTGTCTTGTTTCCTTTACATATTTACATTTCAATTTCAAGGTTGATTTCTCATTCTAAGGCTTGACCAAGGGAGGCCCTCATCCACCCAAACCCAGAAACAATCTTTTTTGTGTGCAGGAACAGAATATTAGAATTATAATCATAGATTTGGAAACTACTTTCTGAGACATTTCTGAATAAGTTTGGTCAACTTTTCTATGCTATTCTAGGAACACGGTGACCTGGTTGACCTATTCTGGAACATGGTGACCTGGTCGACCTATTCCTGAAGATTTGGGGAAAATAACATTTTCTAGGTTTTTTGTCATGATTGTGAATCTGTAGTCGGAAGTTCTGTCATAGGTTAAGATCTACAAATTTCAAATAAAAAAGGCACATTCCTCTACACATTTCAAGGTGAGTACTTTATCATTCATTTCATTTCTTAATCTAGACCTATTTTCACATCCTAATTGGGTTGATTGCTTACATTTAGCATCTAGATCTATCTTACTTTCCTCATTAAATCAATTGGTTCAATTGCACTTTCATATTTACACATCCTTAATCAAATCCTACATTGCATGAAAGAGGACTTGATTCCATACTTCCTTAATATAATTTGGGTTTAGCATTGGCATCCCTTTATCTCCTTGGGTTTTGCTAATCTAACTTGGGTTATATTGAGAGTTATGTTTTAAAGCCCCTCTTTCTCTTTTATTTTGAATGTTACTGTGGAAGTGGTTAGTTAATGAATTCATCTCATGTATTTTATATTGTTAAATTCATTAGCACCTATTTTCCCCCTAAAAAAATCTCAAAGAGGCATTTGTTTATAGTGGCTTGGAAGGATCAGATTCACCTTGTTCCTGTAATACCCCAAAAATGGGCTATAAGTTCATTAATCTCCTATATCAACAATTTGAATGAAATCGACATCGAAGTCCTAATCTAAGGCACATCTAAACATCATTGAATCATAATTGATTATCTTAAATTCTGCATCAGGGAATATTCCTAGCAATATTCTTAATTATCTTAATTATCTTTAATTTAATGATTATTTGACGATAAATCACATTTATCCTAAGTTTGATTAATTGAATATTTTCATATTTAATTAATTAGATTTAATATCTTGCCACTTAATTGTGTAATTAAATTTAATTCTATCTATTATTAATTATATTATTTAATTTTGACAATAAATCCAAAATCTTATGAATAATTGATTAAATTCTTATTTAATTAATTAAAGCAAGTTGTCATTATTTAATAATATAGTTTTTAATAAAAGTTTGATAAAATAGTTAATTAACCCATAAATTAATTATTTTATTTCAAAAATCAGTTAAGTTGAGAATAAATCACTTTATTTATTTAATTAATTCATAAATAAAACATGCACAATCATAAAAGCAAACAACTATCAATTATCAATTAAAGCTAAGCTCTATTTTGAGTTAAAACTTAGCTTTTGCATATTTTTGTGAATTAAATTATCTTTATTATCAGATAACTCAAAAATCAACCTGAGTTATTTGAGTGATTTATGGCTTTTTCTCATGCACCTCCAAAGCCTTGAATTTCTATAAAACCAAGGCTTTAGCTCTTCACAAATCATCTCATAATTTTGCAAGCTTACTTTGCCAAAGTTGTCTACGAATTGCACAACTATATTAGAGAATTGAAATTTGGAGAATCAAAGCTTATTGCGAATCAAGGCTATTGTGAGATCAATTTGTTTTTTTTTACATTCATTTAGATTCTTTTTCATATCATTGTTAGATCATTTTAGCAGATCAATTTCATATAGATTAGATTTCATATCAAGTTTTTATCATTCTTATTGCATAGAAAATCTAAAAAAATAGCTTAATTGCATTCAATTCATATCTAGATCAATTACATTCAAATCCTTCATTTAGGTGTCATCTAGGTCACTGATTTCGATAGCAATCTGAGAACATCAAGCACCTACTAGAAGGCAGTAGATCGCTTGGTTAGATTAGATTTCAATTTTACATGATTTTTGCTAACCTCTAATGTTTTACTAAAGTGTTGTGTCTACAGATCAGGCACAATTTTCACACACAGATTTCTAGCACCCACCGTGGGGCAACCCACCTTTACATGCTAGTTTTGATTTTTTTGGGGAGCTAAAGCCCTAAAGTTTTAAAGATTTAATTTTATCTCTCAAACAGCTTGGAGTTTTTCTTTGAAATTTTTTTTCAGGTTGGACATATATCAGAGAAGCTACAACAAAAAATTAGAATTTTCTGAGATGTTTTGAATTTTTAATAATTTTTTCTTGAAATTTTGGAAAAAATTAATATTTGACGCAAATCAGCATATTTTTTAGAAATTTTTATATTTTTGGAAAGCTCTTTAAATTATATAGGGGGTCCATTCTTTATATTTTAAATTTGGATGCAATATAATAGCTCAAATAGTCAATTTATAAAAACTGGTCTATTTTGATAAAACGGGTCTCTAGGGCACAAATTAATAGATTTTTCTAAAATTTTTACATTTTTGGAAAGCTCTCTATTTTTTAGTAGGGGTCTCTATTTTTAATTTCTATTTTTGTGGCCAAAATCATAAAAGAAAAATAAGATCTTGTTGACTAGGTCAAATGTAGCAAAAAAAATAAAATTTTGTGATGGGTATGCACTTATTTTTTTTTACATGATTCAATGAATGATATGAGTTGTCATTTGGGTTAATTGCTGGTTATTATTGCTGATAATAATTTATTTTTAGAGCTAACCCTATGGTTTTCATAAGTTGAATATATGTTACATATCTTGTTTGCTTGTTTGCTTGTTGGAGAGTTCGTCACTTGCTTGCATGGAAAAGCTCAACAAGAATTGCTAAAAATTAGGTAAAATAAAATAAGCATGTTGTGAGGATCCTAGGTATTCTCCTTCATCTAATAACATTTCGATTTGGACTTAAAATAAATCTCTTATGTGTCTGGCTTGTGTGCATCTTTTCATGCTTTTGTCTATTTCTACACACTTGCATAATTGATACTAGGTTGTGACACCTTAGGTATTTATTTAGTAGTCTTATATACTTGTGATTGATCTAGATTGCTATCTTGGGTTATTGGACTCGCTAAATCTATCGGCCACTCATTCCGCCCCATGGTTGCAATCTCAACGCCATAAAGGGGAGGGGTCTACAGGAGAGAAGCGTTAATTGTTCCACCAGGCAACCCTTTTGTGCTTTTAGGAACTCACTTGTTTTCTAAGTTGGGGAATCATTTTCAACTTGTGTGAGGTGTTAAGTGTTCCACCTTGTGGACTCATCTCATATTCACTTTAAGCGTTAAGTGTTCCTCTTTCTGCTTTTTGGATACTTTTGGTAGATTTGTTTTTGGAAACATACATCTATGCTCACATAGTAATTAGGCCCTATGAACACTGTTCGTGATTCTTGAGAGATTGGATTCTCAGTGAAATCCTTCTTAATGATAGAATCCTTGTAGGTAGGGAGGATACTTAGTGCATTTCACATTCAACTTGGTTAGTGCATCTTCTCTTATTGATCGATACATTCTCTCCCAGGAGAGGTTGATAGATCATGTGGGGTAGACATCATGAGCTTTGGTGAATCAAAATTGGTTAGTGCATCTTCCCTTATTGATTGATACATTCTCTCTCTGGAGGGGTTGATAGATCACGTGGGGTTGATATCATAGACCTTGGTGAGACAAACTTTGTCTTAGCGTGTCGGATTAATCTGCTTGCTTTGTTTGGGTTAAAAGTGAAGAGGTATCAAAACCTTGGATCTGGAGCCAAGTCCCCTTGTGGTATACTATTGTGAGTCACCTTTAGAGAGGGTTAACCATAGCAGACAATCTCTTCACAGGGTAAACTACGTTGACGGAACCTTAAGCGGTAATAGCCATTTTCACCATGGTAGTGACAACCGCTATATAAATGTCCTTGTGGAAGAAATCTCCATGGGTATGGTTCATTATTGGGTTGTCAGATCTCCCTAGCAGCTCTTGAAGATTAAGTTCTCAGATTGTGTCAAAACCCTGGTGCACCGGGATTGGAGTTCACCCCTTTGGATCATAAAAGTTGCAGAGTCAAACCATTACTAAAAACCGTAGCGAGGCCAAATTTTCATTTTATAGGGTATATGTGCATTATTGCAAAACATTTTTGGAACATACATAATTAGCACTTCTGAGGATTAGAACGAATAAGTCACTTGATTGTTCATGCGCAAGGTTGCTTTTGCCCTTGTTCATTATTTTCAGACATGCTTGAAATCACTTGCTTGCTATTTTGTGTGCTTGTTTATCTATCTGGTTATTGAAAATAGACAAATCTGTTACAATCCTCAAATCTGGACATTGAAATTTGCAAACAATTCAAATCTGAAAACTCAAAATTTTGCAAAAATTGACGTAAAATCCTTTCTGGAGTCAAAAATCATTTCAAGAAGTCAAAAGTCATACGAGTTTTTCCAAGTGTCATTTCATTACAACCCATCTTTCCTATGATTGAGTACCCAGTGTCGTACGAGTTTCCATGCCAGCAAATTCTCAAAGTCAAAATCTTGCAACTATCGTATGAGATTTTCAACTGTCGTTTCATTGCTACCCAACTATCGTATGAGATTTTCAACTGTCGTTTCTTGTTCGCTATCTTTTGGGAACCTACACATACATCTAGGGCACAATATCCTTCATCCACATCTAATAAAATCTTCAAATCAATCAAACCTTAACAAGGTTGCGTCATTTGATCATCTTGATTCAATTCATTCTTTAGTTATCTGAATCTTATTCTTTTGTTTCACTCAAAGTTGATGGTGGAGACTAGAGCTTCCTCTCACAAGAAATCTATCACCACTACCCAAACTCTGACTCTTGAGCAACTCATCAATTCTGGTCTTTACGAGGATGATGGTCTTGGCAACTATCGATTGAAATCTGGTTACATACCCCCTCCATCAACTCATGGAGGTACTCAACATACCCCTCATCAGTCTAATCTAGGGAGTCCACAAACTCCTACCATGTCTCAAGCAGGGACAAATTTTGACTCTCAAAGAGCTCAATCTCAACATGGGGCAGATCAAGAACCCACACCTAAAGAAATTTCTCAATATCAAAATGATGATAACTTTAAACGAATGATGAAGCATTTCTTGAAAGAAGATAGAGAAGCATACTTTTTACAATTAGCTCATCAAGGAGCTAAAATTCCCCCCAACTTTAATGTTGAAGACATCATTACGCATGAGAAATAAACTCCACTCACAGCTATGATAAAATAGATACATGCTTTACAAGTCAAATTTAATAGCCTTGAGAAAGAAAAGGAACCCAAAGAGTTCTCCATGGAAGCTCTATGCCCTTTTCCTTTTGACAAAAACTTGTATATGCCACCATTTCCAAAAAGAGTGGAGATGCCAAAGTATGATAAGTATGATGGACACTCTGATCCTCAAGATCATGTCAAAGAGTTCTGTACGCAATCTATGGAATTCATGCATGAACCGACCTATCTGATGCATCTTTTTCCTAGATCTCTGGGAGGAGCATCCATTCAGTGGTTTTCAAGATTGCCTCCTACGATCAAGACGTTTGAGGAATTGATTAAATTGTTCTACCAGCAATACTCCTACAATATTCAACATCCTGTCACCATGATTGATATTTGTAATCTCAAGCAATATCTAGGAGAATCATTCCTAACTTTCCTCAAGAGGTGGCAAAAGAGGTTCTCTCTACATGCTAGACCAATTCCCGAAATGGAGAAACTTGAAATCTTTATCAATAACCTTGTTCCAGAAATCAATTATCCCTTACAAATACAAGGTCATACATCTTTTGACAAGATGGTGGATAATGCTATCAAAATCGAAAAAGTTCTTGTAAAAAAAGGAGAAATCACACTTCAAAAAGACAAGTACGAATCTGGATCCAGTTCTAAAGACAAGAACAAAAATTGGAACAAGAACAAAGGCATTGTCACAGATGGTATTGTTGAAACTGTTCATGCCCCATCAAAGGCACCAGCCTACAATCTCACTCTTGGCACTCAAGCCATTAAAGCTTCAGAGAAAAAGTCTTCTCCACCATCTCAAAGGAAGCCAGAATACAAAAAATGGGATAAACATAAAAAATTTACTCCTCTACGAGAGTCTTTAGAATCAGCTATGAAAACTCTACTGGCTGATAACATCATCTCTTTACCACCAATCCGACTGAATGCTCAGGACCCCAAACCGATATGGTGGAAGGAAAATGAATTCTTTGATTTCCATTGGAGTAAAGGTCACAAAACTAGTAGTTGCTATCACTTGAAGCATACCATTCAAGATCTGATCGATAGTGGAGACATCACAATTGACAATCCCATGAGCAATAATGATCATACAACATTCACAGAACCATTTCTGAAACATGGTCAAAAAGTTTCAACTTCTTAGCCTAATATGGGGGCAAAAGTCAACTATGCCTACCCTGGAAATAACACTGTCATCAATATGGTTGAGCCATGTCTCTCTGAAAGTTGCAATGTCATCACAATTGTACGAAGAGATAGAAATCATTCCTCAGCTAACGTAGTTACTCGATCACAAGCTCAAATGCATCTGAAAGGACAAATCCTAGATTCATCAAATGTCCCTAAGGTGCCCTTCAATCTTTCATCTGCTTCTAAATAGAAGGCTGCTTCAAAATCTTCCAATCCAAAGGATACAAGGCCTACGTCTTATAGAATTGTTCAAAAAATCTAGCACACTAATGCAAAAATCTCCATGTTTGAGTTGCTTCAAATATCTCCAGCTCATAAAGCCATTCTCGATAAAGCTTTGCTTGGTTCCAATGTTCCTGATGACCTTGATTTAGACAGGTTCCAGACTATGGTTGGACATCTTACATCTCCACAATATATCTCCTTTTCAGAGGAAGATGACAACTCCTTGAGTCACCCACATAATTAGCCTTTGCATATAGAAGTCTTGATCTAGAACCGTAGAGTCAAACGTGTGTTGATAGATGGGGGCGCTGGCCTAAACATTTGTTCTTACAGCTTGATCACACAATTGGGATTTTCAGAATTGGCTATTGATCCTAGAAAGAAAATAACTATCAAGGCCTATGATGAACAAGAAAGATCTTCTAAAGGCACCATTGTCTTACCTATCAGAGTGGGTCCAGTTATCAAAGATACCATTTGTCAAGTGCTTGATCTACCTTTGGCCTACAACGTCCTTCTAGGGAGACCATGGATACATGAAATGCAAGCTATTCCTTCTACGTACCATTAATGATTGAAGTTTCCTTATGAAGGAGTAGAGGTTACTATCCCTGTAGATCTGAATACAACTTGCAACACCTCGAAGGAAAGTGCAAATAAGCTTGTACCTAATAATAGAGAATCTTCTATTGAACCAACTAAAGAAGCATCCACATCTAAAATGGAAGATCTGGCAAAAGAGGTTAATATCAAAGAAAATGGTATGGGAGAATATACTATCGAGCCAGTCTTATCTTTGACATCTCTCCCTATCTCGCCTAAGTTTTATGGGCAATCTTTGAAACAATCCAAACCAGACTCTAAAGAACCTCTTGAAGCATATAAAAAGAATTTTGTAGCAGAACAAGTATCCAAGCAAGAATTTGAAGAGGATGAGGCTATGCTATCATGGCTATACAAAGATGAACCTGAATCTCAAGTTGTTCAAACTAGTGACTCTGCATTCTCCAAACTCCCTTCCAAGTCATATGGTCTAGGAGATAAATTAATAGCTAAGATGGGATATTCAGGTAAAGGACCTCTAGGAATTAGAGGAAAAGGTCTTGAGGTACCTCTCCCACAAACTGGTAGAGAAAATAAAAACAAAGTTGGCTTAGGCTTTAAGAAGAAACCCTATCACCTCAAAGGTAATTGCTCTCATGCCATAGAGCAGATCACACCAGGGGAACCTCTTCTTAAGAAAGAAGAAATAGAACCATCAGATAGTGATTCAGATAGTTTAGAACTTATCCCCTATGAAAAATTGCCTAAAGAGATCAAAGACCTTCTTGATGATAAAGATGATCCTATCAAAAGCATTAATGTAGTAGAAACACAAGAACCTACTGTCAATCAAGAGATAGTTGCAACACAAGAACCGGCTAATCTCAAAAAAAATCAAGAAGAGGGAAGTGGTAGTGATTCTGAGACATATTCTCATGAGTATGAATACAAATCAGAATCTGAGGGTAACCCTTCTTGGGGTATTCACCCTGACTTTACTCATGTTCTAAGATTTCCTAGAGATCCTAAATCAGAAGCTGAATCAAATGACTATGAATGGGGAGCCATTCTAGAACCAGATGAAGATGAGCTTATTATAGAGAAACATGTTGATATTATTCACCAATATGTACATCAAACCAATGTAATTCTAGAGTGAAACGATGAACCTATCGAGTCTAATCCACCTATGGCTGAATTGAACTCCCTTGATGACATTGAGCCTATTCACAAATTGGATGTCTTAAGTTGTAGTATCACCTTTGAACTTGAGCATCAGGTTAGGACCAATGATGAAAAATCCATATCCGTAAACACTATCTCCCAATCTTTCCCTACTTTGACTATCAAATATCCAGAACTTATTGATCAAACCTCCATGAATCTGAGCCATGGTATTTATACCTTCCCAAATGACTATGCCCTCGCTTGCTACCTCAATGAAATTGAGCCTATGAGTACTTCCATTAGTGAACCAAGCGTCAGCATGACCGAGTCGGACATCAAATATCTTAGTAAAAAAAACAAGAATAAAAAGAAAAAGAAAAAGAGTTCTGAGGGTGAAAACCACTTTGTGGCAGTCTCAAAACCTACAAAAGTAAAAATAAAAGACGTATCCAAAGGTGAAAACCTCTTTGAGGTGCCTAAGGATGAGATAATTGATGTCCTTCTGAGTCATTTACATGACAAATCTCTAGTTCTAATTGAGCCCACTCAATCCATCAATTTGGGTACAACAGAGGAACCACAATTGGTACATGTAGCACAATCATTATCAGAAGAAGAGAAGCAACAATTTACAACATTCCTAATAGAGAAGAAGATCAACTTCACATGGAAATATTTAGATATGTTAGGATTGGATCCTAATCTTATAATGCACCATTTATCTATTGCTCCAAATGTCAAACCTGTCAAGCAAAAATTAAGAAAGATGCATCCTCATGTTGCACTCTTGGTAAAAGCTGAATTAGAGAATCTCCTGAACACCAGATTCATTCGAGTTATTGACTATGTAGAGTGGATCTCTAATATTGTACCTATTTCTAAACTAGATGGCTCAATCAGAGTGTGCACAAACTTTAGAGATGTGAATAGAGCATGCCCTAAGGATGACTTTCCACTACCTAACATTGATATGATAGTGGACATGACTGCGAGTTTCGAGATGTATTCCTTAATGGATGGTTTCTCTAAATATAACCAAATAAAAATTTCTCCAGAGGACCAAGAGAAAACCGCTTTCACATGTGCATGGGGCACCTTCTGCTGGAATGTCATGCCATTTGGGCTTAAAAATGCTGGAGCTACATATCAAAGAGTGATGACATCTATTTTCCATGACATGATGCATCGAACTATGGAAGATTATGTTGATGATACTTTAGCAAAATCTATGATCAGGACTGAACATCTAAAGGACTTGAGCATGATCCTAGACAGAATGGAAAAGTTTAGTCTCCGACTAAATCCTAAGAAGTGTGCTTTTGGTGTCACTTATGGAAAGCTCTTAGGATACATAGTTTCAAAGAAAGGCATTAAAGTTGATCCGGCTAAAGTCAAGGCTATAATAGAGATGCAACCTCCCATGAATATCAGTTAAATGAGGATGTTGCAAGGAAGAGTTCAATCTATCAGAAGATTCATATCATAGCTAGCGGACATATCACAACCTTTTACAAAAACATTACATAAAGGTGTGACCTTTGCATGGAATGAAGAATGTGAGAACAACTTTAACCATATCAAGAAGTATCTATCAAATCCACCTATCTTGATGCCTCCTATTCATGGGAAGCCATTGATCTTATATGTCTCCACAACGGCCACATCATTGGGGGCATTGCTAGCACAACATGATGAAGAGAAAAAGGAAAGAGCCATTTATTATATAAGCAGAACATTGGTGGTATATGAAAAGAACTATTCTATGATTGAGAAAGCTTGTCTCACTGTGATCTTTGCATCATAGAAACTGAGACACTATATGTTAGCTCATACCACACATCTAGTAGCAAAAATTGATCCACTAAAATACCTACTAAGCAAGGCTGTCCTCACAGGTAGACTGGCTAAATGGGTCATGCTTCTAAGAAAATTTGACATTGAATATGTTGAAAGAAAAGCTATAAAAGGTCAAGTTATTACTGATCAACTAGTAGATGCACCCATGTTTGATGACACACCAATGCAAATGGAATTTCCAGACTCCTCTATTATGCACCTATCTTCTAGAGAATGGCAATTGTTCTTTGATGGCTCCTATACACAGAATGGATCTGGAGCAGGCATATTGTTCATAACTCCTCAAGGATAATCCATCCCAAAAGTATTCAGACTAAAGTTCCCCTGCATAAACAATATTGCAGAATATGAAGCCCTCTTGAATGGTATGAAACTAGCAATTGAATGGAGAGTAACAGAGCTACACATTCATGGAGACTCTCAACTTGTTATTCATCAAGTCAATGATGTGTACCAAACTAAAGATTAAAAGCTCATTCCTTACAAGAAAATGGTAGATGATCTTAAGAAATATTTCATATCTATCACATTTGAGCAAATTCCTAGAACGAAGAACAAGGCTGCCGATGCAATGGCAACACTATCTACTTTATTACAGCAGCCTAAACATGAGCTATGCTACGAGTTTCTGGTGGAAGCACTATCTTATCCTGCATATGACTCCCCTGAAACCTACATGATCTACACTGTTGTAGGTCATGATTCATGCCAATATAAAAACCTATTTTCCTATCTCCAAGACCAAATCATCCCTGATACCTTCAACCGTCATGAAAAGAGATATCTTATTCGTAATGCCTCCTAATATGTCATCATTGGTAATGATCTATACAAATGAGGTCTAGATGGTACGCTACTTAGATGTTTAGAATGGGAAGAGTCTCAATGTGCATTAGAGGAAGTCCATGATGGTATTTGTCGGTCACACTCGAATGGTTTAACACTAGCTCGAAAACTTATTAGGGCTGGGTACTATTGGCCTGAAATGGAGAAAGAGGCTATCAAATTTGCTAAGAATTGTCAAAAGTGCCAAGTGCATGGCAACCTAATTCATGCTCCAGGGAGGGATCTAATCCCCTTTACAACACAATGGCCTTTCCATCAATGGGCATTTGATCTTATCGGGATGATTCATCCTCATTCTTCTAACGGACATACCCATATAATCACAGCCATAGATTATTTTACAAAATGGGTAGAGGTGGTCCCTTTGACACAAGCAACAGGGAAATAGATATCTATGTTCATATTGAACTATATCATATGTAGATATGGGATACCTCATTCCATAATCATAGATAATGGTGGGCAATTCAGGAATAAAGACCTCGATGATCTATGTGCCAAGTTCAAAATCACCCAACATTGGTCTTCTATCTACTATCCACAAGAGAATGGCCAAGCAGAGGCTTCTAACGAAAATCTATTAAAGATCTTGCATAGAACAGTAAACAAAACTGGCAAAGATTGGCATCTCCTGATTAATCCAGCTCTATGGGCCTACAGAACAAGTATCAGAACACCTACAGGGGCTACACCTTTTGCTTTATTTTATGGGTCTGAAGCGGTACTGCCTATTGAGGTTGAAATCCCATCACTCCGAATTATAATGCATGGTCTAGTAACTGATGATGACTACATAGTGTCTAGGTTACAAGAACTAGAACTACTAGATGAGCGTAGACAAGCAGCGTATGATCATCTCAGAGCATATCAGAAGAGAATGTCTAGAGGCTACAACAAGAAAGTCAGACACAGAGAATTTTAGGTTGGCAATCTAGTCTTGAGAGAAAATCCTAAAAATCAATCCCATTGAGAACGCAAGGGGAAGTTCAAATCCAACTAGCTGGGTCCCTTTGTCATCACCACTACTTTTGGCTCTGGTGCCTATCAACTCTCAATGACTGAAGGAGAACAGCTTCGAGAACTAATCAACGTTCTCCATCTGAAGAAATTCTACGCCTAAGGCATTTAGTCTATGGTAAAATGTCTTGAAAAAAATGAACATCTTGGTGAAAACCTAGAAATAGGCACCTTGATGATTCACAAAAAAATCAAAAAATATCAAAAGTACAAAAAAATTGAAAAAAATGAAAATACAAAAAAAAAATGAGGAAAAAAAGAAAAAAAAGTGCCTTGGTGAAAACCTGGAAATAGGCACCTTGGTAGCAAAAATAGAATCTCTGCCAAGATGGTGGAAACCCGGCAAATGGGTGCCACTTGTTTCAAAATGCTCCATCTATTAGTGCAATCTTGGTCTTTCCCAACTTTCAATCTTGCTTTAGTTTGTACATATCTCCCGGTTTGTTTTTGCATTTCCAATTTTCAATAAGTCAGTTTGTCCACCAATCTACTCAAGTGTCTGTATCCTATCAATGTTCAAACTTGGGGGCAATCAATGTCATATCCTATGGTCTCCAGTATATCTTAGACGTATCATATCCAGTCAGAGTCCTTTTGAAGCTTCATTTGAGTCAGTCAAGTCTATCTTGTCTCCAGAAAGGATTTTGCATCTACACCAACATCAAACTGAAAACTGAAAACAATCTATGCTTTTTTTACATGCTTTTATCTCCTTGTATGCTTACTGATTTGCATTGAGATTTTTGCATATTGTGTCCCTTTGAGCTCTTCGATGATGTCCTTTATAGGATTTAGAGAGTGATGACTAGGGGCATAATCTTTTCTTTGTCTTCTACTTGTATTTGAAAATCTAACAACTTTAGAAATTTTGGATTGAAATGGTGTCCGACTGTAAGAGCCTCTATCTCAAATTAGATGGCCATGCATACCTCGACCATTGATACCCAGAAAATTCAAGGAAGTTTGATCTCACTCTTATCTTTTTGAGTAAGTTCTTTCTCCTACTGTGAAACATGATCTTACCTAAGGCTGTGAATGATAAAGGGTCACTACGGGTAATTCACATTGGATTTAGAATAATCTCTTAGCTATTTGATGTGTTTGAATGCAAGGTGTATTCAGGTCATCACGACATTTATGTTTTGATGCTTATACAAATTGCTATATCAAAATGGACATGATATTCAAGTCATCTTGGCGTTTGTGCCTTGGTGCTTATATCTAATCCGACATTCTGAAAACAAAATCAATATTCATATGTCCATGGTTGCCTAGCCAGTGGGTGTTGTATTGATTCTTGCGCATACAAATCGATATTCATATGTCTATGGTTTCATAGCTAGTGGGAATTGTATTGATTTATCCGGTTACCTAAAAGTTCAATGATGATAACAAATCGACATATGATCAGTGACTAGGTCCTAGGTCTTAGGTTGCATTTCATTTTGCATGTCTCTTTGCATTTTGCATGTTTGCATGATCTCACAATGGCTAAACGAACTTCAATGCATAAATGATTCTTCAAATTGCATCTTCAAATCTAACAAGAGCTGAATCTTACACGAAGGTTCCTTCAATGAAACAACAAGTAGAATCCTTTTTCGGGATCAAAATCAAAATCTGAGATTGTTTATATTAATAACTACTTGCATATTCGACCTTCGATCATCACAGAAATCCATAATTCAACTTAACTGATTATCTTACATCAAACTATCAAAATTTCAACTTGGTCAACTATGGTCAACTCATGGTTTAACCTAGTCAAACTTGGTCTTTTGGGACCTTCCAACAATGCAAAATGCATTCCCGGATGTGTTTAACCACTTCTCAAATCAATTAACATGCTTCTAAACTCTCAACGCTGACTTTTCTTGTCAAATTTCCATTTTAATCCCGAAGGGGGCATGGTATTGCATATCATTCAAAGTCTGTAATCAAATTTGAAATCATATCTTTCATCAGTAATCAAGACAACAACCACGTCTAGTTATTGATTCATCAAAAGTCCTCATCACTCAGGGCAAATCTATCATCACTTGGGGCATATCAGATTCATCAAGTGATGCAGGAGCATCCTGGGTGTAAGAGCAATCTTGCATCACCCAAAAAAAAAATATTTCCATTTTTATATTCAATAAGGGCTATTTTGTACAGAGCTGCTATTTATGGAAAGTTACTATTTTGGTAATTTTTGTATGTGCTCAGAATGATCTGATTTCTTTCTTGGAGGTTCATTTTGGTCATATAAGTCTGCCAGTAAAGTTTCATTGCCAGATCAAGTGTATATTGGAAGATATTGAAGATTTTCGGTATTGGCAACAGGGTACAGAAACTTTGAACTTAGTTTTGAAGGCTTTAGAGGCCCCAGATGAGGTCAAAAATTTGGGTGACAGGCGCTTGCGCCAATCAAGCCTGTAGAGCGCTTCGTGGCATTTTTGAAATGGGGTTATAATAGCCGATCGGGTCAACTGGTGATGACTTATGGTCTTCGAAAGTTGGGCCACCTGAAATGGCAGAAAATAATTTTCTTCAAAATTTCTGTTCAGGTTTCAAAGGTTATCTTGAGCCGACTATGATGTAATAAAATGTAAAATGAAATAATTCTAAGTTTGGTCGGCCTTATTGGCTAAAATTCTGGAACCTTCCCAGGCGGTGGAAAAATTGCCTATATAAGGAAGGCTGTATTATTGTCTTAGGCAGTTCAGAATAGTTTTGGGTAGTAGACCTGGGTAATAGTTCGAGGCTTTGTCTTACAGAATATTGTAAGGGAATGCCCATGTGGCTTTGCATATTGTAATTCTGAAAGTTTGTAATTCCACATTTGTGGAGATAATAAGAAGCCAATTTTCTGTTCTTGCATATTGTTGTTGTTTCTCTATTTCTGTTATGTGTTTGTGGTATTAAGGGGAGCACCCTTCATCATCAAGATCCATATCAATCTAGTATTCTCCTAATCTTGTAAACTGTATCAGTTTTTGCAACCATCAGATCATAGTGTTCTTTCCTTGGTTCCTTGGCAACTGAAGGGTTCGGATGTGATACCTGCTAGTTCTGCTAAGACAATCGAGTCTAGAACCGGTCACTCACTTCTTCGCAATCATAAGGTTTGGAATCAGACATTTTGACACTTTTTCGCAATCATAGGTTCATTTGCTGTTATAGTGAACATTATCTTTGGTCATTCAGGACCTATTATCTCCATATCAAATCAATATCAATCAGCTTCTGTCTCATATCAATTATGAATTTCAAACATCAGTTTCATATCTTTATCAAACACAGACTATCTTTGAGCCACTGCGCTTCATACAGTAATTCAAAGAGGGGCAAAATGTAATACCCCAAAAATGGGCTATAAGTTCATTAATCTCCTATATCAACAATTCGAACGAAATCAACATCAAAGTCCTAACCTAAGGCACATCTAAACATCATCAAATCATAATTGATTATCTTAAATTCTGCATCGGGGAATATTCCTAGCAATATTCCTAATTATCTTAATTATCTTTAATTTAATGATTATTTGGCGATAAATCACATTTATCCTAAGTTTGATTAATTGAATATTTTCATATTTAATTAATTAGATTTAATATCTTGCCACTTAATTGTGTAATTAAATTTGATTCTATCTATTATTAATTGTATTATTTAATTTTGACAATAAATCCAATATCCTATGAATAATTAATTAAATTCTTATTTAATTGATTAAAGCAGGTTGTCATTATTTAATAATATAGTTTTTAATAAAAGTTTGATAAAATAGTTAATTAACCCATAAATTAATTATTTTATTTCAAAAATCAGTTAAGTTGAGAATAAATCACTTTATTTATTTATTAAATCATAATTATCCACGTGCACATTCAAGGACCAGTTAAACTCAAATTGGAAAATCAATGCAAGTTGTTAGCTTTTTGAAACTCAACATCTTTTTGAGTTTTAAAGTTGATCTAAACTTCTAATTTGAGTTGAACTGTGCTTTTGCATGATTTTTGTGACTTAATTATCTTTATTTAAAAATAACTCAAAAATCAAGCTGAGTTATTTGAGTGATTTATGGCTTTTTTTCATGCACCTCCAAAGCCCTGGATTTCTATAAAACCAAGGCTTAGCTCTTTATAATTCATCTCTAATATCTTGAAAATTGCAAACTTACTCTACAGGAATCATAACATATCGGATTTGGAGAATTTGCACAATTGGAGCTTGAAAGATAAATTTGAGGATTCGAAGCTTTGTGAGATCAATTTCAAATTCATAGCTTTCATATTATTGTTAGAATTTTCATTCTCATATCATACCATTTCTAGATTAGCATTGCATATCAATTTTCATATTAGCATAGATTCATATCAGTTTTTCATTATTATTGCATAGAAAATATCAAAAATATAGATTAATTGCATTCAATTCATATCTAGATCAATTGCATTCAAATCCTTCATTTAGGTGTCATCTAGGTCACTGATCTTGATAGCAATCTGAGAACATTAATCTCGCACCTACTAGAAGGCAGTAAATCGCTTGGTTAAATTAGATTTCAATTTTGTACAATTTTGATTATAGCTAACCTCTAATGTTTTACTGAAGTGTAGTGTCTACAGATCATAAAAGAAAAATCAGATCTTGTTGACTAGGTCAAATGCAACAAAAAAAATAAAATTTTGGAAATTCTGGATTGAAATGGTGTCCGATTGTAAGAGCCTCTATCTCGAATTGGATGGCCATGCGTACCTCGACCATTGATACCCGGATGATTCAAAGAAGTATTGATCTAACTATTGTCTTTTTGAGTGAGTTCTTTCTCCTACTGTGAAACACGATCTTGCCTAAGGATGTGAATGATAAAGGGTCACTACGGGTAATTCACATTGGATTTAGAATGATCTCTTAGCTGTTTGATGTGTTTGAATGCAAGGTGTATTCAGGTCATCATGACGTTTATGTTTTGATGCTTATACAAATTGCTATATCAAAATGGACATGATATTCAGGTCATCTTGGCGTTTGTGCCTTGGTGCTTATATCTAATCCGACATTTCGAAAACAAAATCAATATTCATATGTCCATGATTGCCTAGCCAGTGGGTGTTGTATTGATTCTTGCGCATACAAATTGATATTCATATGTCTATGGTTTCATAGCTAGTGGGCATTGTATTGATTTATCCAGTTACCTAAAAGTTCAATGATGATAACAAATCGACATATGATCAGTGTCTAGGTCCTAGGTCTTAGGTTGCATTTCATTTTGCATGTCTCTTTGCATTTTGCATGTTTGCATGATCTCACAATGGCTAAACGAACTTCAATGCATAAACAATTGTTCAAATTGCATCTTCAAATCTAACAAGAGCTGAATCTTACACGAAGGTTCCTCCAAAAAAACAACAAGTAGAATCCTTTTTCGGGATCAAAATCAAAATCTGAGATTGTTTATATTATTAACTACTTGCATATTAGACCTTCGATCATCACAGAAATCCATAATTCAACTTAACTGATTATCTTACATCAAATTATCAAAATTTCAACTTGGTCAACTATGGTCAACTCATGGTTTAACCTAGTCAAACTTGGTCTTTTGGGACCTTCCAACGATGCAAAATGCATTCCCGGACGTGTTTAACCACTTCTCAAATCAATTAACATGCTTCTAAACTATCAACGCTGACTTTTCTTGTCAGATTTCAATTTTCATCCCGAAGGGGGCATGGTATTGCACATCATTCAAAGTCTGTAAATCAAATTCAATCATATCTTCCTTAGTAATCAAGACAACAACCACGTCTAGTTATTGATTCATCAAAAGTCCTTATCGCTTGGGGCAAATCTATCATCACTTGGGGCATATCAGATTCATCAAGATCCATATCAATCTAGTATTCTCCTAATCTTGTAAACTGTATCAATTTTTGCAACCATCGGATCATAGTGTTCTTTCCTTGGTTCTTTGGCAACTGAAGGATTCGGATGTGATACTTGCTAGTTCTGTTAAGACAATCGAGTCTAGAACCGGTCACTCACTTCTTTGCAATCCTAAGGTTTGGAATTAGGCATTTTGATACTTTTTCACAATCATAGGTTCATCGCTGCTACAGTGAACATTATCTTTGGTCATTTAGGACCTATTATCTCCATATCAAATCAATATCAATTAGCTTCTGTCTCATATCAATTATCAAACATCAGTTTCATATCTCTATCAAACACAGACTTTCTTTGAACCACTGCGCTTCACACAGTAATTCAAAGAGGGGCAAAATGTAATACCCCAAAAATGGGATATAAGTTCATTAATCTCCTATATCAACAATTCGAATGAAATCGACATCGAAGTCCTAATCTAAGACATATCTAAACATCATCGAATCATAATTGATTATCTTAAATTCTGCATCAGGGAATATTCCTAGCAATATTCTTAATTATCTTAATTATCTTTAATTTAATGATTATTTGGCGATAAATCACATTTATCCTAAGTTTGATTAATTGAATATTTTCATATTTAATTAATTAGATTTAATATCTTGCCACTTAATTGTGTAATTAAATTTAATTCTATCTATTATTAATTATATTATTTAATTTTGACAATAAATCCAAAATCTTATGAATAATTGATAAAATTCTTATTTAATTAATTAAAGCAAGTTGTCATTATTTAATAATATAGTTTTTAATAAAAGTTTGATAAAATAGTTAATTAACCCATAAATTAATTATTTTATTTCAAAAATTAGTTAAGTTGAGAATAAATCACTTTATTTATTTAATTAATTCATAAATAAAACATGCACAATCATAAAAGTAGACAACTATCAATTATCAATTAAAGCTAAGTTCTATTTTGAGTTAAAACTTAGCTTTTGCATGTTTTTGTGAATTAAATTATCTTTATTATCAGATAACTCAAAAATCAACCTGAGTTATTTGAGTGATTTATGGCTTTTTCTCATACACCTCCAAAGCCTTGGATTTCTATAAAACCAAGGCTTTAGCTCTTCACAAATCATCTCATAATTTTGCAAGCTTACTTTGCCAAAGTTGTCTACGAATTGCACAACTATTTTGGAGAATTGGAATTTGGAGAATCAAAGCTTATTGCGAATCAAGGCTATTTGTGAGATCAATTTGTTTTTTTTTACATTCATTTAGATTCTTTTTCATATCATTGTTAGATCATTTTAGCAAATCAATTTCATATAGATTAGATTTCATATCAAGTTTTTATCATTCTTATTGCATAGAAAATCCAAAAAAATAGCTTAATTGCATTCAATTCATATCTAGATCAATTGTATTCAAATCCTTCATTTAGGTGTCGTCTAGGTCACTGATCTCGATAGCAATCTAAGAACATAAATCTCGCACCTACTAGAAGGCAGTAATCGCTTGGTTAGATTAGATTTCAATTTTGCATGATTTTTGCTAACCTCTAATGTTTTACTGAAGTGTTGTGTCTAGAGATCAGGTACAATTTTCACACACACAGTTCCCACTTGGGTCATTCCTTCAATATTTTTCCCTTAGCAACAAGCCCTTTAAAGGATTAACTCGAAAGCATGGATTGACAATGAGAAGAGTCTAGGTTTTTTATTTTCTCATAAAGGGGAAAATAGCATACTCACCTATCCAATGTTATTTTCTCCCAAACACTCAAACATGTGGTTTATTACCAAGGCTCGTTTCTAAGTGAGATATCAAATGGGTCTAGTTTTTTTATTATCTTAGAAAGACAAGAGCATACTCCCCTATCACTTGAAAAACCACTACAAGTGGGCCTTTGTTAAGTGTGCCTATGAAAATAAAAACTAAAGAAGACCCAAAGGTTTATTCGTATCTCCTAGGCAACCTAAAAAATAAGGCAAGAGCAATTTTTTTGTTTTTGTTTTTATCTTCCAATATCATCCTGCAAAACCATACGTTAGAGGTTTTATTTTTATTTTATATTTTCTTGAATTTTCTATCTTTGGCCAACATTATGCAGAAAATGATAGAAATCAGATGTAAACATAGATGCAAATAGACCAAAAATTGGTAACACACAAAACCTACTAAAAAATCCACTTATGAAAATGTAGACGACAATGCTAGGTTGCAGATGCCAAAACTCGTAAATGACAGAGTGTTATGCCCATACGAAAAACTGTGGAAAGTACAAAACAACAAAATTATACCTGATGTGTCACTTACTTTTTCACAGTCATGGATGACAAAACACATTTTTGCAGACACTGAAACTCATAGACAACAGAGTTCCTTCACCTTGTCAGAAACCTGAGAGATGAAAAAATCAAATATCATAAAAAGGTGTTTTAAACCATTAACTTTGAAAGTGTTAGCATAGAATCAGAGATGATAGTTTTGTCTATGTAGATGATAATACACATAGATGACATCATGAAGCACAAACGCGCTGCATAATTTTGAACTTGCAAGTTATGATTTTTAGAGTTTTAAATTTTAAAATTAAGGGATGTGGGTCCCATCGGGCGTGCCAGAATGTATATGCTTAAAACACCTACCTTTTGGGATCAAGCTCAAACATAAAACATTAGTGGAAACAAATAAATAATTAATCTATGCTTAAAACTTGAAACCAAACACTATTTTCTCAACACAACCTCAAATAGAGCCAAGACAAGTGAACCCTTAAAGGCTTTCCTAATTTTATCTTTTTCTTGAGATGTGGATGTTCTCTCTCTCAAAACATGGTTATTTAATCCCCAAAATAAAGATTAAAAATGCAAGATTTAAAACTAATGGATGAAGAGAAATCTCAAAAACAAGTATGAAAAACTTGTCTCAAGTACTCAACAATGGATGAAGATGATGAAGATGCAAGATCAAACTAGTATGAGGATGCAAGATAAACTAAAAGGATTCATTTTTACCAAATTGAAATAAGATTTTCTAACACTAAAATGCTAAAATACTTAAGAAAATCCTAGAATGAAACTAGCATGATAACAATGCATAAAATGAGAGATATTTTTTCTCTTGGCAAGGCCTCTATTTATAGATTTTTGGAGGGAAGAGAAGGGCTTGGATGAGGTGGCATATATGTGGCATCCATGTGGGAGCCAAATAGGGTACACATAGGCTAGAGGGGATGGTTATGCAAAATTCAACTTGAGACAAGATGGGCATTTAAGGTTTGAAGGGCACAAGGTTGCTCACACATGAGTGAACAATATTGGAGAAAGGAGTGAGTGAAAAAGTTGTAATAAGGGAGTTGAAGAATTTAAGGAAGTTTAGCAGCTTCCTTGGGAAGTGTTTATCACACATGTGTGAGAAACTCATTAGCACTAATGAGGTTAGAAATCACTTTTTAAAGTGGGATTAGTGGATAATTAGGTGGGAGGGTAGGTTTAGCAAGTAGGATGATAGGGATAGGCTAGGTTGCTAGATTGGGTTTAGATTAAATTCAAATTAATCATGGGCTTAGAAGAATTAGAGATTTGTGGGGAATTTTAATAAATATAAATTTATTAAAGGGGGATTTTGTGAGAAAAATGTATTAAATTGATTTAATACACTGGGATAGTATTTAAATTATATGTAAATACAAAAGGAGAAATGAAACTATTTAATTGACTAAATTAGATAGTTAGATGAATATAATTAATTTATTATAGAAATTATAAATTAAAATAAATTTAATTAATAAAGTTAATTTTTAGACATCTACACAATGATATTGTGATGAGGGATGCAAATCCTATTCTAAATGATTAAGAACATGAAATTAAGATGCACTTCCTCCATTATGATATGATTCTAAACTAAATTTACTATAACAACAATGCTCAAATGAAAATCAATGCACAAATTAGCATTATGATGATACTCTAAAATGAAAGTGGATGATTTTCTCTAATTATTCATCCTGTTTATATGATTTCTCAAGGTGTAGTGGGTGAATTAGATGTCAGATATATTAAGCATGATCAAGATGAAGGTTGAGATTAAGTTTGATGATGTTTCCAATTTTAAGGGACAAGATTGAATGGTCAAGATAGTAAAACATTGGATTGAACCATGTGCACTCATTCCTCTTCTCTCATTGGTCAATTTGTTTTTGTCATGTAGTGGTTGGTGAGAGAATTTAGGAGGAATTTAATTAAAAGAATTAATTAAATTAGCCATGTATGATTTATTAAAAAGGTTGGATTTAATTGGTTAATGAACTATATAATCAAATGCTCAATTCAATTACATAGTTAATCAAATTTTTATTTTAATTAATCCAAATGACTTGAATTTAATTAATGTTTGATTTGACAATTTCTAGGTGTATACATATACAAATGCAAAGAGCATGGTGTATTGAATGAAAAGAATATATTTTTCTTGTATATACTTTGATTGTATAGAAGCATATTGAAAAATATATAAAGCTTCATATTGTATCCATAAGATATAATATTGTGTATAAAATCATAGTTATGGGAAACACAATAATATATTGTATGAGATGATGAGATTTATGTTGTACGTATGATTTTGATTCTCAAGTGATGCAAGACCAAAATATGTTAAGAAATGAAACAGAGATGATACTTTGCGTTGAATTGTAAGAAATTGAAAAAGTTAGTGTGATAGGTAGTGTGACATATTGTTAGTTAGATACACTAGCCAATGAGGCATTGTAAAAACATATTTCAGATAAGTCAGTGAGGAAACTTTGAGTGGTTTTATTTCCTAGAGGGTTTTCACTCAGGACAATCTCTTGTGTCAAACTCTTGTGTATGTTTAATTGCATTATTTTCATTCTTATATTGTTTCATGTTGCATAAATAAGTTAAAATTTGAAAAAGTGAAATTGTGTATGAACACTGATTCACCCTCCCTCTCAATGTTCATTGTAGTCCTATAAGTGGTATTAGAGCCACACCTTTGAAAATTCTATCTGACTTAAATGGTTTCCTGGTGGTGGAGCATTGATTATTGGTACCCAATAAGGTATATCTAGTTTGAGAACATCTTTGTTTGATGAACCTAGACATCTCTTTTGGAAGTTTAGGATGCAATGTCAGTTGAAGTCTTTAGGATATGATGTGTGGTTAGTTGTAGAAAGTGGATACACAAGTACCACATCACCTTCTATTCCTAATGAAAAAATGCCTATGATAGTGATGCAAGGCCTCAAATGCCATCTTTTGTGGTCTTTCTAATGATATTCTTGTAAAGGTTATGGATTGTAAGGTTGCCAAATCCATCTCGGACAAATTGTTAAATATTTATGAGGGAGATGAGTAGGTTAAGGAAGCTAGATTGAAAGCTTATAGGACAAGGTTTGAAAGTCTTAAAATGAGTGATGATGAGAAAATAGTTGATTATTTTCTTAGAGTTCAAGATATTGTGAACTCAATCCGAGAACTAGGAGAGCAACTGGAAGAAACTGTTGTTGTGAAAAAGGTACTAAGATCTTTAACTTTTAAATATGATTCCAAAATTTATGTTGTGGAAGAAAGGGACATTAATAAAAATACTCTTGATGCTTCACATGGTATTTTTACAACTTATGAACTGAGAATTTCTAATGACAATATTCCTAATAAAGAAACTACTTTTAAATCCCTTAAAATAGATTAAAAAAATTGATTCTAAAAAACTAGATGAAGATGAATTTGTTTTTGTAAGCAGATTGAGAAAAAGGTTACGAAGGTAAAAAGGCAAATCTCCTTTTAAATGTTTTTTTTTGTGGGATAATTGGGCATTATGTTGTCCAATGCCCAAATAAGGACATAGATAGTGAAGATGAAGAAACTAAAAAAAAAACTATGAAGAAAAAATAGTTTACTTTTGAAAAGAAGAATGTCTCTAAAAAGAAAAAGGCTTTATATGTTGATGTAACTGATTGTTGTTATGATCAACCACTTTAAGAAGGAGAGGAAACTTTATTTATGGATCTTGTAACTCCAAATTTAAAACAAGAAAATATTAGTTTAGATCTATCAAAATCTGAAATTGATTTTGAAGAAGAGTTGAGAGTAGCTCTTAAGGAAATTAAAAACTTAAAAAAGGAAATTGTTATTCAAAAAGATAATAATTAGAAAGATGTTGAAACCATTTATGGTCTTAAAATTCAAATTGGAGAAAAAAAAATAATTCCTAAGATTACTCAAGAAAAATTAGATTGTAAAGAAAATGAGTGTTACTCAAAAGAAGAAGAAATTATTGATTTGTGGAAAAGACTTGTTTCAAACAAGTTATCTAATAAGCAAGGATGATCTGAAGGAGAATCCTAAAAGGATGTTGGTAAAGGTAAAATCATGTCTTCTAAATCTAATTCTCATTTTTTTAGATATTTCTTTAATTGTAGTTAGTTTGGACATAGAGCAAAAGAATGTAGAATAACATTTGGAATGAATACTAGTCTTGTAAATGAAAATCTTTATAAGTTTTTAATTAAACTTAAATGTTATAAATGTGGAGAAGAAGGACATATAGCTACTTTCTTTAAAATTGTCTTGTCAAAACAATTTTATAAATTAGATAAGAAAACCAAAATTGTTTGGAAGCCAAAGAAGATAACTATGATTGCTCAAGCAATCCAGTTTTCATAGATAGAAGATTTTGGATCTTAGATAGTGGATGCTCTGATCACATGACAGGTGATAAGAGAAAAGTTATTGAATATAAAGAGTTTGATGGTGGTTCAATCATATTTGGTAACAATGTTTGTTTTCAAATAGAAGGATTAGGTACTATCATTTTAGATAGTCTTACTCATGTTGTAGATATTTATTATGTAAAAGGCATGGTTCATAATCTTTTATAGGTGAGTCAGATATGTAGTAATAATCTCATGGTTACATTCACTGCCTTAGATTGTTAGATTGTTGAGAAAATGGGAAGAATCATTGTTGCAAGTATAAGGACAGAAGGTAATGTTTACAGTTTAAATGACATGATTAATGGAGTAGAGTATGAAACTTGTCTTGTTAATATAGTTGAAGGAACTGCTCAACCAAGTAAAATTGAACCAATAAATGATTCTAAGAATCGCATAGGTCTTAAAGGAGAATTAATTTTTGCACTTGATGTAATTGCAACTCTTAGAAAATAAATACATGACTTTGAAAGTACTATGTTTCATAAAAGTACTAATGTCTATGAACAAAAAGAATAAAATGACAATTAGATAGACTATGAAGGAGAGTTGGTTTGTGCTTTAAGATAAGTAAAGACACTTAGAAAGAACATTTATAAAATCAAAAAATAAATCAATAAAGGAGTTTCAAATCAGACTTATCAGATGGAACATGCAGTAAAAATAGTTATTAAGATGAGAACACAATTAATATCGAATGTTATAGGTACTAAGTTACTAAGAAAAAGGCTTAATGATCTATCAATAGCTATATTTCTATTTCTTTAATCCCTTATCAGTAACTTTATTCTTATTTCATTGGTTTTAATGGTGACAATATTTACTTATATAAAGTAATAAGTGATGACATTACAAGATATAGCTCATGTGGAATTTAGGCTACAAGGTGATTACTATAGATAATATAACAGTTTCTATTAACAATGGAAACACTATGATTTATTAAATTTTTCAATAATATTAGTCCAAGTCTTGGAGAGAGGGGGAGCACTTTATGTTTATTCTTACCCCTCTTGGAAGTGTTGGCATTCTTGACTACTAGTAATGACAGTATGATGCAAAAGTGTCTCTTGTATGTTTGTGCATCACATGTTCATTCATGTATCCATTTTAGTGATGTTCTTCCTTTGGCATCATTGTCAAAAAGGGGAGAAATATGATTTAGTTTCAGTGACTTGTTTTGGATCAATAATCTTGTTTTTCAATCTAATATATTTATGATATGATTAAGAATATTGATGCTACATGGAAGTTTGTTTGGTTATTTTTAGTTTGGTTTAGTTATTTTTTATGCATTCAGTGATATATGTAGTGACAGTGACTTCTTATATTTTATTCTTTCAATGATATATGCAATGATAGTGACTTCTTATACTCAGTATATTTTTTCAATAATGGAATTTGATGATTTCAGTGATATTGAAGTTTGATAGTCATTTTGATTCAATGGAACATGCAATTCAATATGGAAAAGGGGACTTTGTTCTCAATAATAACATAAACATTAGTTTTGTGCAATGGTATTGAAATGGTTATGTTGTTTTGAATATTATTTTGACATTATATTTGATCTGTTTAGTAGGGTTTTGTTGTTGGTTTAGATTTTTGAAAGTTGGAATATGTGCTGATAGTTTTTTGTGGTTTATAGCTTCTATACCCACAGTGATTTAATCATTATTGGTATACATGACTATATAATTTCAATTCTTGGCACAAGGTTGTTTTGAATTAGTTTGATACATATTTGATGAATTCATCTTGGTTTGACATCAATGCCAAAGGGGGATTTTGTTGACTCCTATGGCATGTGTTGGAATCTATGTCAAAGTCAAGATTGTTAGGTGATCATCAATCTTCTTATACTATTCTATTGCATTTGTGATTTCATCATATTCATACAATTGGTATTATGGAACAATATATGATGATTAAGTCAATAGCATTGAGATCATGATTACATGTGATAGTTGTGGTCATCTTGAAAGTAAAATATTATTTCATATTTATATTTACGAGTGACCAATTTATTTTAAATAAATATACTTACAAAGTGTGTGTGTGTGTGTGTGTGTGTGTGTGTATGTTTGATTTCAAATCCAAAGAGCCTACTAGGCCAGGCATCTTCTTTATGGATGAAGTTTGAATATGTTTCATATGCCTAATTACATGGAGCATTTTTAAAATGATGAAAAATAAATATTATGTTTAGTCACTTTAAGTGACTAGTCTTAGAGAGTGCTTAGAGCTTATTGTTTATTGCAAAAGTTAAAATGTGCCCACCAAAATACATCTTGTGGGAATAGGCCAAGGTTGGTACTTTACATGACATAAGTCATTTTTAATATGGAAAAAGGAAAAATTGTTGTTTTTGAAGCCTTATTTGAAACACATCATTTTTATTGTATTTTTGTTTAAGCTCAGCCTTGGAATACCTCGAGCTAGGGCACATTTTCAACTGTCAAATCCGTGGTGAAATAATCACTTTTTTTACAGTTGAAACCTTGAATAAATGGCTAAGGAAATGAAAGTCAATGTTTGAACTTACTCGACAGTTGAGAAGGTAGTATGTGATAGTTTGATCTTGGAAAATATAATTGGTTTTTGTTCACCAGTTATAGGTGTTCCCTTTTCTTTATTCTCTACTAGAATCTTTAATGTATTTGTTAAGATGGTTGGATATTTGTTTGTTACGACTCTGATAAACCCTAGTTATGATTTTTTTATTTTACTATTAATCGTTTAGGGAATGACAGTTGGTATCTTTTTTAAGAGTTACTTTTTATCTAGTTATATTTTCAAGAATGTGTTATGTTTTTCACAAACCCTTGTATGGGTTTCTTGCAAAGTATATTAGTTTTGTGTTTATGATTTAATTAGTGTTATATCCTTTATTTTTGTCATGTGTTAAACAAAGTAAAATTGTTATTATTGTGGTAAGGCAATGTACTTTTGATCACTCAAGTCCGTTTCATTGTGTTTTTTTTTTTCTATATTGAGTTAAGGCATTTGATTAAGTATAAATATTTTACCATTGCTCGACTTGTCTGAAATATATTTTTTTAGTTGTCATAACTCAAACATGGGTAGAATTTTTTTACCTTGTCTTATCTTTTTTCATCCATTCACAGAGAAATTAGTTTGTTAAATTATTTGAGAATATATTATTGTTTGTTTTAGTTGGTTGTTTCAAGCATAGTTTAGTTTGCATTTGAAGAACATAATTTATACTCTCAAACATCATTAATTGAAGTATATTAAAAAGATTTGTTCTATGGAAGCATTGATTGCATTTGTTAAAGTCAAATATTTCAATTTGAATCATTTGAAACTATTACAAAGTATTTAGAGATGGTTTTCAATTTTGAGAAATGAGTTATGTTTCAGTTTACTAATGCAAGGCATTGTAAATTTATCATATTAAAGGATTTCAAAAGATACAAATGCAGAGAGCATGATGTATTGAATGAAAAGAATATATCTTTCTTGTATGTACTATGATTGTATACAAGTATATTTAAAAAGATATAAATCTTTATATTGTATCCATATGATATAATATTGTGTATAAAATCACACTTATGCACAATAATATATTATATGAGATAATGAGATTTATGTTGTACTTATGATTCTAATTCTCAGGTGATGCGAGACCAGAGTATGCTAATAAATGAAATAGAGATGATACTCTGTGTTGAACTATAAGGAAATAGAGAAATTTAGTGTGATAGCAGTGAGGCATATTGTTAGTGAGGAAAATTTGAGTGGTTTAATTTCCCAAAGGGTTTCCACTTAGGAAAATCTCTTGTGTCAAACTCTTGTGTATGTTTAATTGTATTATGTCTATTTTACTATTGTTTAATCTGACATAAATAAGTTAATTTTTAAAAAACTAAAATTATGTACAAAAAATGATTCACGCCCCTCTCATTTTTCATTGTACTCATGTAGGTGTGTGATCCTAATAGTTGGGAGGAAACGTATTGACAATCCTTATATTAGACAAAATGTTTTGAGGCCAACTTGTTGACCATTAGAAGAAAATTTATTGACAAACATTTTCTTGAATAAAGTTATTTGAGGTCAACTTGGTGTATATACAAGTGATGTATGTGTGTGTGTGTGTGAATGTATGTAAAAATAGGATATAAAGAACATTGAATAGGTTGAATAACTGAGGGGAGGTGAATTAGTTATTCCCACACACTTTATAAAACTTTTAGTTTGTCGATAAACTTAAAAAAACAACAATATCAAGTTTTGACCTATCGATTAACCACATTAAACATTCATAATATATGTAAATGTGAAATCTCAAAAACATCAACACAAAGAACACCAAGATTTATGTGGAAACCCAAACTAGGAAAAACCACAAAGAAGCTAATTCTCATGAAATGAAACACCGGTTAAGGTGATTTTTACAAAATCTCACTACCAGTTGTGCTCACCATTGGTTGGCTCACTATCAATTGGGATAACTACCC
This sequence comes from Chamaecyparis obtusa, assembly GCA_027943335.1. NCBI lineage: Eukaryota > Viridiplantae > Streptophyta > Pinopsida > Cupressales > Cupressaceae > Chamaecyparis > Chamaecyparis obtusa. The sequence goes on from BSBK01000735.1 coordinate 1,454,226, forward strand.
TTAGAAAAGAATATGGATAATTTCTAATACAAATAGGCTCACTGCTAGAATAAATAGGCTCGTTGCTAAAATATATGAAAAGAGATTGAATCCACCACTAAGACTATCACCAAAACTCTACAATATAGAAATGATATATCAGTATGCTAACACACATGATCATCAACACACAGATCTCTTGTAAATAGATTCACAATCACTTTTCATACAAGAAAAACATGAGCCCCACGAACAACTAAAATCGTCACTCTTCTTAGGTTGCTTGATGCAACCAACCATGTCAACCAAAACAATTTGAAATAGGTCACACCAAAATATTCTCATAGTCGTAAGGAATGAAATGTGGACCACCTCAATCAATAGAACATGCCTTATGTATATCAACGCGCTACACCATCTCAAAAAAATTTAGTACCAATGGATAGGATGAACATGTTACATGGTAACTATTGGGACCAAAACATAAATGAACACACTCCAAATAGGACCAATCCCAAATAATCAATCCACCATTTGTAGCACACAAAATAGGACCATCATTAAAAAGGAAAATGATAGACATCTAAAATACTTGCTTTGGTAAATATCTCTAGCAATACGCCAAGGATATCAATACACATCAATTGATACAACCAAAACATGAAAATTCATAGGATATGTTGACATCAATGAAAAAAATATGAATACCATCAAATTCACATTCTAACAATATCCCCCTTTGTCATTGATGGAAACATTCATCAATAACATAGCAAACAACTTGAAAATATATCAGCATCAAAGTTCTTCCAACTTTCTCCCCCTTTGACAACAATGACAAAGGGAAAAATACTCCCCCTTACTAAATCACTCTACTCTCCCTAAGATGAAGTCACCAAGCACTGATCTAGAAAATAATAATCATGTAAAACACTAGACCAATGCACACACCAGTGCATCTAGTGAACACCCAGATTCCTCTTGAGATACTCAAAAGTATCCTTGCACAAAGGCTTTGTGAATACATCTACTATTTTCTCCTTTGTAGGTACATACTCACTTCACTTCACCTTCCAAAACCTTCTCTTTGATAAAATGAGACATGATAGATATATTCTTTGTTCTACAATGTTGCACTAGATTCTTAGACATAATTATAGCACTTGTATTATCACACATAATTAAAATTATCTCATCAAAAGTAAGACCCATATCCTTAAAGGGTTTTTTAATCCATAATACCTAAGTATAACATGAGAATGATGAAATATATTCTAATTCAATAGTTTGTAAAGTTACGCTAGAATATTGCTTCTTTCTTGACCAAGCAACTAAATGGGAGCCAAGAAAGTAAGCTCCACTACTGGTACTTCTTTGGTTATCCAAACATCCTGCCCAATCTACATTTGTATAATATTTCAACATGAAATCTGATCCTTTTGGATACCACAAACCAAACTCTTATTTTCCTTTTAGATATCTAAAAATTCTCTTTACTGCCATAGCATGTGATTATTTTAGTTCTTGCCAAAATCTGACTGCCAAACATACCGCATACATGATATCTGGTCTAGTAGTAGTTAGGTACAACAATCCACCAATCATTGATCTATACTTACTTTCATCTACTTTCAGTGACTCATCCTCCTTAGTCAACTTATAGCCAATAAAAATAGGAGTACATGTCGATTTGGAATTATCTAACCCAAACTTCTTCAATAATTGCTTGACATACTTGGACTAAGAAATGAAAATGCCTTTATTTCTCTGATTTACATGCAATCCAAGAAAGAAATTAAAATCACCAATCATAGACATCTCAAAATCATTCTACATATCCTCTATAAATCTCTTGCACATATCATTCTTACCTCCAAAAATAATATCATCAACATACACAATAACAATAACAATCAGGATCTGATCTGAATATATTTTGTAATACAAGTTATTGTCTGCAGAACCTTTCTACAACTTTTTTCCAATCAAATATCTATCTAATTTTCCATACAAAGATATTGATACCAAGATATTGATACCTACTTCAAACCATACAATTCCTTCTTCAATATTCATACCACTTCTAGTTTTTCTTCTAATATGAATCATTCTGGTTGTTCAATATAAATTTCTTCCTTCAGTTCTCCATTCAAGAATATTGACTTGACATCCATCTGATAAACCTTGAAGTCTCTATATGTTGCAAAATCCATCAATACCTGGATCACTTCCATCTAGGCAATAAGGGCATAAGTCTTAGCAAATTTAATTCATTCAATCTAAGTGTAATTCTTGCATACTAATCTTGCTTTTTCCTTATTACCTTACCATTCTTATCCAACTTCTTTTGGTAAACCCATTTTGTAACAATCACATTCTTATCTATCGGTCTAGGTACACTTTCCTAGGTTTGATTCTTCTCAATCTGATCAAGTTCTTCCTTAATTTCTTTAACCCAATTCTTATCAATACATGCTTCTTCTATATATTTAGGCTCAATCTCCAAAAGTAAACACAACAAAGCATGATCTTGTGTTTCTCTACTTTAGCAACAACTCGTCTATTTTTATCACCAATAATCTGATTCTCAGAATGATTTTTCTATACATACCTTGGTTTCGTAGTTTTAGATGTCGGTGTTGGTTAAGTCTCTTCCTCTTTTTTCTTATCCTTTGTCCTCTATATAAGATTCATACTCAATATGTCTATTAGGATTCTTCTAAAAACCCTCATCAACCTTCACATTCACACTTTCTAAAATCTTAATAAATCTTTGTTTGTAACACCAACATGTTTTTCTCTTTGTAGAATATCTCATAAATATTCCTTCACCAAATCCTCTATCAAAATTTCCAAGATTATCTTCATCTTTCCAAATGTAGCATTTACTTCCAAATTTTTTGAAATACATAGTTGTAGGTGCTCTTCCATGTCATAACACATATGAAGGCTTTCCATATTTTCTTTGGTATAGAACTCTATTCAATGTGTACACAAGATTATATATTGCTTCTCATCAGTAAATTTCCAGTAAACTTGCTTCCTTCAGCATAGTCCTTGTTGCTTCTTGAATTGTCTAGTTCATTCTTTCCACTACACCATTTTTTTGTGGTGTTCTAGCCTCTAAAAATTATCTCTTAATGCCATGATTCTCACAAAAAATTTCAAACACATCAAAATTAAACTCTCCTCATTTGTCAAATCTCAAATATTTAATCTTTCTACCACATTCATTTTCAACTCTAGCCTTGAATATCTTAAACTTCTCAAATGCATCTAATTTTTCTCTAAGAAATGCAACCCAAGTCAACCTTGAATAATCATCAATGAAAGTATAAAGTATCTCTCATCTTGAAAACTTCTTGTTCTAATAGGACCACAAAGGTTAATGTGCACTAACTCTAGTAAACTAGTAGAAGAATAGTCTTTTGTCTTGAATGATTCTCTCCTCAGTTTTCCTTCCTAACATCCCTTATAGATAACATTGTCTAGTTTGTATAATCTAGGTAAGTCTCTTACTACATGTGAAAAACTTATTCTTACCAAATCATCAAAAATTATGTGGCACATCCTCTAGTGCCAAAGATAACTATCATTGGTCTAAGATAGTAAACAAAATCCTTTTGAATCTCCTTCAAGTTGGTACATATTCCTTCCTATTCTTTTTCCAACTACAATCACATCTCTAGTTATCTTCTAAATTTCACATCCTTCATTGTTGAAAACAACATCATATCCATTCTCACACATCAATCCAACACTCAAGAGATTGTGACATCGATCCAACAATATAAACATCCTTATCATCACAAAATTTAACAAGACCACCATCATATTTATCAAGTGACACAAAGTTACTTTTATTTCCATTCATGTGATGAGAATAACCACTATCAATCAACCATTAATTTTTTGTTTCTTCTAACATACAAAGTAGTTTTAACATCATCATCAACTTTAGCACAAATGTTAGAGATACCAATTTATGAATTTTTATCTTCTTTAACATAAAATAGACAATCTTATGCTTCTAAGTCATCATCTCAAATACTAACATCTTCATTCACATAGTAAGCCTTCTTATTGAACTTATTAAACTTCTATCTATGACCCTTCTCTAGACATCTAGTAGCCAAATGACCAATCTTACCATATCTAAAACATTTTAGGGGTAACATTGTTAGGATTAGGGAGTACCGAGAGGGGGGGGGGGTGAATCAGTGCAACAATATTATTTAACCTTTTAAATTGAAACCACAACTTAGTACTGAAGATAAATGAAAGTAAACAAAACACAACACATAACATGAACATCACAACACCATCATTTATTTTTGAGGAAAACTCAGTTAAGGGAAAAAACCTGGTGGGGATGAAACCTACAAATAGATCACTACTATAGTAATAAGTACCCAATTAAGAGAAAAAGTACAATAGGTGGGAATGCACTTGCATTCAGGCTTACAACCTAGAGCTCACTGCTCAATTACATAACTAAATTACACCAATAGCATCAATTATGCAACCTATATCGAACTGACTAGTAGCATCAATCATACCAATATAGTTCTGATGAAGCTCCAAACATAGATTTGCACATCAACATAGTCTCTACTTAATGCCTTATCATCACATCAACATTACTTTACATCACACAACATTTCCATCCTTCGCAAACAAGACTCGATCTCTTCTATGAAGTTATAACCAAAAATATAACATTGTCATCTTGCCACATGAAATGTCTAAACTGAACCTTTCTGTACTCACTCCATGATATGCTAAACACAAAATAATTACTCCATATTTGGATCAATCATAATCAATACCCAAAAAATTTCTCCTTACCAAAATTCAAGTTTGACCGATGAAACCTTTTCATCTCTGTCCTGTTCTTGTCGAACACTATGAACTCTGATACTCAGACATTAATATCTCTTGAATTGTAAAACTCCACCACTTGAGATCATAGAGTTAGATCCTTCTAACTAAGATGATATTGAATCCAAAATTTCATATCAGAATATTGATTCATCTATCTATACCGATACAATTACCGAACCTGTATATTGCTTTGCTCATTGTGCTTAGTTGATTCTAATAATTTATGTATTGGTAAACAAAAAATCATTAACAAAACTAAGAGAGATTTATGTAGTTTCCATAAATGACAATATAACATCCATTTTGAAGTTATCTCTTGCCAACAAACATACATTTGTACTTTCTGGTACCTTTCTTTAGTCTCCTTGCAAATTTTTGTTCAAATTCTTCTTCATCATCACCATAGGGATCTTCTTCTAATTTAGTTGCCTTGAATTTCATCTCAAATATTCTCTTCTTGTTGAATAGGTTGAATAATTGAAGGGGGGCTAAATTATTTATTCCCCCACACACAAATAAAACTTTTCCTCTATTAGTAAACACCTAAACAATAATTATGCAAGCTTAAGATTTGTCATTTAAGCACAACAAACATCCATAGTAAAGACATGCATGAATAACACAGGAACAAATAGAGAACACTAGATTTATACATGGAAAACCCAACTGGGAAAAACCATGGAGAAGCTAATTCTCATGAATATGAAAAACACTTGTTAGGATGAAACCAAAAGGTGATTTATATAGAGGCTCACTGCCAGCTAAGAAAATGGCTCACTCTCAATACACAAGCTCACTACTAATACATGAAGGCTCACTAGCGATAGATGAAGGCTTACTGCCAATACACAAAATATATGCATAGATATAGAATCCACCTATAAGATATTTAGAATGTTCTGTAGGAACATGGATCTCTTTTTGCATGAATTCATGGTCACTTCATATTTATGTATACTTTTTCTCTAATGCTACTACCCGATGCTTTTAATATACACCACAACAAGATCTAACAAATCAGCCACAATATTTGAAATAAGTCACACCATACCATTCACATGATGGAAGGAAATGAATGAGGACTGCCTCGAATAAAACATCATGCCAGTCTTTAGACCAAAATACTCTCTCCTATTGGAAAGTTGGCTATACTAATGTATATGACTTATTATAGTGTTGTCATTATGGAAAAAAAGTCATATAGTAGTTTGGAGTCAGTGCACTTGATGGGAAGATTAGAAATTAGCTAAGTGTTGAAGACTGGATAGTGTATAGAGTTCCTGAAGCTCAGAGCATCAGAGCATGTGCGTATGATAGAGTTATGGTATGCACCCTAGAAGATAAGTTGGTTAGACTATATTCATGCTTAGTCTATGAGCACATGATCAGATATGCAAGTATGAGAAAGATACAGACAGTTGAATTTACACAGCCAGTGTGTGCCAGAGAAGAATAGGGTAAACAACTAATTGTTAGTATTTTGAGTTGCGGTTATATTCTAATGATGCAAAGGCTATGCACCTATTGTAATTAGGTTTCCAACATGTATATATTTTTTTTTGTAAACACGCTTGAGCCAATTCAATTGGAAGCATTGCATGTAATAGGTTTAAGGGCCGACCTAGTTGTTTATTTTGTATGCGCATATAAATATGAGATACGCCCATTGTAATTGGCAAGGAAGTGGATAGAGAGTTGTGATAAGTAGAGAAGAAGTGTGCAAAGAGACTATAAGATGTATTAGAGCTTTGAAAGAGGTCAAAGTATCAACACATCAAAGGAATTGATCTAACAAGTAGTGTCACAATGACAGTTCATCCAGCAGATATAGTGTGTATCTGAGATCAAAAGGTTGTAGCCTTCACCACTTGAGCAGTGAGCTCTAGGAAAATGCATCCACTCCCCTAATAGGGACTATTGTAAAAGACTCCTAACAGGGTCTGACCCTTTACAAGGTCTACTATACTTAATGCATTGTAAAGCAACTCCTAACAGGGTTAAGGATCTTCTAACAAGGATCATAAAACTCTAGTACAAAATATTAGTGGGTGTCAATTCCCACCGAGGTTTTTACCTATTTGGGTTTCCTCATAACCATATTGGTGTTATGTGCTGATTTCATGTTTCATATTTATGTGGATGTTCATTTCAGTACTTAAGCATTTAAGTTCAGTTTAAAGTATAAGTAAAAAGATAAAATACAGTGAACATTGATCCACCCCCCCCTCTCAGTGTTCCCATTCCTAACAATTGGTATCAGAGCTCTGGTCCTCAGAAAAGAAGTTTAACCACTTGAGGAGATCATGGAAAAAGAAAAAATGAAACATCTGAAAAGAAATCTTGAAGCTGCTCTTGAAGACCTAGACAAATCTGAAAGAGAAACTAAAGAACTAAAAGAAAAACTCAGTGATGCTCAATTAGTCATCAAAAGGCTAAGAAAGGATTTAAAAGAATGCTCTACTAGTGATCTAGGGATAATGGTCAAGAAGCTGAATGAAGAAAATACATCCTTGAAAGAATAGCTTGAATAATTTGATGATAAGCTGACTAACAATCAGGAAGTCTTCGATGAACAGGTCAAAGAGAACCTTCAACTGAATAAAGAATTCAGGCAACCAAACATGGAAATCTTAGATCTAGGAAATGAAAAAGAAATCTTGGAATCTGAATTGAAAGATGCAAAGAATTACATTGACAAATTACATACTAGTTCTGATTTGATAGAATCTCAGTTGTATGCAAGAAGAGCTAAAGAAGGTACTAGCTGCATTGGATACAATGAAGCACAAAATCATATTGACAACATGCGAGCAAGAATGAATGCACAAAAATACTCTAGTGATACTAAGAAGATTGAAGATCAAACTAAAAATAATGGTGAACCACCTAAGAATGAGCACAAGCTAATAGACTGCACTTGTTATGCATGTAACAAGCATGGACACATAGCAAGGAACTGTATAGAGGTAAGACCTTTTAATGGTTACTATTATTCATGAAATAAATTTGGTCATAGAGATATGAATTGCAAGACAAGTAAAAAGAACATGTTTCAACATGATCAAAGAAATCAGAATCAATCAAATGTAAGTTCTCAAAATGTTACATGTCAGATATGTAACTATAATGGTCACTCAGCTAGACAATGTAAAATGGTGACCCATGTCAATGTGCCAAGGAATATAAGGCCTCTAGTCATTTGTTACTCTTGTAACAAAGTTGGATACATCTCAAAGTTTTGCAGATCAAGGATGCAAGGTCAGGAAAGCCCTAAAAAGACCGAAGAACTAGTATTGGATCCTGAAGGAGAAGTCAAGTTTGTGAAATCCTTAGAGAATGTGAGCATGATTTGGTCAGAAGCCAAGAAGGATAAGGTTGATGAGTATGTATTGGATGCATCCACATTGGACACACCCTCTACATCTGGATAAATGGCCCTCAGGGTCATAGGGGGAGATAATTTATCTCTAAACCCCTATGTGGCTGGTATACTCACTCTCAGAGTATACGCCTTTGGAATTAAGCTTTTGGAGACTAAGGGAACCTTTGTGCAAGAGCGCACTAGCTGATTGTTTGCAGAATGAAAGATATAAATTTCCAAGTGATAGGCTGGTTTATGCAACAAGCATTAATGGCATAAAATCTACTTTAAAGTACATAGAAGTTAGAAGATCTATCATTGCATTAAAATTAAGAGTGATTGAAGAGAAGAGGAGGCTTAGTAGTTGATTGAGAAGGATTGCAATTTGATTCATCAAGTGATTTGCTATGCATTTGATCAGTTGCGGAAACCCTAGTTCATCGCGCTGATTCAGAATCTCTTGGAAACCTTTGTGAAAGTGATATACAAGTAAGTGATGGCTACTCCTATAGTATTTGATGTTGTAGAGAAGAAAAGATATGTGTTTAAGAGGCATCCATTTAAATCTACACTAGATGACCTAGAAGGGGCATTCTCCTGCATGCCTATGGGCATTATGCATGTCTAGGACATCAGGGCATACATCTACTGTAAGAAAGAACCAGTAGGATTGGACAGATTAAGGGCGCACATGGAAACTATGCTAAAACTAGACAAAACCTTAATGGATGAGTATGCACAATGGAATAATCACCCAATAGTGGAGTATGCTATGACATATGAGTTCTATGAATCAGAATGGATCAAGATTCTATTGAGTAGGATTCATGATGACCTATTTTGGATAGGTGAAGTGCCAGTTAGAATTACTAGTGACCTAATTCATGAGATGACAAGCCTCTCAAGGACATGCATCATCCTTCTAGTGGGAACAGATGTGAGGAATATTGTTGAATAGACTTGAAAATCAAGAAGTGATAGGTGCGGTATGACTATTGAACCCATTGAGCAAGATGACATCAAATTGATGTCTATGATACTTGGATACAGGTTTCAACACGCCAATAGGGTAAACAATGTGTCCATGACCACAATTCTTGTAGCCATAAGAATTGTAAATGAGAATAGAGAGCTCAACCTATGTGAGATCTTGTGCACATAGCTAATTGACAACATTTTGGAAATCAAGCATGATAAAACCAAGATATTCAGGTTTGGGTCCCTAATTATCTATATGTACTTCCATATTGTTGGAAAGGTGTCAGATTCATACCTAGACAAGACTATTCCTACCATGCCTCAGATATCTTTCATGGAATTTATAGAGAGCACTCTAAGAGACTACATGACACTAGAGTTGAAGAAATTCAGGGTCAAAATGCAGATGAGGTACGGGATACTAGAGAGCATTGTTGAGAAATACAAGGATACTATTTGTTTTATGGTTGAGATAGACACAACATGCATGGAGGTAGTTGAACCAAGAACAAAGTGGATTCATCCACTAGGATATGAAGTGGAAGAACCTATTCTAGAGGCCTATTCTCAAGTTCTATTGTCAGCACCTAAAGACCCCAATGAGCCAAGATGGGGAACCTATGAGGAGAAGACAAGAGAGACAGATGCTAAACTAAACAACATAGCAACAAAGAGGAAGGTTGCCAAGGTTACCTCTAAGATCTTGATAATTCATGGAGTGTCTCAAGAAGACCTAGACAAAGCAGGGAAACAAAAAAATTCTTTGAAATTAGAGAGCGCATATGTAGCAAAGGTAGAATCAGATAATCCTAAGCTGAAGAAAGTGAAGATTGAAAAATTTGATGAACAGAAGGGTAAAACTAATGTTACTCCTTCTAGGCCCAAAGAAACCATGGACCTTACTACTCCTCCTGAGTATAAGGCAATGTCAAAGAGGAAGAAAGAGATCAGCATTGGTCACCCATCCTCAATAGTAACAAGGAACAGAAAGAACTCACAAGCACCTCCTGAAGTAAGTTTCAAACCTAGTCTCAGTGTGCTAAGTGCAAGAATAATTGATCAAGTAGGAAAGTTTTATGAAAAATATAGTGAGATATACAAATATGAGATACATGGTATGATAGTCAAGCACATGTTGAAGTTCAAGAAGACAGTCTTGGAACTTAAGACTATGATCCTTGATAATGTGTGGAACATCCTAGAATTCCAAAAGAGATAGGCTATTGAAGAAGATCTATGGATAAGGGAAAAGATTCTAGATGATACCCTTCCTATATGTTCTCTAGAGGAAAAGTCTTTGTTGTTAGACTTAGTAAAGCCACATCTCAGAATGAAGTCAAGGACTTTTCTCATTATGGACAACTATGATCTTGTTGCTAAGGAAACATAGAAGGCATTCAAGAAAGTATTCATGAACAAGCACATGTATTCAGCTATTGCACCCACATCACAAGCACCCTTAAAGGAATTAAAGGTGGTAGATCCCACTAATGCATTAGTGATAGGTCCTCAGGACTCAACGCCTACAGTTGAAACACAAACAGAGGTAGATAAGTATGCACCCATGATAGAGTCACTAAAGAAGCTAGCCATGGTGGCCACTGACACTGAGTTGGCTAAGTTTGAAGAAGCTTTTGTGAGCACACAAGAAGCTAAAATCTTATGCAGTAACACTCCTACTCATCAAGAAGAAATATTGATTAAGGATATAACAAATGAGAAAGAAGAAGAAAAGATGGAAGAAAAGAAAGAAGGAGAAAAAGAAAAAGAAGCTGAAAAACAAAAAGAATAAGAAGAGGTAAAAGGAAGTGAACAAAAAGATGAAACATCAATCAAGGTAAAATAAGAAGTGATGGATAGCACTCCCATCACTCCCTCAAAAACATTGTTGTCAAGTTTGACACCTGACACAACTAGTTTGGATTCATGGGGAGAAGAAGACCTAATTAAGTTCAACATCTTATCCATGGAGAAGGCCAAGGAGAAATAAGTGATGAGGAATCCCCTCCTTTTAGAATTAGTGAACATCTTAAATAGCTTGTTACCTGTAGACAAGAAAGTGTCCAAAGTACACTCAATTGATGATGTCAGTTTAGTGATTTCACAGTTCAAGGGAAACTTCTCTAGCCTAGAACAATCAGCAGCCTTAGTTGCAAAGGAGAAGTATATGAAGAAAAGGCTCAATGAATTGGTTAGAAACTATGCACTTGACCTAAGCTCACTAAAGGCTGGTCAAGTATCCCTGAATGAGTTTGCAACAAAGGGAAGAAAGATCATTGCTGAATATATGAACCAAGACAAGTTAACTGGTGATCTGTACAAAAAGGTATAAGAGGTAGAAGTCATGATAGAAAGAATAAGGAAATTAGTAGAAGATCCATCTTTTGACGTGAACATGTGAAAAAATGTCTACCAAGGACAGTTAGACAATATTGAGAAGGCAAAAAAAGAGATGATCAAGATAAGGGCTAGGTAGACTCAGCTAAGGAATTCTCTTGCGCCCTCATTAGACATACTAAATTAGAATATCAAGGAGATCGATGCCACCATGGTGACATATGATCAAGGTCCTAGAATTGATCTAGAGAAGATGGAGAAGCTATAGTATGCTTTATTCGCCCATCTACAGATTGTAAATTCATTGATCACATTTTGGAAGAAGGAGATCCAAAATCTGCAGATAGCATATCTAGATGTTCTATCACAGTAAGTTTTTTTAGTTTTGACACACCTTTGTCATTAATGTCAAAGGGGGAGTATGTGTAGAATATGAGCTATAAATATGTATAAGGAGATAGAAAGATATGTATAGGGAGACAAAATTTTTTTGTATTAAGGACAGTTAGCAACTTGGCCATATTCCTTTGTTGCCATCAATGACAAAGGGGGAGATTAATGGAAAGTTGTCTATACTGATTTATATGACTTAGTATAGTGTTTTCATTATGGAAACAAAGTCATATAGTAGTTTGGAGTCAACGCACTTGATGGGAAGATCAAAAATCAGCTAAGTGTTGAAGACTGGATAGTGTACAGAGTTCCTAAAGCTCAGAGCATCAGTGCATGTGCGTATGACCAAGTTATGGTATGCACCCTAGAAGATAAGTTGGTTAGACTATATTCATGCTTAGTCTATGAGTGCATTATCAGATATGCAAGTATGGGAAAGATATAGACAGTTGAAGTTACACAGCCAGTGTGTGCCAAAGAAGAATAGAGTAAACAACTAACTGTTAGCATTTTGAGTTGCGGTTATATTCTAATGATGCAAAGGCTATGTGACTATTTTAATTAGGTTGCAAAAATGTATATATGTTTTTTTGTAAACATGCTTGGGCCAATTCAATTGGAAGCATTGTATGTAATAGGTTTAAGCGCCGACCTAGTTGTTTATTTTGTATGCGCATATAAATATGAGATGCACCCATTATAATTGGCATGGAAGTGGATAAAGAGTTGTGATAAGTATAGTAGAAGTGTGTGAAGATACTATAAGATGTATTAGAGCTTTGCAAGAGGTCAAAGCATCAGCACATCAAAGGAACTGATCTGACAAGCAATGTCACAGTGATAGTTCATCCAGTAGATATAGTGTGTATATGAGATCAGAAGGTTGTAGCCTTCACCACTTGAGTAGTGAGCTCTAGGATAGTGCATCCACTCCCCTAACATGGAATATTGTAAAAGACTCCTAACAGGGTCTAACCCTTGAAAAGGTCTACTATACTTAATGCATTGTAAAGAAACTCCTAATAGGGTTAAGGATCTTCTAACAAGGATCATAAAACTCTAGTATAGAATATTAGTGGGTGTCAATTCCCACTGGGGTTTTTACCTATTTGGGTTTCCTCATAACCATATTGGTGTTAAGTGTTGATTTCACATTTCATGTTTATGTGGATGGTCATTTCAGTACTTAAGCATTTAAGTTCAGTTTAAAGTATAAGTAAAAAGATAAAATATAGTGAACACTGATTCACCCCCCCTCTTAGTGTTCCCATTCCTAACATCTCCAAAGCACTTAGTTCCAACAAAAAATGAAGCATGTTACATAAAAAATTTGGGACCCAAAACACATATGAATAGGATTGAACAAAATATTCTATGAGCATGCTAAATGAACCATTAGTGAAAGTACCAACTGAAACATAGACTCGCGATAAGAAATAACCAATAAGCCAGCATGTTCATACAACAAGCGATGCATCAATAGAGGATATGTTGATATCAATGGAAATTGTTAGTGAAAACACTACATCAACCTCACATTCTAACAATCCCCCCCATTTTCATTGATGAAAACTTTCATCAATAACAAAGTACAACATAGTACTAAATTTTGCCAAAATAAAAATATTAACTCTCTAGAATATCTCAAGAGATCTCTTCCCCTTTGACAACAATGAAAAAGGGCAGAAAAAAATCCCCCTGATAGAAAGACATCTCTCTTCTTGATAGGAAGCATCCAAGTACCAATGTAGAAAAGTATAGATATGAAAGCCACTAGATCAATGTACACACACCGATGCACCTAATTTGTACTAGGAAGGGGAAGAATTACCAACTTCCCTCTCAGATACTCAAAAGTATCTTTGCACAAAGGTTTTGTGAATATGTCAGCTATTTTCTCCTTTGTGGGTACATACTCTAGCTTCACTTCTCCTTCAACCTTATTCCCTGATAAAGTGATATCTGATAACAATGTATTTTTTCGTACAATGCACCACTAGATTCTTTGACATACTGATAGAACATGTATTATCACACATGATAGGAATTCATTTAGGAAAACTAATTCCTATATCCTACAAGGTTTGTTTCATCCATAATAACTGAGTGCAATAGGTGGATGTTGCAATGTACTCTAATTCAGTGGTTGATAAAGTAACATACTCATATTTCTTACTTGACCAAGGAACCAATTGAGATCCAAGAATGTAAGATCCACCACTGGTACTCCTCTGGTTGTCCATACAACCAGCCCAATCTACATTTATATATGCTATTAGTGAAAAATATGACTCTCTTAGATACCACAATCTCATATCTTTTATCCCTTTCAAGTACCCGAAGATCCTTTTTACAACCATCACATGTGACTCTTTCAGTTCTTGCTAAAATTCTAGTTGCTAGACAAACAACATATATGATATTCAATTTGGTAGTAGTCAAATACAACAATCCTCCAATATTAGTGTTGGACTACAATTGATTTGGAATCTGATTGAAGAATCCATGATTAAAGATCACAGAGGAGTTGTTGATTAGATATGTAATATGATTAAATTAGTATTATGTTGGCATTGATGTCAACTAGTTTGACAACACTTATCTTGTAAGTTACTATACCGAGACATCTGAAGAAAGGTGAAAGAGATGAAGAACAAATAAATCTCCATGGGGAAAGATGTACATGACAGATGAGGATAAGGAACACATTGAGTAACTTGTTGATGAGTCTATGACTTGATGATATTGACTTTATTATGTTGCATTCATCTATGACGAAGTATAGAGCTGAAAGACACAAAGCAGTGTTGTCGATAAAATGAAGCATTTCTAGTATACACCGATGGAGTGTAGTGTATACTGATCACAATATTAATTGAGTAGTGTTCACCGATGCATTTCTTTGTTAACCGAGCGGAACAAAATGAATTAAATGATTAGTTTAGCCGATAAGATTGATGAGTTGTAAAGTACCTCGATTTCAGTGATAACATATAATGTTTGTTATGAAGATCGATGGCTAAAAAAATTAAAGGAAGATCTAATGGAGCAAATTGAAACATGTTATTGACATGTCAACCGAGGAAGTTTGAAGTGGCAAAATCTGATGGTGGAGAAGAAAATGATTTACCCGTCTATATAAGAGACCAGAATATCATTATGGAAAGATGTCGAAAGAAGTAGAAACTGCAGGAATATCGCGTGAACAAGGTTTTCATGCATTCTGATCATATTGGTTAGTAAGAACCGAGCTGCACAAAAAATTACTGAGCTACAAAGAGCAATTAATGACAGACAGTAAGTAGTTACAGTATTGAATCTGAAGTCAAATATTGATCAAAAGGATTTGTATGGACTGAATATTGATCTATAATCTCCAATTGAAGTTGTATTAAGGTAGGTCATTTACTGTTACATATTTAACCATTATATACAGTCAAAATCTCTTAACCGAGTGGACTCTAAAATTCTTATGATGTATCATTCATAGAGTGAACATTGTTATCCTGTCAACCCCATAGTGAATACTAGTTGGATGATAACTTCTAGTGTAAAATACTCTAACAAGGTCACACCTGACAGTGTGTTTGTAAACCTTTAACAAGGTTGGGTCTTAACTGACCTCACTTCAGAAGAGTGAACAATTTTGGGTTGCCGGTCCTAGGTGGTTTTTCCCTTTACAGGGTTTCCATGTTAAATCTCTTGTGTTATATGTTGATTGTGATATTTATTTGTTATCATACTTTGCATGTTACATGTTAGATTTGATCGATATCTATTATAGTATTTGACTGGTAATCGGTAAAAGCACAGACAATGAAAGTAATTATTCTTTACCAAGGAGTAGAAATAATAGAAGTTGTTTTGAATTATACATTTTGTTTTGGGACACTGGATAACTGATTCACCCCCCTCTTAGTTATTCTAACCATTGGTATCAGAGCTATGGTTTCTTAGAAAAGAGTTTTAAAGACTCAAGAAAAAAGGTCTCAAGATGTATAAGAGGGAAGTACCAAAGCTGAACAAGGAGAACTTCATAGTATGGCAAAGCTAGATGAAGCTGCACATATCTAGAATTGGGAATTCTACACTAGATTTGATGGAGAATGGCTACATAAAACCGCCCACTGGTCCCTTAACTCTTGATCAACTGAAGGATAGGCATGAACACAATATCACTATGATGGAACTTGCTGCGACCTATACCGATGCTAAATTTGAAGACATCAAGGGTTGTGATACTACTAAGAAAATGTGGGACAAGTTAAATCTGATATACAGTGGAGATTTGAATGTCAAAAGAGCTCGAGCGGAAAGCCTAAGAGGTAGATTTGATGATATGAGAATGAAAGAAGGTGAGAACATTGTACAATACTCAAATAGACTAAAAGAGGTGGTACATGCTATTAGAGCATCTGATGGAGTGATTGATGATGAAACAGTGATAAGCAAGATTCTCAAAACTTTGCTGCCAGTTTATGCAATCAGGATCTTTGCAATTCATGAAACAAGAGCTACATCCAACCTTACTCTTGACACTTTGATTGGTAAACTTACAAATTTTGAATTAAACAATTTTGATAACAATGTTGTTCCTTCTGTTGAATCTGCTTTCATGTCTTCTTTGAAGATTGGAAAGTCTAGTAGGAATAGTAAGAATTATGATAGTGATAGTAATACCGATGATGAACTTGATGAGCTTGAAGCTCTTATGGCTAGAAGATTGCCCAAAGGAAAAGGAAGGTATAGAGGTAAGCTACCTTTGGCATGTTTTAATTGTAAAGAAGTTGGTCACATTGCTGCCAGATGTCCTCAAAAGAAAGATGATGATAGATCCAAAGATCGATCTAAAGGAAACTATGGGAGAAGAGTCAACAGAGGCTACCAACACAATAAAAGAGACAACTGAGATGATAAAGGCAAAAAGGTATGTTACATAGTCGAAGATATTGAAACTGAATCTGATTCTGATGATGACATAGAAGTTGTATTTGTTGTTATGAAAGATGACTCAGAGGAAGAAGAGAAACATGAAGAGACAACACTGATCTCTAAAGTAAGCAAAAATGATACATGGATCCTAGACAGTGGCTGCACACATCATATGACCGATGATGTAGAGAAGTTTGATCATCTTGTTGAATATAATGGAGGATCTGTGAGAATGGGAAATGATGCACCTTGTATGGTAAGAGGTAAAGGTTCACTGATGATCAATGACAAAATACAATGTGAAAATGCATACTGGGTAGATGGATTGAACTATAATTTGTTAAGTGTGGCTCAGCTGGACAATTTAGGCCACTGACTTGCTTTTGAGAGCAGAAAGGTAAGAATCTATGATGATGGAGGAAGACTTGTTAGAACTGGTACATAATCCAAAGGTAACTTATTCTATCTTGATATGGATCAGTCTTCTTGTTTGTTAATAAAGGATGAAGATGCTTGGTTGTGGCACAAAAGGTTATGCCATGTGAACTTTGACACCATGATCAAGATCAGTAAAAAGTAAAGAGTTAGAGGATTGCCTAACTTGACAAAGCCTGATCATGCCATGTGCCATGAATGTCAGAAAGGTAAGATGACTAAGTCTAGTTTTAAAAGTAAATACTACTCAACTAAGAAGATACTTGAGTTGGTTCATACTGACCTATGTGGTCCTATGAGAACTCAGAGCTATTCTGGTGATAGATATTTTATTCTTTTTGTTGATGACTATACTAGACTGATGATTGTTATGTTCCTGAAAGAGAAATTTGAAGCCTTTAAAATGTTGAAGTGGTATAAAGCTAAGGTAGAGAAAGAGACTGGAAAGGAAATAAAATGCTTAAGATCTGATAGAGCAGGTGAATTTATCTCTGATGGATTTAATAATTTCTCTAATGAGCATGGAATTAAAAGATAGGTCTTTGCACTGAGGACACCTTAGCAAAATGGCATTGCTGAAAGAAGGAATAGGTCTATAATTGACTGTGCTAGAACATTGATGATACAGAAGAATGTTGCTCAGACATATTGGAGGGAAGCTGTCAGTACAGTTGTGTATGTTCTTAACTGAGTACAACTAAAGAAGGACACCAACTGAACACCTTATGAGCTATGGTTTGGACACAAACCTACTATAAGTTATTTCAAGATTTTTGGAAGTAAATGCTTTATTTTGAAAGATGAAAGAAATGGAAAATTTGATTCTAAAGGAGATGAAGGGATATTTCTGGGATATTCCGCTACAAGTAAGGCATATAAATGTTTGAATAAGGTTTCAAATAAGATAGTTGAAAGTACTAATGTTCGTGTTGATGAGTTTGATGACAAGAACATAGAGGAAAGTACAAAGGAACTAGAAGACTATGGTAGATTCACTTACATTAGACATCTAGAGTATCTACCGATGCTGCAAGTTGTGACAACCGGTCAGCAGGGAAACAATACAGGACAACAACCAATACAAACCGATGAACAAGATGGAGCTACCGAGCAAGGAAATGACCCTGAACAGGATGAGCAAGAAAGGAGAAATCAAGTTTTGGCTATTTTTGTCAGAAGACATCATCCTGAGACACAAATCATTGGAGATAGACATGTTGGAATGCAAACTAGAAGGAAAACAAGACAAGGTATATGTCTAGTTTGTGAATTTGAACCTAAAAATGTGAAAGTTGCATTAGAGAATGAAGAATGGGTTAATGCAATGAAGGAGGAAATAGAGAAAATAGAGAAGAACAAAAATTGGTCCTTAGTACCCCGACCTAAAGATAAGAATGTTATCGGTACTAAGTGGATATTTAGGAATAAATTGAATGAAAATGGTGAAGTCACAAGAAATAAAGCTAGATTGGTATGCAAGGAATATGCACAAGAAGAAGGCATTGAATATGGAGAAACATTTGTACCTGTTGCTAGATTGGAAGGAGTTAGAATGCTACTTGCATATGCTACACACAAGAAATTCAAAGTCTATCAAATGGATGTGAAGTCAACATTTCTAAATGGTATACTTGAAGAAGAGGTCTACATCAAACAACCTGAAGGATTTGTTGATCCCAACAATAAATACATGGTATGTAGATTACATAAAGATTTATATGGTTTGAAGCAAGCACCTAGAGCATGGTATGAAAGACTGCACACTTACTTGTTAAGTATTGGATTTGTTAGAACAAGTGAAAACAACAATCTGTATATGAAAGGTGATACTGATGATACTATTATCATTACTAAAATTTTTGTTGATAATATTATTTTTGGAGGTCAAGATCATATATGTAAATCTTTTACTGATGACATGAGGAATGAATTTGAAATGTCTATGTTCGGAGAGATTAAGTTCTTGCTTAGACTACAAGTGATTTAGCAGAGTGATGGAATATTCATCACACAATCTAAATACATAAAGGAAGTACTGAAGACATTTGGCATGGAAGATGCTAAACCTGTGGGAACATCGATGGCTACTGGATGCAAATTGACAAAGGAGGATGAAACTACAGAGGTAAATTAGACACTTTACCGATCCATGATTGGTAAGTTAATGTACGTAGTTCACAGTAGATCAAATATAGCACATGCTATGGGTATTGTTGCAAGATTTTTTGCTAATCCTAGAGAATCACACATGATAGCTACAAAAAGGATCTTAAGATACCTGAAGAAAACAAAAAGTTATGGATTATGGTATCCTAAGGAAGGGAAGTTTGAACTCAAAGTTTACACCGATGCTGATTGGGCTGGAAATGTGGATGATAGAAAAAGCACCACCAGAGGAGCATTTTTCTTTGGTGAAAGACTTGTAACATGGACAAGTAAAAAGTAGGTGTGTATTTCTCAGTCTACAGCTGAAGTAGAGTATGTTATTGCTGCTACTAACTATTCAAACATTACATATATCAAGCAAGTGTTGGAAGGGATGAATGAGGTAATCACTGACCCGATGATTATATATTGTGACAACACTACTGCTATTAATATTTCAAAGAAACCTGTAATGCACTCTAAGACAAAGCATATATCTATTAAGTATCATTACTTAAGAGAACAAGTGCAAGAGAAGCAAGTGAAGTTAGAATTTGTCACATCTAAAGAACAACTTGCAGATATTTTTACAAAGCCTCTACTGAAGGACACATTTGAATACTTGAGGACTAGACTTGGGGTCCGTCCCCTATCTATCAGTCACTAAGGTGATCTGGTTGTTGCATCAGCCTACTTTTATTAGAAGATCATTCATGTTGATGTAGCATAGTTCACACTTTGAATCATGTTCAAGGTTGTGATTAAGTTTGGAGAACTTGAACCGATTGGAATATCAGTATACAAAGATACAAAGGAGGACATAATTGTTTGTTTATTTGTTTCTTTGGCATTGTTGTCAAAGGGAGAGATAAATAATATGAAAAGGGACAAGCACTGATGAGAATTATCTAAGGGAGAGACAATCTGAATGAAATAGAGTATTGAAGATCAGTTATAGGAACTGAAAAGATCACAACTATAGAATGGTAAAGTTGTATTAACTAATGATGTTTAGTAACATAGTGATTAAACATATTAAGTCTATTTGACTTATAGCATTTTGTTCACAAAGTTATAGAATATATGTTTGGTATGTGTATGGTACATTTCTTATTACTTGAGTTGCCATCAATGCCAAAGGGAGAGATTGTTGGACTACAACTGATTTGGAATCTGATTGAAGAATCTGTGATTAAAGATCACTGAGGAGTTGCTGATTAGATATGTAATATGATTAAATTAGTATTAGGTTGTCATTGATGTCAACTAGTTTGATAGCACTTATCTTGTAAGTTACTATACCGAGACATCTGAAGAAAGGTGAAGGAGATGAAGAACAGAGAAATCTACATGGGGAAAGATGTACATGACAAATGAGGATAAGGAACACATTGAGTAACTTTTTGATGAGTCTATGACTTGACGATATTGACTTTATTATGTTGCATTCATCTATGATGAAGTATAGAGCTGAAAGACACAAAGCAATGTTATCGGTAAAATGAAGCATTTCTAGTATACACCGACGGAGTGTAGTGTATACCGATCACAGTATTAACTGAGTAGTGTTCACCGACACATTTCTTTGTTAAATGAGTGGAACAGAATCAATTAAATGATTAGTTTAGCTGATAAGATTGATGAGCTATAAAGTACCTTGATTTTAGTGATAACAGATAATGTTTGTTATGAAGATCGACGGCTAACAAAATTAAAGGAAGATCTAATGGAGCAAATTGAAATGTGTTATCGACATGTCAACCGAGGAAGTTTGAAGCAGCAAAATCTATGAATGTGGTTAAGCGAAAAAATCTGATGGTGGAGAAGAAAATGATTTACCAATCTATATAAGAGACCAGAATGTTATTATGGAAAGATGTTAGAAGAAGTAGAAACTGTAGGAATATCACGTGAACAAGGTTTTCATGCATTCTGATCATATTGGTTAGTAGGAACCGAGCTGTAGAACAATTATCGAGCTACAGAGAGAAATTACCAATGGACAATAAGTAGTTACAGTAGTGAATCTGAAGTGAAATATTGATTAGAAGGATTTGTATGGACTGAATATTGATCTGTAATCTACAATTGAAGTTGTATTAAGGTAGGTCATTTACTGTTACATATCTAACCATGGTATACAGTCAAAATCTCTTAACCGAGTGGACTCTAAAAGTCTTATGATGTATCATTCATAGAATGAACATTGTTATCCTGTCAACCCCATAGTGAATATTGGTTGGATGATAACTTCTAGTCTAAAATCCTCTAACAAGGTCACACCTGACAGTGTGTTTGTAAACATTTAACAGGGTTGGGTCTTAACCGACCTCACTTTAGAAGAGTGAACAATTTTGGGTTGCCGGTCCCGGGTGGTTTTTCCCTTTATAGGGTTTCCACATTAAATCTCTTGTGTTATGTGTTGATTGTGATATTTTTTTATTATCATAATTTGCATGTTACATGTTAGATTTGATCAGTGTCTATTATAGTATTTGATTGGTAATCGATAAAAGCACAGATAGTGAAATTAATTATTGTTTACCAAGGAGCAGAAATAATAGAAGTTGTTTTGAATTATACATTTTTTTTTGGGACATTGGATAACTGATTCACCCCCCTCTCAGTTATTCTAACACTTAGATCTATACATAGTCACATCTACTTTTAGTGAGTTATCCTCCTTAGTCAACTTGTTGCAGTAACAATAGGAGTACAAATAGGTTTTGAATTCTCAAAACCAAACTTCTTTAGTAATTCTTTCACATCTTGGATTGAGAAATGAAAATTCCTTTGTTATTGTGATTAACTTACAATCCAAGAAATAAATTTAACTCTCCTATCATTGACATTTCAAATATCTTTGACATTTCTTAAACAATTTTTTTGCACAACTCATATTTTCCACCAAAGATGATATCATCAACATGTTAGATAACTGAGAGGGGGGGTGAATCGGTTAGTTCCAGTTATCCTAGAGTCCCAAATCTCCCAGATGTATATATTCAAACTTTTCAAACAAATTATCAATTGGTAAGCTATCAATAATAACTTTCACTTGATCTACTGATTGACAATCAATTCAATACTGTGTTTACCAATCTGACTAGTTATGAAATGTGTAAAGTAAAATAACAATCCAATCACATAAAATACACATAAGACATATATTTTTAACATAGAAACCCTGTTAGGGGAAAAACCACCTAGGACCGGTAACCCAAAATAATTCACTCTTTTAAAGTGAGCTTAGTTAGGAGCCAACCCTACCAAAGGTTACAAAACACATTGTCAGGTGTGACCTGGTTAGAGGATTTATCACTAACAGTTCTCCCTTGACTAAAATTCACTTTGGGGTCAACAAAAAAATAATCAACATTCATTAAATGTCATATTAAAATACAAAAAGATAGTGAAGTCCACTCGGTTAAGAGATTTTGTTGTAACAATGATTAAACTAATATAGTAATGATCTGATTCAAATACAACTAAGATTTGTAGATTTTCATATCTATGCTAAGCTCAAAATACCTCCTCTGATTAATATTCACTTCAATCCTTCATATCCTCCAACTTATTCAACTTGGTGAATAATTCCCTGACGCTCGGTAATGCCTACGGTTTAGCTCAATTTTTTCTATAACTAGTTTGATCAGAGGTGCATGAAAATAGTCCTTTCATGTGAATTCTCCTCTAGTTCTCAATAAGTTCTAGACTCAATAATGAATTTCATGTCTCTTTAAATAGACTTCATAAACTATTTTCTTATCATCTGTTAGATTTTTCCTCTTAATCTCCATCATTCCTTTTACTGCTTCAAGATTCCTCGGCAGATGTGTCTATAACACATTTCATCCTTCTCCATTCAATCGACCTTGAATTTTGTCAACCGTTAGATCATCATAACAAAATTTATCTTCTACCTCAGAATCATAAGCAATTGTCCAGCTCATGAATTCAGTTGGTTGTTATAAAAATTCTTTCTTTCTTTCACTCTGTCAATTTCAGAATGTGTCGGTGAATACCTACTTGGTTAATACTGTACTTGGTATACACTATACTAGCTCAGTGTATACATAAATCTTCAATTACCGACCACATAAACTTGTTTAGTTTTGATCTTCAATACATAACAAATTCATGTAATACAATCAAGTCAACGACATGATGTCATAAACTCATCAATAAGTTACCCAATGTATACCTTATCCATATCTTTCATATCCATCTCATCTTCATGTAGATATCTCATTCCTTTACCATTTTTCTTCTTCAAATGTTCATAACTATCATGATAAGTGGAGTCAAAACTAGTTGACATCAATGAAAATACATTGACTGATTTAATTGTCTTACATATTACTTTAGTAGTCCATGTTAATATTATTTAGAACAATAGAGAGGGGGGGTGAATCATTTGTTCTCAGGTCTAGATGTACAAATTGAACTTTTAAACACTTCAACAATCTCAAATCTAATCACCAACACAACTCGGTCTCTAGTATATATATATCAGAAACATATAGCATGCAATCCACTATCCAAAAGTAATTAACTTGTAGAATATAGAAACATTCACATCAAAACATTCACACAAGTATAACACCAGGATTTATAGTGGAAACCCAACTTTGGAAAAACCAGTTTGTAGCATGTTACTGTTATTTTCACTCTTCTAAAGTGAGCTCTGTGAAAAGCCAACCTTGTTAAAGGTTTACAAACACACTGCTAGGTGTGACCCTGTTAAATGATTTAAACACTCTATCAAATGTGACCTGGTTAAAGGATTTAAGTACATTCCATTAGAATGCCACCTTGATTAAAGGATTTAGACTGATACAATGGTTAGAAAGTAGCAGTAGTTTCTGATCTAAAAAACATACAACTCACTTTGCAAATAACAGATCCAATTCACACATATATGTTGATTTACTGACTGAGTTCATTTCTATCTCCATCACTGATCTTCTTGGAATTTTCTTCAAACAATCACAACTCTGATAAACTCCTTCACAATTTCACCTTCACCCTTTTGCTTAGACTTATTAGTCAATAACATCAACAACTTCAACACACGATGTAACCTCACAATTAGTTTTTCCTTTATACCTCTTCAATTAGGTAGATCCATCTTTTGCCGCTTAATCTCCTCTGTAGATGTTAGGTTTAGGTCAGATTCATCGAATCCTTCCAACATTTAATTTCTTCATCCTTCCTTCTAGATACATCTTCAAACTTCTCATTGAATCCACAATAAATAATTTACCATGTATTAAATTCTCCATACAATCAATTAATAAAGTCAACATGATTTACATAACCCAAGAATTCAACTATGTCGGTCAGGAATCACAATTCTTTCTCCAAATGTAAATTACTAACACTCAGTCAATATTGTGTTCATCTCCTCGGTCATCACTATGTAACTCGGTCATCTCTACAAATTGTCTTCCTCGGCTAATACTGTCTTGCTCGATAATTTCCTGTCGCTCGACATAAACTGATGTTCAGCAATACTAAATTTACTCGGCATATACTGGCACTCGGTTGACACTAACATCACTCGGCTTAAACTAGATTTATTCACTTTTTCTCAGTTAAGCCTTCTTCTTCAGTCTTTCTTCTTACTTAGATAAACAATATATTATCTTAGCAATGTGCCAAATAATCAAGTACCCATTGAAGTATCAAATAACTCAACCTTTCCTTAGGTTCTCTTGTTATCTCCCTTTCCCTAATCCTTTTCATCAATTAATAGATATAGTAGTTTCTTAGATAGCAACTGTCTTACCAGTTAAGGTTTGAAATCAATGACAATACAACAATTGTTTCAATTGTAGTTTCCAACAGTTCGGTGATATCTAATCACTGTCTTTCACTTGTCTATTCATTACATCAAGATATTCAATTAGTTTTAGGTCATCGATCTCTCATATCAATCTCTCCCTTTGGCATTGATGGCAACATAATATGAAATATGCCATAGAATACCAAACATCTATACTAAAACTCTATAGATAAATGTTCTACCTTGGTAAGCTCTCCCTAGCTTGTTCATTTAATATGTTTAATCACTAGACAACATTTTATGTAGACTCTCCTTGCGGATTTGATCTTTTGCTTCTCTAATTCTTCTCTCCCTTTAGATAGATATTTCATTGATTCTTTCTCTCCCTTTGACAAAAATGCCAAAAATAATAAACAAATCGTCATTAGCCAAAATATTTTCTATGTTGTTCGGTTCAAATCAAGTACCTTTATGTACCAATATATAGTGTTCTTTGTTCCAGATTTCACAACCTTTAGGAAGTCTAGAGTGTGAACAATATGCATCAAAATCATTTGATATTCTAATAATGTATAGGTTGATGCAACCTCCTGATCACCTTAGTGACCGATAGACAGGGGATGGACCCCTAGTATAGTCCTCAAGTACTCAAATGTATCCTTAGGTAAGGGTTTGGTAAATATGTTTGCAATTTGTTCTTTTGATTTTACAAACTCCAGTTTCACTTGATTTTCTTGTACTTGTTCCCTCAAGTAATGATTCTTAATAGATATGTGCTTTGTCTTTGCATGCATCACTAGATTCTTAGAAATGTTTATAGTACTTGTGTTGTCACAATATATTATCACGGGATCAATGATCTCTTCATTCATCCATTTCAAAAGTTATTTTATCCATGCAATGTTTGAATAATTAGCAGTAGCAGCAACATATTCAACTTTGGTAGTAGACTGAGAAATACATGCCTATTTCTTACTTATCCAAGAAACTAGTCTTTTTCCAAAAAGAATGCTCCACCGGTAGTGCTCTTCTGGTCATCAATATTTCCAGCCCAATCTGCATCAGTGTAAACTTGTAGTTCAAAATTTCTCTCTTTCTTGTACCATAACCCATAATCTCTATGCCTTTCAAGTATCTCAAAATCCTCTTAACAATAGTCATATGTGATTCATTAGGATTAGTAGAAAACCTTGCTACAATCCCAACTGCATGTGCAATATCCGGTCTACTATGTACAACATACATTAGTTTTCAAATCATTGATCTGTATAGTGTTTGATTTACCTTGGTTGACTGATCATCCTTTGTTAATTTGCATCCTGTAACCATTGGTGTACCTATTGGTTTTGAATCTTCCATTCCAAAGGTCTTCAACACTTATTTGATGTATTTTGACTGTGTTATGAATATCCCTTCACGTTGTTGTAGAATTTGCAAACCAAGAAAGAATTTAATCTCTCCAAACATTAAAATTTCAAATTCCTTTCTCATTTCATCAACAAATGATTTGCATAGATTATCATATCCTCCAGATATGATATCATCAACAAAAAATTCAGCAATAAGAATCTTGTCATCAATTTCACCTTTCAAATATAAATTGCTATTGTCACTTGTTCTTACAATCCAATACTAATAAGATATGAATGCAATCTTTCATACCATGCTCTTGGTGCTTGTTTTAGTCCATGCAGTGCTTTGTGCAACTTACATACTATGTTTCTATGATTTGGGTCAACAAAACCTTCAGGTTGTTCAATGTAAACCTCTTCCTCAAGTATCCCATTAAAAAATATAGATTTAACATCCATTTGATATACTTTGTAGGAAACATATGCAAGTAATATTCTAACTCATTCAAGTCTTGCAACTGGTGCAAAAGTCTCACCATTATCAATACCTTCTTCTTGTGCATACCCTTTGCATACAAGTCTTTCTTTGTTCCTAGTAACTTCACTATTTTCAATCAACTTGTTTCAGAATATCCATTTGGTTCCAATAACATTTTTATCATTTGGTCTTGGTACCAATGTCCATGTTTTGTTCTTTAGTACTTACTCAATTTCCTCATTCATTCCTTTAATCCATTCATCATTCTCAACTGCATCTCTAACATTTTTAGGTTCAAATTCACAAAATAAACATGTGGTGTTTCTCAACTTACTCGTGTCATCATGTCAGCTTGCTTGTCACCAATAATTTGATTTTGTGGATGGTGTCTTCTCACAAAATTTTCTAACACTTGTTCTCTTCTTTGTTCATCAGTCAGTGTAGGATCATGATCTTCCTTGGTAGCTACTTCTCAATTCTTGGTCTCTATAGGCTGATGCTCTATGTCATTATCTTGTTCCTCAATAACCTTGGCATGTGGCTCAGGTAGAATTTCAAGTTTCTCAATGTATGTGAATCTACTGTAGTCTTCTAGTTCCTTTTTATTGTCTTCATCATTTTTCTCAGCAAACTCATCAATTCTCACATTTGCACTTTCAATCATTTTGTTAGAAATATTATTCAAACATTTGTAAGCTTTAATTTTAGTAGAATATCCTAAGAATATTCCTTCATCACCTTTAGAATCAAAATTTCCATTTCTATCATCTTTTAGAATGTAACATCTACTTCCAAATATTCTAAAATAACTTACATTCGGTGTGTATCCATACCATAACTCATAAGGTGTCTTGTTTGAATATTTCTTCAGTTGTTCTCAGTTCAATGTGTATATAGAAATGCTAATAGATTCTCTCTAGAACATTTGTGAAAGATCTTTCTCAATCATTAGTGTTCTAGCACAATCAACTATGGATCTATTCCTCCTTTCAACAATTCCATTATGTTATGGTGTTCTTGGTGCAGAAACTTGTGTTTTAATTCCATGCTCCTTACAAAATTTAGTGAACTCATCAAAAAGAAACTCACCACCTCTATCATATCCTAAGCATTTTAATTATTTTCCACTTTCCTTTTCCACTTTAGCTTTATACCTTTTAAACATCTTGAATGCTTTAGATTTCTCTTTCAAAAACATAACTATCATCATCCTAGAGTAGACATCAACAAATAAAATAAAATATTTGTCACCATAATAACTCTGAGTTCTCATAGGACCACATAAGTCGGTGTGAACCAACTCCAAAATAGATTTAGATGAATACGTCTTTCTCTTGAAACTAGATTTTGACATTTTTCCCATTTAACATTGTTTACACATGATATGGTCAGGTTTAGATAAGCTTAGTAAGCCTCTAACTTTTCTTTTCTTACCGATCTTAACCATGTTGTCAAAATTCACATGACAAAACCTTTTGTGCCACAACCACACATCTTAAATTCTAGCCATTAAACAAGAAGTTTTAGCATTTTCAAGATAGAATAGATTACCTTTTGTTCGTTCACTAGTACCAACCAACTTTCGAGTTTCATCATATATTTTCACCTTTCTGTTGGAAACTGCAATTGAAGCAACTGTTGTATTATCATTGATGTCAAACCTTAACTGGTAAGACTGTTGCTATTTAAGAAAGTACTATATCTATTTGATTGTTGCTAAGGGGAAAGGCAAGGTTGGTAACAATAGCACCTAAGGAAAAGTTGAGTTATCTTGATACTTCAATGAGTACTTGATTACGTAGCACAATGATAAGATAATGTATTGTTTATCTGAGTATGAATGAAGACTAAACTGGTAGGCTTAACTGAGCAAAAGTGAAGAAATCTAGTTTATGTTGAGTGATGTTAGTGTCGATCAAGCTAGTATATGCTGAGTAAATTCAATGTTGACCGAACATCAGTATTAGCTGAGGAAACAGTTTTTGAGGTGACCGAGCTTTCTAGTGAAGACCAAGGAGTTGAACATAGTATTAACTGAGCATCAGTATTTTACATTTGAGGAAGAATGCAGATCTCCAACTGACATCATTGAATTCTTGGATTATGTAAAATGTGTTGACTTTATTTATTGATTGTATGAAAGCATTTAATGCACTGTAAAACATTTTATTGTAAATCTATTAAGAGATTTGAGATATTTCTAGAAGGATAGCCGAAGAACATAAAGTAGGAAGGATTCGATGAATCTGACCTAACCCTAAGATCTATGAAGGAGATTAAGAGGCAAAAGATGTATTGACCTAATTGAAGAAGTATTAAGGGAACCTAAGCTAGAGGTTGAAGAGAGAGGATTCTGGAAGTGTTGTTGATGTTATTGACTATCTAAGCAGAGAAGGTTGAAGGAGAAGTGTTGTGATTTCTTGAAGAGAATTCTGAGCATATCAGTGATGGTGATGGTAAAGGTTCATAGTCAGTAAGTCAGCATATGTGTATGGAATTGGATCTGATATTTTCAAAGTGAGTTGTATGTTTTTTAGATCAATACTACTGCTACTTTCTAACCATTGTATTAGTCAAAATCCTTTTAACAGAGGTTGACCTAAAAATCATTTGTATAAATCCTTTGAATAAGGTTGCATTCTAATGGAGTCTATATAAGTCCTATAACAAGGTGCACTTTTAATAGAGTGGTTTAAATCCTTTAACCGAGTCACACTTGATAGTGTGTTTGTAACCTTTGACAAGGTTCAATTTTCACCGAGGTCATTTTAGAAGAGTGAACATAATAGTAACATGTTACAAAGTGGTTTTTCCCAAATTGGGTTTCCACTATAAATCATGGTGTTGATACTTGTGTGAATGTTTTGGTTTGAACATTTCTGTGTTTTACAAGCTAGATACTATTGGATAAGTGGACTACACTGTTATATGTTTCTATTATGCAATCAGTAATGACCAAGTAGTTGTTGGTTATTAGATCTGATTTGTTGAAGAGTTTAAAGTTTGTTTTTATACATCTGGACTTGAGAACAACTGATTCACCCCCCACCCCCCCTCTTTTTTGTTCTAAATCATATTATCAATTGGTATCAGAGCTATTGGTGCTTACAGAGAACAAGTTTGAAGGTACTTGAAGCAAATGATCAGGGTGTATAAGAAGGAGGTACCAAAGTTGAATAAGAAGAACTTCCCTGCATGGCAAAGCTTGATGAAGCTACATCTGGCCGGTATTGGTGATTCTAAAAAGTATTATGGTGAGCATGATTATGTCACACTTGTTGCACCTCTGACTGCTGAGGAAATGAAAGCTAAACAAGAGCACAACCAAGCAATGTTGGAGATTGTGTCTGCCCTAAGTTATCTAGAATTTGAAGACATCAAGGACTGCAGTAATGCAAAGAAAATGTGGGACACCCTTGCAAACATCTATGGTGGTGACATAAATGTATTGAGAGAAAAAGTTGATAGCCTAAGAGGTAAATTTGATGAAATGAGAATGCAAGAAGGTGAGAATATTGCACAATATTGTGGTAGAATAAAAGAAGTTGTAAATGTTATTAGAGGAGAAAATGGAACTATTGATGATGAAACTATAATTGGAAAAGTACTGAGAACTCTACGTCCTATCTATGCCATCAAAATTTCTGCAATTCAAGAATCTAGATGTAACCCTAATGCTCTTACTTTGGAAAGTTTGGTTGGTAAGCTTACTACTTTTGAACTTTCTAACTATGATAACTTCACTATTGGTAATGTTGAATATTCGTTTAAGTCACAAATGGTTTTGAGTAAGTCAAAGAAGGAAAAAGAAAGATGCATCAGCAAAAGTGAAAGTGAAAGTGACAATGACACATCTGATGAAGAACTTGAGGATCTAGAAGCTCTTATGGCTAGAGGACTGAAAAGGGGAAAATGAAAGTACAAAGGTAAACTCCCTATTATATATTTTTCATGTAATAAAGTTGGTCATATAGCTGCTAGATGTCCTAACAGGGATGATAAGGATGAAGAAAGAGACAGAAAGCATAAAGACAAAAGAGAATATAGAGGTTACCGAAGATACAAGGACTACAAAGGAAAAGGTAATAAATCCTGCTATATTGTCGAAGAAGAGACTGACACTGATAGTGATGATTTTGAAATTGAAGTTGTTTATGTTGCAATGAAAGATGAATCTGATGAGGATGAGAAAATTGCATTGATATCTTATGTGAACAAAAATGATAAATAGATTATTGATAGTGGTTGTTCACATCACATGACTGGTGACAAGAGTAAGTTTGATACCTTAGATCATTATAAAGGTAGGAGTGTAAAATTTGGTAATGATGCACCATGTCCTATTAGAGGAAAAGGATTGATTAAGATGACTGATAAGATCACTTGTGAAAATGCTTATTGGGTTGAGGGTCTTAACTATAATCTACTGAGTGTTGCACAACTTAATAGCACTAGCTACCAAGTGGAATTTCATCACAGAAAGGCCAAAATATTTGATGCCACTGGTGAACTGATTGGAAGTGGAGAACAGACAAGAGGTAATTTGTTCTATCTAGACCTATCTGAAGAAACATGTATGATTGCACAACTTGATGATATTTGGTTATGGCATAAGCGGCTATATCATGTTAACTTTGATAATTTGGTAGAAATTAGTAAGAAAAATAAAGTGAGAGGTCTACCTAGATTGAAGAAACTTGAGAATGTAATGTGCAAAGAATGTCAGTTGGGTAAGATGACAAAGTTTAGTTTCAAGAGAAAAAATTTTACTTCTGAGAATACCTTAGATTTGGTTCATACTGACCTTTGTGGACTGATGGGTGTACAAAGCTATTGTGGTGCTAGATATTTTATCCTGTTTGTTGATGATTATACCAGAATGATGCATGTAATGTTCTTAAAAGAAAAATCTGATGCTTTTCAAAATTTTAAGTTGTATTTGGCTAAGGTTGAAAAGGAGACAGGTAGGAACCTAAAGAGTCTAAGATCTAACCAAGGTGGATAATTTATATCCAATGAATTTAATCTATTTTGCAATGATAGAGGGATCAAAAGATATATGTCTCCACCTAGAACTCCTCCATAGAATGGTATAGCTGAGAGAAGGAATATATCTATCTTGGATTGTACAAGGACATTAATGATTGAAAAGAATGTTGCACAAAAGTACTGGAAAGAAGCTGTAAGTACAGTTGTTTATACTCTTAACCGAGTACATATCAAAAAAGGTACAAATCTAACACCTTATGAGTTATGGCATGGGTATGCACCTAATGTAAAGTACTTTAGAATTTTTGGAAGTAATTGCTACATACTGAAGGATAATAGGAATGGAAAATTTGATGCTAAAAGCGATGAGGGTATATTCCTAGGCTATTCCACAAAAAGTAAAGCTTATACGTGTTTGAACTCTAACACTAACAAAATTATGGAAAGTGTGAATGTCAAAGTTGATGAGTATGCAGAGAAAAATGAAGCTGACAATAAAACAGAGCCAGAAGATTACAGATCTTTTGTGTATATAGAGGAAGGAGAGGCAAGTGACAGACTTGCACTTGATGCTAAGTCTCGGGTAAGCAATATCAAGAATTAGGAAAATAATGCCGAGAGAGAAGAAGAATGTGTCGAGTGATAGGAAGAAGCTGTCGAGTATCAGGGAGAGGTTGCTAAGCATTCAGAAGCTAAATCTAACAATCTTGTTGGTGAACCTAAAGAGAAAAATGAAAGGAGAGAAGAACCTGTTCTAGCACAATATGTAAGGAGACATCACTAGCCTGAACAAATTATTGGAGACAAAGATACTGGAGTTCTGACCAGAAGCAAGACAAGAGATCCAACATGTTTACTATGTGAATTCAAGCCTAAGACAATAAAGGAGGCATTAGAAAATGAAGACTGGATAGAAGCAATGAATGAAGAGATAGATTAGATAGAGAAGAATGATACCTAGACTCTGGTGCCGAGACCAGAAAATAAGAATGTTATTAGGACAAAGTGGGTATTCCAAAATAAGATAAATGAGCATGAGCATGGTCAAATAACAAGAAACAAAGCTAGGCTGGTATGCAAAGGCTAGGCACAAGAAGAAGGAATAGATTATGAGGAGACATTTGCCCCTGTAGCTAGATTGGAAGGAGTAAGAACTCTATATGCCGCCTATAAAGATTTCAAGGTATACCAAATTGATGTTAAGTCTGCATTTTTAAATGGTATATTAGAAGAAGAAGTGTATATTGAACAACCAGAAGGATTTGTTGATCCAAACAAAAGACACATGGTTTGCAAACTAAAAAAAGCACTGTATGGACTAAAGCAAGCGCCTAGAGCATGGTATGAGAGATTGTAAAAATACCTAATATAGATTGGATTCTCAAGAAAAAATGACACAAGCAATCTATACATGAAAGATGAAGAAGGTGAAGGAATCTTGTTAGCTAAGATCTTTGTAGATGATATTATATTTGGTGGACAAGATGCCTTGTGTAAGAAATGTTCAAATGAAATGCAAACTGAATTTGAAATGAGTATGTTTGGGGAGATGAAATTTTTTGTTGGTTTACAAGTATATCAGATGGAGAAAAGAATTTTCATCACCCAGTCTAAATATGTTCATGAGATACTGAAAACCTTTGGTATGGAAGACTCAAGGCTAGTAAGTACTCTCATGGCTACTAGAAAAAAGTTGTCTAAAAATGATGATGCTGTAGAAGTAAACCAGACTTTGTATAGATCTATGATTGGAAAACTACAATATGTTGTACATAGTAGACCAGATATTGCATTAGCTATTGGGATTGTGGAAAGATTCTCTACCAATCCTAAGGAAACACACATGATGGCTATCAAAAGAATAATGAGATATTTGAAAGGGACTGTTGACTATGGATTGTACTATAAGAAGCATGAAAAGTTTGAATTGAGAGTGTATAAAGATGCTGATTCGGTAGGAAATGTGGATGATAGAAAGAGTACTAGTGGTGGAGCTTTCTTTCTTGGACAAAGATTAGTTTCCTGGACAAGCAAGAAAAAAAAATGCATTTCCCAATCTACTGCTGAAGCTGAGTATGTGGCTGCAACTGTGAATTGTTCAAATTTGATATGGATAAAGAAATTGTTGGTAGGCATGAAAGAACAAATCACTAAACCAGTTGTCATTTTCTATGAAAACACAAGTTCTATCAACATCTCTAATAATCGAGTGATGCACACAAAGACCAAACACATTGCAATCAAGTATCATTACTTGAGAGAACCAGTACAAGATAAAGAGGTCTGAATGGAATATGTGAATACAAAGGAACAACTAATAGACATATTCACTAAGGCCTTACCTAAAGAAGCTCATGAATATTTGAGAGGTCAATTAGGGGTCCTTGCCCTAATTGAGGCTTCCTAGTCAAGGTAGGAGCACTACAGCAAATGTGCTGCAAAGAGCATCTAACAAGTTGATGCAAAGATAGGTCACACTTTAGGAGCAGCCTAGAGTTGTGAAAAGTATAGCAAAGCTAAGAATCAATCATAAGAAAATATGATAGAGGAAGAAATGTTGTTACTGAACTGAAAAGATGATATCTACATCTACAGGATGTATATTTTAGTTGATGCTTTGGCATTTTTTTCAAAGAGGGAGATGATCACAGATGAATACACAGAATGAAATTTTCATGGAAGATCAAGTAAGAGGTAGAGATTCAATGGATGGTCATACAAGAATGGCTAATTAATTATGTTGGTGTTTCCATCAATGTCAAAGAGGGAGATTGTTGGAAACTGCAATTCAAGAAATTGTTGTATTATCATTGATGTCAAACCCTAACTGGTAAGATTGTTTCTATTTAAGAAAGTACTATATCTATTTGATTGTAGCTAAGGGGAAAGGCAAGGTTGGTAACAATAGCACCTAAGGAAAAGTTGAGTTATCTTGATACTCCAATGAATACTTGATTATGTGGAACAATGATAAGATAATGTATTGTTTATCTAAGTATGAATGAAGACTAAACTGGTAGGATTAACTGAGCAAAAGTGAAGAAATCTAGTTTAAGCCAAGTGATGTTAGTGTCGATCGAGCTAGTATATGTCGAGTAAATTTAGTGTTGACCAAACATCAGTATTAGCTGAGGAAATAGTTTTTGAGGTGACCGAGCTTTCTAGTGAAGACCGAGGAGTTGAACACAATATTGACCAAGCGTTAGTATTTTACATTTGAGGAAGAATTCAGATCTCCAACCGACATTGTTAATTCTTGGATTATGTAAAACATGTTGACTTTATTTATTGATTGTATGAAAGCATTAAATGCACTGTAAAATGTTTTATTGTAAATATATTAAGAGATTTGAGATATTTCTAGAAGGATAGCCAAAGAACATAAAGTAGGAAGGATTCGATGAATCTAACCTAACCCTAAGATCTACGAAGGAGATTAAGCGACAAAAGATGTATTGACCTAATTGAAGAAGAATTAAGGGAACCTAAGCTAGAGGTTGAAGAGAGAGGATGTTGGAAGTGTTGTTGATGTTATTGACTATCTAAGCAGAGAAGGATGAAGGAGAAGTGTTGTGATTTCTTGAAGAGAGTTCCGAGCAGATCAGTGATGGTGATGGTAAAGGTTCACAGTCAGTAAGCCAACATATGTGTATGGAATTAGATCTTATATTTGCAAAGTGAGTTGTATGTTTTTTAGATCAATACTACTACTACTTTCTAACCATTGTATCAGTCAAAATCCTTTTAACAGAGGTTGACCTAACAGTCATTTTTATAAATCCTTTGAACAAGGTTGCATTCTAATGGAGTGTATGTAAGTCCTATAACAAGGCACACTTTGAACAGAGTGGTTTAAATATTTTAACCGGGTCACACCTGATAGTGTGTTTGTAACCTTTGACAGGGTTGGCTTTTCATCGAGCTCACTTTAGAAGAGTGAACATAATAGTAACATGTTACAAAGTGGTTTTTCCCAAATTGGGTTTCCACTATAAATCCTGGTGTTGATACTTGTGTGAATGTTTTGGTTTGAACATTTCTATGTTTTACAAGCTAGATACTATTGGATAAGTGGACTGTACTATTATATAAAACCTCTTGCTCCTTGGATAGCATTGACAACCTCCTTGATGCGGTTATTGTACTATGAAATATTTTCTCCTTCTTTCATCTTCATGTCATCAAAATTTCCTGTAAGACTCTCAGCTCTTGCTCTCATCACATTTACATCTCCTTCATGAACTAGTGCAAGTTTTTCCCACATTGCTTTCGCATTTGTATATGTCTTGACATCTTTAAATTTAGCATCTATTAAGGCAACAACAATCTCTATCATTGTCATGTTATGTTCATGTCTATCTCTCAACTGATCAAAAGTCAAAGGTCCAATAGTCAGTTGAATTTAAGCATTGTCTAGGTAAAATACTACAGATTCTCTAATTCCTGATATATGTAACTTCATTCTTCTTTTCCATGTCAAGAAGTTGTCTTTGTTCAGCTTTGGCACCTAGCTCTTATACATCTTGTGATCTTTAGCTTAAGTCCTTCAAACTTTCCTTCCAAGCAACCAATGAGCTCTGATACCAATTGCTAGATAGTTGAGAGGGGGGGGGGGGGGGTGAATCAGTTAGTTCCAGTTATCCTACAGTCCTAAATCTCCCAAATGTATATATTCAAACTTTTCAAACAAATTATCAACTTGATAAGCTATCAACAATAACTTCATCTACCGATTGACAGTCAATTCAATACTATATTTACCAATCTGACTAGTTATGAAATGTGTAAAGTAAAATAATAATCCAATTACATAAAATACACATAACACATATTTTTAACATGGAAACCCTTTTAGGGAAAAAACCACCTGGGAGTGGTAACCCAAAATAATTCACTCTTCTGAAGTAAGCTTGGTTAGGAGCCAACCCTATCCAAGCTTACAAAACACACTGTAAGGTGTGACTTGGTTAGAGGATCTATCACTAATAGTTCTCCCTTGACCAACATTCACTATGGGGTCAACATTCATTGAATGTCATATTAAAATATAAAAAGACTATTAAGTCCACTCAATTAAGAGATTTTATTGTAACAATGATTAAACTGATATAGTAATGATCTTATTCAAATACAACTAAGATTTGTAGATTTTTAGATCTATGCTAAGCTCAAAATACCTCCTTTGATCAATATTCGCTTCAATCCATCATATCCTCCAACTTATTCAACTTGGTGAATAATTCCTTGATGCTCGGTAATGCCTACAGTTCAACTCGGTTATGTCTGTAACCAGTTTGATCAATAGTTCATGAAAATAGTCCTTCAACATGAATTCTCCTATAGTTGTCAATAAGCTCCAAACTCAATAATGAACTTCATGTCTCTTTAAATAGACATCATAAACTATTTTCTTATTATCTATTAGATTTTTCCTCTTAATCTCCATCATTCCTTTTGTCACTTCAAGCTTTCTCGGTAGATGTGTCTATAACATGTTTCATCCTTCTCCATTCAATCTTGAATTTTTTTAGTCATTCGATCATCATAACAAACTTTATCTTCTACCTCAAAATCATAAGCAATTGTCTAGCTCATCAATTTAGTCAGATGTTATAAAATTTCTTTCTTTCTTTCACTCGGTCAATATCAGAATGTGTCAGTGAATACCTGCTCAATTAATAATATACTCAGTATACACTATACTAGCTCGGTGTATACATAAATCTTTAATTACCAACCACATAAACTTGTTCAGTTCTGATCTTCAATACATAACAAATTCATGTAATACAATCAAGTCAACAACATGATGACATAGACTCATCAATAAGTTACCCAATGTATACCTTATCCATATCTTTCATATCCATCTCATCTTCATGTAGATATGTCACTCCTTTACCCTTTTTCTTCTTCAAATGTTTGTAACTATCATGATAAGTGCAGTCAAAACTAGTTGACATCAATGACAATAAATTGACTGATTTAATTGTCTTACATATTACTTTAGTAGCTCGGTGATCTCTAATCAATGTCTTTCACTTGTCCATTCAATTCAATCAGTTGTAGGTCATCAATCTCTCCTATCACAACAACAATCAAAATTTTCTCTGAACTCACCTTGAAGTATATATTTGTGTCGGCCCACCATTTCTTGAAAAAACCTAAATTGATCAAGTATTTGTCCAATTTTCCGTACCAAGCCATGGGTGCCTGCTTCAGTCCATAAAAATCCTTCTTTAGTCTATAAAATACGCCGGGATCCTTATTTGATCTGAACCTTTCTAGTTTTTAAATGTATACCTCTTGTTTCAATTCACTATTCAAGAATGTTGACTTGACTTCCATTCGAAAAACCTTGAGTCCTTTGAATGTTACAAATTCCAAGAACATTGTGATAGCTTCCATTCTAGCAATAGGAGTATAGGTCTCCTCAAAGTCAATTCCTTCAATTTGTGAATATATTTTACATACTAATCTTGCCTTATTCCTCATAACTTTCCCATTCTCATCAAGCTTGTTCTTTTACACCCATTTTGTACCTATCACATTTTTGTCTTACAATCTAGGCACAAGATCCCATGTATGATTCTTCTCAATCTGATTAAGTTCTTCCTTCATAGAAATGGACCAACTCTGATCATTACAAGCCTCTACTATAGATTTTGGTTTTATTTCAAAAAGTAAGCACAACAAAGGAGGATCTTCTGTTGCCCTACTTCTAGTCATAACTCCTTTGTTCTTGTCCCCAATGATTTTATTCTCCGAATGATGTTTCTATACATATCTTGGTCTTTTATTAAAATATGTTGATGTTTGTGTTAGTGGAATATCATCTTCCTTTTTATATCCCTTTATTCTATTTTCTACACTAGACTCATACTAAATATGCCTTTGAGGAACCTTCTGAAATTCTTCATCAACCTTCACATTCACACTTTCCACAATTTTGTTTAGTCTCTTATTGAAACAAAAATATGCCTTACTTCTTGTTGAATATCCCAAGAATATTCCTTCATCAACTTTGTTGTCAAACTTCCCAAGATTATCTTCATCTCTTTAAATGTAACACTTGCTGCCAACGATCTTAAAATATTGCTAGTGTCGGTACTCTTCCATGCCATAATTCATAAGAAGGCTTGCCATATTTCCTTTTTTATAGTACTATATTCAATGTATATATAGGAGTATGCACTTCTTCTCTTTAGTAAATATTCAATAAATCCACTTCTTGTAACATAGTTCTTGCTACTTCTTGAATTGTCTGGTTCATCCCTTCTTCAACGCCATTCTAGTGCAGGGTTCTTGCTACTAAAAATTGTCTTTTAATGCCATGCTTTTCACAATATCTCTCAAACTCATCAGATGTAAACTCTCCACCTTTTTTAGATCTCAAATATTTGATATTTCTACCACATTGAATTTCAACTCTAGCCTTAAATATCTTAAACTTCTCAAATACCTCAAATTAATCTCTAATAAATGAAACCCCAAGTCATTCTTGAATAATCATCAATAAACAATATGAAATACCTTTCACCTTGAAAATCCCAAATTCTGGTAGGACCATATAGATCAGTGTGAATGATTTCCAATATGCCAATAGAAGAGCAATCATTTTCCTTGAATGATTCTCTCCCTTGATTTCCTTCTTGAAAGCCCTTACAAATGATGTTTTCTAGTTTATGAAGTTAGGGAAAATCTCTCATTGTATGAGAGGAACTAATTCTCACAAGATTATCAAAGTTTATGTGACACATCCTTCTATGCAAAATCCAATTTTCATCAATCTAGGATAGTAAGCAACATCCTTCTGAAGATCCTTCAAGATGATACATGTTCTTTCCAGTTCTCTTACCAATAGCAATAATATCTCCACATCTTTTTCTAATTTGAAAACTTGCATCTTGAACAATACATCATAGTCATTATCACACATCTATCCAACACTCAATAGATTGTGATTCAATCCTTTCACATAGTAGACATTGTTAGTATTTTTTTTCATCAAATGTAATAGACAACCCTATGCCAACTATGTAAGCTTCCTTGCAATTTCCAAATCTAATTGCACCACCATCATAATTTTTCAATGATACAAACTTGTGTTTGTCTCTAGTCATATGTTGTGAACAATCGCTATCAATTAGCCATTCATTCTTGTTTCTTCTAACATATAATGTAGTTTCAAAATTATCATCAACTTGAGTACATATATTAGGGATGTCTATCTTAGTTTTCTTATCTTCCTCAACATAAAATAATGAATACTTTGATTGAGATTCATCATTTAAAATACTAGCATCTTCATTCAAATAGTAAGGCTTTTATTGAATTTATTGAACTTTTGTCTAGGACCCTTCTCAAGACATCTAGTAGCGAAATGAAAAATTTTACTAAACCTAAAAAATTTCAAGGGTAACATACCTTTATACTTTTTGGTGCCTTTCCTCAACCTTCTAGCAATGTTTTCATCAAGCTCATCATCATCATCATCATCTGATTTGGTTTCTTTGAATGTTGTATCAGATCTATTCTTATCTCTTCAAAAATTTCTAAGCTCAAATTTGGTCAGGGTTCCAAAAAGCTTCTCTTTGGTAAACTTTTTCAGATCATACACTTCTTCAATTGTTGAAATCTTATCACTGTAACTATCCATTAATGTCATTAGAATTTTCTCCATGAAGTCCTTGTCAGTGAGAGTGCCTCCTTGATTCTTGACCTTATTAACTGCATTCTCAACTCTTTGAAAGTACCTCTTGATATCTTTACTATATTCCATCCTTAGATTCTCATAATGTCTCTTTGTTATCAACTTCTTAGATAATTTTACTCTATCATTTCCTTCATATATATCTTTCAAATTTTCCCATACCTCATATGCTATCTTTAGTGAAATTGATTTAGCCAATTTATTTTTTAACAAAGAGCTAGTATAAATAACATACCTCAATCTTTCATTCTCCACATACTCTTCAATCTCATCCATTGTAGTTAGACCATTCTGGGGTTGCACATACTTAGTTTCCACATGCTTCCATGTCTTGTAACTAATTGATACCAGGTATCCTTTCATCTGATCTCCATGAATTGTAATCTAATCCATCAAACATAGGAATAGTCAATTTGTGTGTCATCAAATTTGCCTCAAGCAGTTAAGCTCTCTATCGAGGAACCAAGCTCTGATACCAATTGTTGAACAGATCGAATAAATGAGATAGGGGGTGAATTAGTTATTCCCACACAAACAAATAAAACTTTTCCTCTATCAGTAAATACTTAAACAATAATTATGAAATCTTAAGGATTTTCAAATAAGCACAACAAACATCCACAATAAAAATATGCATGAATAACACATGAACATCAAAATAGATAGAACTGAATTTATATGTGGAAAACCCAACTAGAAAAAACCACAAAGAAGATAATTCTCATGAATATGAAACACACCTATTAGGGTGACACTGAAAGGTGATTTTTATAAAGGCTCACTACTAGATAAGAAAAGGGCTCATTGTTGATACACACGATCAATACTGATACACAAAGGATCACTGTCGATAGATGAAGCACCACTACCGATATACAAAATATTTTGAATAGATATAGAATCCACCACTAAGATCTTTAGATTGTTATGTATGAACACAAATATCTTTTCACATGAATTCATAGTCACTTCATAGATGTGTATACTTGTTCTCTGATGCTACTACCTGATGCTTTATATACACACCACACTTCAAACCAAAACACTCTCTCCAAAGAACTCAATTTCAATAGAGATATGAAGTACATTACATCACAAAGATGAGACAAAAAAAATCCAGATAGGATCAAACTAAAACTTCAATGAGCATGCTATATGAACCATTGGTGGAAGCACCAACCGAAACATAGACTAATGATAAGAAATAATGACTAATGATAAGTAATAACCGATAAGCTAGTCTATCAGTACAACAACTGATGCATCCATAGAGGATATGTTGACATCAAGGACAATCATTAATGAAAACACTACATCAACCTCACATTCTAACACTTCTCTCTTTCAAATTTTCACAGCTCAAATGTAGTGAGAGTGCCAAAAAAAATCTCTTTAGGAAACTTATTTAGATCATACACCTCCTCTATAGCCCATATCTTATCATTGTAGCTATCTGGTAATGTCATCAATATCTTTTCTATGAAATCCTCATCTATAATAGTACCTCCTTGGTTCTTGACTTCAGTAACTTTATCCTCAACTCTCTGAAAGAAGCTCCTAATATCTTCACCTTCTTCCATTCTCATATTCTCATAGTGATTTTTTACTGTTAGCTTCTTAGATAACTTAACCCTATCATTTCCTTCATAATTCTATTTCAATTTTTCCCAAACTTCATAAGAAGTCTTTAAAGAAATAACCTTAGCTAATTCATTCTTTGATAAAGCACTAATGATAGTATACCTTTCTTTTTCATTCTCCTCATACATTGTGATTTCATCTATATTCTTAAGGGTATTCTGAGGGAACACATACTTTTTCTCTACATGATTCCAAGTATTGTATCCAACCAAAATCAAATATTCTTTCATTTGATCTTTCCATGTACTATAGTATGATCCATTGAACATAAAAATGCTTAGATTGTGCACCATTGGATCTACCTCAAGTAGTTAAACTCTCTACCAAGGAACCAAGTTGTGATACCAATTGTTGAACATGTCGAATAACTAAGAGGGGGGTGAATAAATTATTCTTTGTAAAACTTTAACTTGGTCAATAAACTTATAAACAATAACAATATCAACTTCTGATCTATCAGTTAACCACATCAAACATTCATAACAAA
Organism: Chamaecyparis obtusa; assembly: GCA_027943335.1. Classification (NCBI taxonomy): domain Eukaryota; kingdom Viridiplantae; phylum Streptophyta; class Pinopsida; order Cupressales; family Cupressaceae; genus Chamaecyparis; species Chamaecyparis obtusa. The sequence goes on from BSBK01000735.1 coordinate 1,497,118, forward strand.
TGTAAACATGAAAGATTAGAAACAAAAACACAAAGAACACAAAGATTTATGTGGAAACCCAAATTGGGAAAAACTATAGAGAATCTAATTCTCATTAAATGAAATACATGTTAAGGTAACACTAGTTAAGGTGATTTTTACAAAGGCTCACTGCAAGATGGCTCACTATTGGTTGACTCACTATTAGTCAAGCTAACTAGACTTAGAAAAGAATATGGATAATTTCCAATACAAATAGAATCACTTCTAGAATATATGAAAGAGATTGGATACACCTTTGAGATCACTCTCACCAAAACTCCACAATAAATAAATGATAAATCAGTCTGATATTGATTGCATCCACACACACGATAATCAACACACATGTTGGTTCCTAAAAATGTTTACACTAAAAAATAGCTACCAAGCTAATCAATCAATTTCCTATGGAGAAGTCAACTCCAATAATCATAAATCTATGAGGCTCATACCAATTGACAGGGATCTAGTAAACCTGTCTTCACTCTAGGCTCTACAAAACCAAGGCGAGTAAACTTTTAATGTCATTAAATAAACACTCTAAAGACTCACAACTGATGTTACAAATGTAGATAAATCTCATATGAAGGCTTCAAGATAACAAGGAGATACTAGATATTGGTTGATTATCCATTGAATGCTAACCTAAATGGAGCTTGAGATTTGGGTAAGACAACTACGTCAAATCATAAAATATATTATGTGATTCAATAAATTTTTTGTACCAAGGACCACTTAGATATGAACAACAACACATAAGTAAATCTCACAACTAACTAAGATCAGTGTCACATCCCATTGGGCATTAGAGTCATCAGAAGTACAACATCATACAATAGAGTTTCATCAATAGCCTAAGATCTAAGAACATTGCCTTATAATATTCCTTTAACAATAATCCCAACCCAACCTACTTATAAAAATCCATGCGCAATCCCAACAAGTCTACAACTCCTATCAAGCATTTTAATTAAATCTTTAAATTAAATCATAAAAATAAGGTCATGTATCTCACAACAAGACAATAAATGAGATATCTCTTTGTTTTATTCCATTTAAAACTTAATTGAGTCATACATTGGAGAGATCTAAACCAGTATTATATTTCATTGAAAAAAATAATCTATCTATGTCATATAACATAGCTACAACCAAAAGAACCCAAAAAACCAAAACAAGGAATCAACCCAGATTCATACAATTGCTCTGTGGAAGATTTACAAAACACTACCCCTACCCATAAGAACTTTCTACTGGAACCCTCAATGTTTGGATCCAAGAGAAATGGTCTCCAAAACAATCAAGCTGGAACACCCAATGGGAACAAAAAAGAAACCCTAAAAGGAACCCAATGAGGAACCACCTAGGAACCAGAAGAGAACCCTAAGAAAAGAGAGAAGAAGAGAATATACATGCAGAAGAATAAAATCAGATTTGATCTCTTGCTGCCAACTATCACTTCTTCAATCTTCCCTAAGCTATTGAAAACCCACCTCTCCCATCTCTCTGCAACTGCATTTGATTTTTCTCATTTTGTTTTATGTTTGGTTTTTCAAGAAAAATCCTCTTTTAATTATCTCTTGAAGCACCTGTTGGTACTCAAATTGACTGGTTGGAAATCCTATGAGCTTTCCTACTCAATGATGGGATCTTCCAACTTAATTTGGCCAATTGATAGGAATAGTCTTGAAAGATCCAATTCCCCTACACTTTTGGCTCTATAGGACCAAGGTGGGTGCACCTATTCCTAAGCCTACTCCTTAGGCCTTAGGCTTTTTATATCATATTATTTGATCTTAATTGCAACCAAGATCACTTCCAAATGGAAAGAACTTGGAGAATCCTTAGTATGTAACACTTGGTACAATATGTGAAAATGCTTGAAAATATATTTTCAAATGAGAGTGCTTGAGAATACTGAATATTGAATACTTGAAAATTAAATTTCTTGAATTTTTTTTATATAAGATTTATTAATAATTGAAATGATGCTTGCAAGAAGGAGATGTAGAAAAGAGTCAGTAACTTCAACTATGAATCCAATGATTACTTATCAATGATCTTAAAGATCAATGCCTTGTTCAATTAGGCAATAGAGTCTACCATAATGAAGATTCTTATGTACAACTTTATGGGACAATATACATTATAATATTATCAATTGTTCATGTGCTCTAAATGCAGAAAATCAATCATATATGTAATTCAGTGTTAGTCAAATAAGACTTTAAATTCTTTGGAGGGAAGACCAATAAGACAAGGATGAGAAAACATGAATATTTCACACCATCTATGTTTATCAAACAAAGAATGCTATGAAGAACCTTAATGCACAAGCATTGTCTGGAACAATTCACCAATTATTTTGATGACCACAAAGGACTAATCCAACTTGCAATCTATTCCTATTCCTCAAATGAACAAAAACATAAAAACTTTATTGATCATGAAAGAATAATACATAAGTTCATGTTGCAAGACATGACTTATGATCTACAGTCCTAATTACAAATTGGTATCAATCTCTATGTACCTATTGTTGATTTTGGTATCCTTATTTATATATTAATGAAAAATGCATACAAGCCTCAAATCAGTGCGACTCTTCATAATGAATAACTATTCCTAATGTTAGTGGCTGCAACTAATCCATTACATCACAAAAATTTATAAAATCACTTAGTACACTAACTAAAAAGGCCTAAAAACACCTAACCACCCGCTTAGACTAGAACTAGCCATTAGAATTCATAATTCTAACCATTAGCATTCAAAAGAAGTCATTTTTTCCTTTGTAAACTATCAGCAACCACAATTAAACTGCTCAGAATCTGCATCTTCCCAGATTATATCTTGTGCAACCATGTGGTTGTTCGCAATGAGCCCTTCTCCTAATTATTTTTTGGGCCTTGGTTAAATCTTGAACTACTTAACATACTTAATTTTTCATGTGTGATAAATCAATGACTTATGATGTATCAGTCAAACAAACATGTCAGTCTTTATGTCACATCATCGGCAACCTCAATTAATTATTGTAGAGTGTACCACCATGTTCACTTCTAATATTGCCACACATCGTGATTCAAGAGTTTTTTCTCAATCCTCAAGCCTTTTGTTCATGAAATCCTAGGCTCTTGCCACTTGTCACAAATACGTTAGATTTTTAATAACTTGTCCTTCATACAACTATAACTTCAAGAAGGTGGGACCTATTCTTTCTTCATAATTTTGGGATTTTCATCTATCCTCTTCTATTTTTGATGGCTTATCAGAAATCACACCTGCTCCCTGCAATTCCTGATTGTTTGGTTGTATTTCGTAAATCACACTTCTTTACTATGATTTTCAAAATCTTGATGGAAGTTTGGAAATCACACTCCTTTACTGTGATTTTTGACAATTTGATGCAAGTTCAGAAATTACACTCCTTCACTATGATTTTCAACAATTTGATGGAAGTTCAGAAATCACACTCCTTCACGATAATTTCTAATAGTTTGATGGAAGTTTGGAAATCATGCCCCTTCACTGTGATTTCTGATAGTTTGATGGAATTTTAGAAATCACACTCCTTTACTACGATTTATGACAGTTTTAGAATGTCAGGATTCTCCTTCTCCACTTCTAAATTCAAACACTTAAGTGCTTTTCATTTCCTTTCCTTTGACTCATCACACAAGTATTTATTTGTCAATATTTGATTCAATCTTGGACATAAACACCAGTAGTAACTATTCATACAAAATAAAAAGTCATTAATTTTTCTATGAGAAAGATAAAATAATTTGCCAGAAAATTAAGTGTCAACGGTGGCTCTTTCTAGGGACTTATGCTCCTAGCGAGCATGGTGAGATCCTATTTATCTCTGGAGAAGCATACCTAAGAGAAGAGAAGGAAATAAAATTCAAAAAAAAAAGAAAAAGAAAAAAATAACATGCAGTACATAGGGTAAAGAATACTCCCTTATATCTTTAGAAGAAAAAGATTTTCAGATATTGACCATGCACTGGAAATTCTTGAACGTGACCTTTTGTATCCTGCAAGAAATAAGAATTCTCACCTCTCTTGTCAACAATGATGAAAGGACCTAACTACAAGGCTTTAAAATTGTCATGCTTTCCCTTGCCCTGATCTTTAGCATTCCATTTCAATACTCAATCTCCCTCCTGAAATTTTCTCTCTTTGGCCCTTTTATCATGTAAAAACTTCACCTGTTGCTTATTTCTAATAGTTTGATTTTGTGCACTTCTTCTAATTTATTCTAGTTCAATAAGTGCATACATCCTATCCTCCATGGGATCAATGTCTTCCAATTTATCTTGAGTAATGAATTGGTATACTGACACCAAATTATGGATAGGCAACCTTGATGTTTTTTCCATATACCAGTTCATAAGGTGAGTATCATGTTGATTTTTTAACTGATATTCTATTTGCCCATATTGACAATCCCAACTTAGAGTCCCATGCTCTCTTGTTGTTGTCTAGCATTCTTTTGATAATTTTCAAAATATTCTTATTGCTTGATTCAGCCTACCTATTTCCCTATGGATGATATGGTGAAGCAAAAGATAATGTGATTCCATATGACTCACAAAAGTTCAAAAATTATTTTGATCTAAATCACATTCCATTGTCATATATATATAATCTTATTAGGTACCCCAAACCTAGTTAAGATGTTTTCCATTAAGAATTTCATCACCACTTTAGTGTTAGATTGCCTTACTGGTATGGTTACAACCCATTTTATAAAAATCAATGGCCATAATAATCCACTTGTCTCCTCCACTTGATTTATCTGATATCTCACCAATAAAATCAATACCCCAAATTTGGAATGGTTCTTCCATTTGCATAGGTCTTAGCGGCAAGGCACCATTATATTTCAATTTCCTTGATTTTTTTTGGCACTCTTCACATTTCCTGATATACTCATAACAGTTCTTAAAAAAAAATGGCCAAAAATAACCTACCCTTAATATCTTATGAGCAATGGTCTTGGTAGATAAATTCCCTCCCCATATGCCTTTTTTTATTTCCTTAGTGACATTCTAGGATTGGTCAGTATCTAGACAAAATAACAAGATGCCATCCTTATTTTTCCAATAAAAATATTTTTGAATGAGAACACATTTATCTTATTGGAGTTTGATGGTTCTTTTTCAACTATTAGACACACCTTCCTTAAAATTCATATTCCTTAAGTAATAAACAATATCATAATACCATGGGCATTTCTTGATACTTACCTCCATATTTTCCAAACCAACCTAAAATACCTGAGCAACTTCAAAATTAGACTCGGCCATAAGATTTCCAAGGTCTTTCCCTCTCACCAACTTCATGATTTGGATGTCTATATTAAACTCCTGAATTTGGTTTATCCATCTACATCTTTTTCCTATGGTTTTTGATTGCCTAAAAATGTCCTTTACTACTGCATTAGGAACATAAGCCACTATTTTTGCTCCAACTAAATATGGTCTGAATGACTTAACCACTTTTACTAAAGCATATGATTTTTTTTCAATTAAATCATAATTCAACTCAGAAGCTTGTAAGCATTTACTAAAAAAGGCTACAGGCTGCTCATACCCATCATTGTTCTTTTGTACCAAGACCATAGCTAATGTGTCCTATGAGGCAAAAGAAAAAAGTTGGAAAGGCTTTGTGAAATCAAGGGATTTCAAGAATGTTCTTCTTTTATAGCTTTCTTTATATTTTCAAATGCTTATATAGCTTCATTATTCCATTTTACCGCAACCTCCTTTTTAAGCATTTTTACAATATGCTTTGTGATTTTTGCAAAGTTTGAAACAAACCTCTGCACAAAATGTATCTAACCAAAGAATGACTAGATACATTTCACTGTTTTGGATATCTGAATGTTTTCTATGGCTGCAACCCTTTCTAGATCAATTATCACCCCTTCTTTTGATACTATGTGTCCAAGAAGCTTCCCCTCTGTTACTCCATTAAAGAGGCATTTTTTAGGATTAAGGGATATCCCATAATCAAGGGCCCTTATGAAAATTTTCTCAAGGTGTTTGCAATGATCCTTTTCCCTTTTAGAGAAAGCAGTTAAATCATCCTGATATACTACCATAATGAGATCAATTAATCCTTCAAAGGCTACATCCATAGCCCTTTGAAATGTGGCTCCTGCATTTGTTAGGCCAAAAGGTATTCTAGCATAGACATAAGTGCCCAAAGGTGTGGTAAATGCAATCTTATATTATTCAGACTCCTTGAATTTCAATTGATTATATCCTGAAAATCCATCCATCATAGATAAAAATTCATTCCCAGTGACTTTTTGTATATTCCTTTAACTCATCATAAGACCAAGCAAAAACATGATTATATTTCCTTAGCAAAGCTATCATATCAACTCTAATTTTGGGAGTGATTTTTTTACCTATGTATACTTCTTTCGGACTATGTTCATTTCCAAGATTAATTTTCTCTACTTCTTCAGTGCTTGAGGATACCAATTTTTCTTGAAAACTATCTTGATTGTCAAAAACTCTTTCTAATGCCACCAACCCTTTTGGGAACTTATTTGTTTTCAACTAAACTACCTCTTTCCAAGACAATGTTTCCTTTCCTCACTCTCTTAAATATATACATTCCAATCTATATCCTGACCCTCATATTTGTCCTCACATGCCAGAAATCTAAGGAGATCTTTGTCATCCTTGAACACTTTCCAATTATTTATATTGCCAGGAATTGAGGGCCTATTCTTCATCTCTACCTGCACAATCTCATCCAATGGAATGCCAATCTACCTAATGGCTAAATTATCCATTATGTATAGAATAAAATTCACTGATCTATCTATCCATTTGATTGAAAATGTGTCAAAAAATTCAACTAGATCCCATACAAAATTTCTATACTATTTTAACCTAGTATTTCTCATTGTGAATTTATTTATAACTTGAGAGAAAACCAAATCAAAATCACCATATACAGAAAGCATCCTAATACCATATGATTTTGCAATGTTCAAACCAAGGATTAGTGCTTCATACTTTGAAATGTTGTTCGTACATTCAAAATTCAACAAGAAGGAAAAATTGAAAGCCTTACCATGTGGGAATACAAGGATGATTCCAGCCCCATTACCTTCCTTGCTACATGCTCCATTAAATTTCATTTTCCAAATATCCTCTTGATTTTCCTGCAAATTCACTTCAATAGGGTTACTAACCTTTAGGGCTGGTTTAGTGATACTTAACTGGAAATTCTCCATGTCCGATTAGCAGAAGTTAACATCCTGATCAGAATTAGCATCTTCAATAAGGTAAGAAGACCTTGGCTCCCTTTAGATTTTTATTTCCTTTCTATTTACTGGTATAGTGCCATATGATAGGTCAAGTTGGACATGACCTCTAACTAGATTTGACCATTGTCTTGATAGTAACATGCCATAATTTGCAGGGATCTCAACTACTATGATATATATTTTGTAAGCAGCTTGTGGGCATGATGAAAATCTAAATTGTACATCCTTCATGATGCCAACCACAAGGACTGATATGTTGTCCATTGCATAACATTTCATGTATGGTGTATCAACCTTCAAACTTAGCTCCTTCATAACATCTGCAGACATAATATTTAGTGTTGCTCTTGAATCTATCATGAAATGTTTTACTAAGATATTGTTAATCAACAAAGTGAGATAAAAAGTATCAAATTGGTTAGAAATTTTATTCAATTTTGTCCCTAAATATACAATAGGAGATTCATTATTATCCTTTTTATCATTTTCATCCTTAGAATCTTCCACACTCACTAGGATTTTCATAGTCTCTTTCCCATAGTCAGAAAATTTCATCATTTCCATTAGTGGAACAAAGATCTTATCTTAAGATAATGCATGATTCATAAAGGAGTGACAATCAAAGATTTTCTTACCAATATTTTTCTTATTTGCAGACTTTCTTAATTTAGTAGGTTGCAAAGTGTCTACCTATTTTCCATGAGGGTCCTCATTTGATTTCTTTGAAGTACTCACCTTAGTGTCACCTTGCTTGGGAACCTTTGCAAAAACACTTGAGGGTTTTCTTTGATCTGTATTAATAGTTTTGTTAACCTACAATTGATTGAATCTCTTGATGAAATGAATGGACAAGTAAAAGGTAGTGATTAGAGATCGTCGAGTTACTAAAGTGTCATGTAAGGCAATTAAATTAGTCAATGTATTGTCATTGATGTCAACTAGTCTTGACTATACTTATCATGATAGTTACAAACATCTAAAGAAGAAAAATGGTAAAGGAATGAGATATCTACATGAAGATGAGATGGATATGGAAGAAATGAATGAGGTATACATTGGGTAACTTATTGATGAGTCTATGGCATCATATTTTTGACTTGATTGTATGACATGAATTTATTATGTATTGAAGATTAGAGCTGGACAAGTTAATATGGTCAGTAATTGAAGATTTATATATACACCGAGCTAGTGTTGTGTATACTGAGTTAGTTATCACCAACACATTCAGGTATTGACCCAGGAAGTGAAATAAATAAATTTTATAACAGTCGACCGAATTGATGAGCTGGATGACTTCTTATGATTCTAAGGTAAAAGATAAAGTTTGTTGTGATGATCTAACAAATGAAAAAATTCAAGATTGATCGAATTGAGAAGGATGAAACATGTTATAGACACATATGTTGAGGATGATTGAAGTGACAAAAGGAACAATGGAGATTAAGAGGAAAAATCTAATGGATGATAAGAAAATGATTTATGATGTCTATTTAAAGAGACATGAGATACATTATTGAGTTTGGAGCTTATTGACACTGTAGGAGAATTCGTGTGAAAATAATATTTTCATGCACCACTGATCAAACTAGTTATAGACAAAACCGAGAAGAATTGTAGGCATTACCGAGTGTCAGAGTATTATTCACCAAGCTGAACAAGCTGGAGGATATTAAGGATTGAACTAAATATTGATCATAGGAAGTATTTTGAGCTTAGCATAGATCTGAAAATCTTCAATCTAAGTTGTATTTGAATCAGATCACTATTGTATCAGTTTAACCATTGTTACAGAAAAATCTCTTAACCAAGTGGACTTAAAAGTCTTATTTGTATTTCAATATGGCATTAAAGGAATATTGTTGGTTTTCTTGTTGACCCCATAGTGAATGTTGGTCAAGAGTTAATTATTAGTGATAAATCCTTTAACCGGGTGACACCTCACAGTGTGTTTTGTAACCTTTGATAGGGTTGGCTCCTAACCGAGCTCACTTTAGAAGAGTGAATTATTTTGGGTTATCTGTCCCAGGTGGTTTTTCCCCTAACAGGGTTTCCAAATTAAAAATCTATGTGTTATGTGTATTTGATGTGATTGGATTTTTATTTTACTTTACTCATTGCATATTAAGTCTAATCGGTAAACACAGTATTGAATTGACTGTCAATCAGTAGATGAAAAGAAAGTTATTGTTGATAGCTTACTGAGTTGATAATTTGTTTGAAAATGTTAAATATATACATCTAGGAGTTTTGGGAATGTAGGATAACTAGAACTAACTGATTCACCCCCCTCTTAGTTATCTAACAATTGGTATCATAGCATATTGGTTGCTTGGAAGGAAATTTTAAAGGACTTCAGCTAAAGATCACAAGATGTATAAGATAGAGGTGCCAAAGCTGAACAAAGATAACTTCTCAGCATGGCAAAGAAGAATGAGGTTGCATATATCTGGATTCGGAGAATCTACAGTATTTTACCTAGACAATGCTTACATTCAACCGTCAAATATTGGATCTTTGGTTGTTGATCAGCTAAGAGATAGACATGAACATAACATGACAATGATTGAGATTGTTGTTGCCTTAATAGATGTTGAATTTGAAGATGTCAAAACATGTACTTCAACAAAAGCAATGTGGGACAAACTTACACTAGTTTACGAAGCAGATGTTAATGTGATGAGAGAAAGAGCTGAAAGTCTCAGAGGAAAGTTTGATGATATGAAGATGAAAGAAGGAGAAAATATTTCTCAGTATAGTAACCAACTCAAGGAGGTTTTCAATGATATTTGAGGAGTGTAGGATTTGAGAGATACAAATCCATAGAATGCCAAGAATACCTGCATGCAAATAACCCGTTACAAGAGAGAAGCAGAAAGAAGCAAAAGATAGAACGTAGAAGTTACTAAAAAATGAGAGCAAAATTGTGATCCAATTTAATGAAAAAAAGATTTACAAGGTTCAACCTATAAAGGTAAACAAAACCCTAAAGCCTAAAAAAGCTAGGTTGCACATTATAATTAATAAAGATATTAATTATAATGCACTTAAGAGATAGCTTAAGAAAGAAGAGTAATAAATAACTTAATTAATTAAACTGAAGTGATTTAATTAATAAGTGTAAAATATAACTACTCTAACACCCCCCCTTAAGTGAAGCTTAGGAGGTAAGCTAACCTAGCACAGCTATGAAAGAAGGAAATGGGTCCTAGCAACAAGGCTTGATCAGGTACCCAATACAAGGAAATCTCTGTAAACTGGAGACAAAAGAGAAAACCCAGTGGGAAAAACTCCTCTCCAAAAAGAGATATAAAAACAAGAAAAGGACAAAAAAACATGACTTCAAGAGACTCTCTCAAGGCCATAAGTATAATGCATGCTACCAACCCCCCCCGTGAGAGAGGGTCAAGGCTCCAAAGCCCCCTCGAAATGAAAGAACCCCTGGATTGATGAATAAACTACCATGACTCCAATACAAAGGAGTGAAAGGTAGTGAGAACTGAAGAGGGAGCCTCAAAATATGAGGTGTCACTGGAAGGCCAAGCTGATGCTCAAAGGAGTAGACATGAGAATCCTGAAAGGGAATCCCCAATGTAGGTGGTATGACAGGTGCGCTGACACTGTCAGGAGAGAGGAGATGAATGTCCTCTATAGAATCCTCAACAATTGCACCTAGTGGCTCTATGAATGGAGTTGGGGGGTCTGGTAGTGCTGAAGAAGAGTCCTACTGAAGAGAGGAAACCTCAACAAGATGTGGTGAGGTAGTCACAGAAGTGGTCTCAGGAACAACATAGAGGTTCAAGTGACCTACCTACCCCACATGATGCTCTTGTGGAAGAGGAGAGTTGTGCTCCAATAATGGAGATGGTGGACCAAAGTGTGAAAAGGTGTAGAGATGGGTGGAATGATCAACTATCCCTATTGCAACAATGCCTCCTGTCACACTATCCTAGATGAAGACTGAATCTGTCATGAACTCAACTGTCTTCCCTAACCCACTGAGTGTAATCTGATAAATTGAGAGAAGGTTTGTAGAAAGAGATGGAACATAAAATACATCATTGAATGTTCCATCCTAAATGCCTATAGAACCTTTCCCATAGACTGTCATAACAGTCTTATTCCCCATGAGAATGTGAGGAATAGGAGAAGCCTCAAAAGAAGAGAAGATCTTTAGAGAAGATGCCATATGGTGAGAAGCACTTGAATTGAGTATCCAAGGGACCTGTAAAGGGGATGCAATGGAAGCTCATAATGCATGACCCTATCCAAAATCTTGTCCAGATGTCAAAGATGTGGAAGAAGACTGAAAAGTAGACCCATGTGAGGTAGAAGGGGATGGAGAGGAAATAGTGCTCTTCTAAAGGAGAGCTTGCAAATCTGCAATCTATTTCTCATAGCCATCAAATCTCTTCTAAAAACAATGTGACTCATCATGAGGTCCCTTTTAACAATAGGAACATGTAGGGCTCTTAGTCTTCTATTTCTCCTTCTTAGAAGAAGATGGTGGGCTAGTAGAGTGCTGAGAAGAGGAATCAGATATCTGCTTCAGCTTTTGCTTTTGTGTATCCTGAGGTGTCTTGGAAAGAAATGCCTATGACTGTGAACCTATAAGAGAATCCATCTGATTGAGCCTGGACTGCTCATGAGTCAACCTGTCACAGAAAGTCTCAAAAGAGGGCATAACATGTCATGCACCCAGCGCATCCATAGTGGAGTAGAAGGTAGAAGTGAAAATCTAATAAGGGCCACAAAGATTTGAGAGTATCAGAAAGATACACTCATCATCTGACTTCATCTTTCCAGAAACCTGTAAAATAGAATGAAGAGACTTGAACTTCATCAAGAAGTCCTCAATGTTGGTGAATGATTCAGGTACCAAGGAGGTGAACTCTGCATCTATCTAGAGAACCCTGAACTCATTCATCGTGCCAAACAAGGTGGAAAACTTGTTCCACATAGCCCTAGGTGTGGTCAAACCATCCATGTGGAACAACAACCCATCTGAAATATTTAGTGCAATGAGGCCCATTGCCTCATCCATCCTATTTCTCTGCATAAGAGCCTCATAAGGCCTCTATAGAACTGGCTGAGCCTCATCGAGGCAAGACCATAACCCTTTTGCCATAAGCAATCTGGTCATCTATCCTTTCCAAGTGTGGTAGTTGTGAGTTGTAAGATGGGTGATATAAGAGTCCGCCATTGAGAGAAAGTAGATAGAAGTAGAAGGGTCTCTTTGAAATAAATGATAGAAATAGAATTTGCACCCCCCCACAAAGTATTATACTATCTCCCATACACTTCAAATAAGTATGTAAGAAAAAAAAACAAGGAAAAAAACTTGATTTTCAGATGCCTCCACTTTGACACCACAAAAAAATGATCAAACGACAAAATTTGAAAATAAGACAAGCATGGTTGGATTAGGCTCGGAAAGAGCTTTCCAACGATATATCACACTTTGATTTTCGATACCGTATGCAAAAATTTCTCACTACGCAGTCAAAACCACCCACTACACAATCAAAACTACCTATGTAGGAAAAAAGCCATCTTCGTACCTTCTGTGCTCAAATCTCAATGTCTCGCGCCTCAATAATCATGTCAAGTTCTTATGGTTTTGGTTCCAAAAAAAATTGCCACAAATTGCTCCAGTGCCCAAAATTGGTCGAATTTTATATCAAAATTTGTCTGAATGATCCTTTGAATCCATTGGTGAGGTCAGTTGGAGCCCAAAATGCCTCCAATAGAAAATTCTTCAAAAAACTTGAAACCCTTAACCTCAAGACCTGCTTCAAAAACACCAGAATAGGCAGCATCAGGGGAGCTCTTATACCATGTAGGATTTGAGAGATACAAATCCACAGAACACCAAGAATACTTGCATGCAAATAACCTGTTACAAGAGAGAAGCAGAAAGAAGAAAAAGATAGAACTCAGAAGTTACTAAAAAATGAGAGCAAAATTATGATCCAAGTTAATGAAAAAAAGATTTACAAGGTTCAACCTATAAAGGTGAACAAAACCCTAAAGCCTAAAAAAGCTAGGTTGCACATTATAATTAATAAAGATATTAATTATAATGCACCTAAGAGATAGCTTAATAAAATAGAGTAATAAATAACTTAATTAATTAAATAGAAGTGATTTAATTAATAAGTGTAAAATATAATTACTCTAACAAGGAGAAGGAGGTATTATTGATGAAGACACTGTTGTGAGTAAAATTCTTAGAAATTTGTTGCCTGTCTATGCTATTATAATTTTTGCAATTCATGAAATGAGACCTACCCTAGGTAACATTCTTACACTTGATAGCCTAATCGGTAAATTGACTAATTTTGATTTGAATAACTATGATAACAATATTGTACCAAATATTGAGTCTCCATTTATGTCATCTTTGAAAATTGGTAAATCAAGTAGTAAGCACATGATAAGAAATGAGAGTGATAGTGATGAGGATGAACTTGATGAACTTGAAGCACTAATAGCTCAGAGACTGCAAAAAGGTAAAGGAAGATACAAAGGAAAATTACCTTTGGTATGTTTTAACTGTAAAGAGATCGATCAGATTGCAGCTAGGTGTCCTAATTGAAAAGATGATGACAAAGACATTGAACCATCTAGTGAAAGAAAGTTTGACAAAAGAGATAACTGAGATCGTAGAGGAAACTGACAGTCTGCTAGAAGAAGTAACCGAGACTAAAAAGACAAAGGAAAGAAGGCATGTTATCTTGTTGGAGAGGATGATGACATCGACACCGACACCGATGAAGAAATTGAGGTAGTATTCATAGCTTTGAAAGAAGATTCAAAAGAAGAGGAAAGGTATGTTGAAACAACACTTATTTCTAAAGTTAGAAAGAATGACACATGGATTATTGATAGTGGTTGTACTCATCATATGACTGGTGATGAAGATAAATTTTAATACCTTGAACATTATAATGGAGGATCTATTAAAATAGGAAATGATACACCTTATCTAGTAAAAGGAAAATGATCTATCTTATTGAACAATAAGATTAGATGTGAAAATGCATATTGGGTGAAGGGACTTAACTATAATTTGTTGAGTGTAGCACAATTGAATAACTCAAGTCACCGAGTTTCATTTGAAAATAGAAAGCTGAAAATCTATGATGAGACTGGAAAGTTGGTCCATACTGGTGAACAATCAAAAGGTAATATGTTCTATCTTGACAATGCTGAAACTTCTTGTTTAATGGCTAGAACTAAAGATGTGTGTTTGTGACATAAAAGGTTATGTCATGTGAATTTTGACAACATGGTTAAGATTAGTAAGAAAAGAAAAGTTAGAGGCTTCCTAGCTTATCTAAACTTGACCATGTCATGTGTAAACAATGTCAAATGAGAAAAATGTCAAAATCTAGTTTCAAGAGAAAGACCTATTCATCTAAATCTATTTTGGAGTTGGTTCATACCAACTTGTGTGGTCCTATGAGAACTCAGAGTTATTATGGTAACAAATATTTTATTTTGTTTGTTGATGACTACTCTAGGATGATGACAATAATGTTTTTGAAAGAGAAATTTGAAGTTTTCAAAATGTTTAAATGGTATAATGAAAAAGTGGAAAAGGAAAGTGGAAAAGAATTAAAATGCTTAAGATCTAATAGAGGTGGTGAGTTTATTTATGATGAATTCACTAACTTTTATAATGAGCATGGAATTAAAAGACAAGTTTCTGCACTGAGAACACCACAATAGGATGGAATTGCTGAAAGGAGGAATAGATCCATAGTTGATTGTGCTAGAACACTGATGATTGAGAAAGATGTTGCACAAATGTACTGAAGAGAAGTTGTTAGCATTGCAGTATACACATTGAACCAAGTACAACTGAAGAAAGATTCAAACAAGAAACCTTTATGAGTTATGGTTTGGATACACATTGAATGTGAGTTATTTCAGAACATTTGGAAGTAGATGTTACATTCTGAAAGATGATAGAAATGTAAAATTTGATTCTAAAGGTGATGAAGGAATATTCTTAGGATATTATACTAAAAGTAAAGCTTACAAATATTTGAATAATATTTCTAACAAAATGATTGAAAGTACTAATGTGAGAGTTGATGAGTTTGCTGAGAAAAATGATGAAGAAAGCAAAAAGGATCCAGAGGACTATGGTAGATATAGATTCATTGAGAAACCTGACATTCTACCCAAGATATAGGTTAAAGCTACTGAGAAAAAGGATAAAGACACTGAGCATTAGCCCATAGACACCGAGAATCAAGAAATTGCTACCGAGGAAGATATTGATCCTACATCGACTGATGAACAAGGAAGAGAACAAGTGTTGGAAAAATTTGTGAGAAGACACCATCCATAGAACCAAATTATTGGAGACAAGCAAGATGGCATGATGACAAGAAGTAAGTTGAGACAAAATAATGCATGTTTAGTTTGTGAATTTGAACCTAAAAATGTAGAGATGTACTTGACAATGATGAATGGATTAAAGAAATGAATGAGGAAATTGAGAAAATAATGAAGAAATAAACATGGACATTGGTACTAAAACCGAGTGATAAAAATGTTATTGGAACAAAATGGATATTCAAAAACAAGTTGAATGAGAATGGTGAAGTCACTAGGAACAAAGGAAGACTTGTATGTAAAGAGTATGCACAAGAAGAAGGTATAGATTATGGTGAGACCTTTGCACTAGTTGTAAGACTTGAAGGAGTTAGAATATTAGTAGAATATGTTGCCTATAAAGGATTCAAAAGTTATCAAATGGATGTCAAATCTGCATTTTTGAATGGGATACTTGAGGAAGAGGTTTACATTGAACAACCTAAAGGTTTTGTTGATCCAAATAAGAAAAACATGGTATGTAAATTGCAGAAAGCACTATATGGACTGAAATAGGCACTAAGAGCATGGTATGAAATACTCCATTCATATCTTGTTAGTATTGGTTTTGTAAGAATAGGTGATAATATAAATTTGTATTTGAAAGGTGAAACTGAAGACAAGATTCTTATTGCTGAAATTTTTTTTGATGATATCATATTTGGAGGACATGATAATCTATGCAAAGCATTTTCTAATGAAATGAGAAAGGAATTTGAAATGTCAATGTTTGGAGAGATTAAATTCTTTCTAGGTTTGCAAATTCTACAACAAAATGAAGGGATATTTATAACACAATCAAAGTATATCAAAGAAGTGTTGAGGACCTTTGGAATGGAAGATTCAAAACCAGTAGGTACATCGATGGTCACATGATGAAAATTAACAAAGGATGATTAGTCAATTGAGGTAAATCAAACACTAGACAGATCTATGATTGGAAAATTGATGTATGTTGTGCATAGTAGACCGAATATTGCACATGTTGTTGGGAAGGTAGCAAGATTTTTTGCTAATCCTAAGGAATCACATATGACTGTTGTTAAAAGGATTTTGAGATACTTGAAAAACACAAAGAATTATGGTTTACATGGTACAAGAAAGAGGTCAAGTTTGAAATACAAGTTTACACTAACGCAGATTGGGCTGGAAATATTGATGACTGGAAGAGCACAACCGGTGGAGCATTCTTTTTGGGAGAAATATTAGTTACTTGGATAAGCAAGAAATAGGCATGTGTTTATCAGTATACTACCAAAGTAGAATATGTTGTTGTTGCTGCTAATTGTTCAAACATTGCATGGATACAACAACTTTTGGAAGGCATGAATGAAGAGATCACTGATCCAGTGATAATATATTGTAACAAAAAAAGTGCTATAAACATTTCCAAGAATCCAGTAATGCATGAAAAGACAAAGCACAAATCTATAAAATATCACTACTTCAGGGAACAAGTACAAGAAAAGAAAGTGAAATTGGAGTTTGTGAAATCAAAAGACCAACTTGCAGACATATTTACCAAACCCTTATCAAAGGATACATTTGAGTACTTGAGGACTAGACTAGGGGTCCATCCCCTATCTATCAGTCACTAAGGTGATCAAGAGGTTGCATCAACCTATACTTTTTTAGAATATCAAATAATGTTGATGCATATTGTTCACACTTTAGGCTTCCTAAGGTTGTGAAAGTTGGAACAGAGAAAATTGTATATTTGTACATAAAGGTACTAAATCTAAACTAAACACCAGAGATAATATTTTGGCTACTATAGAGTTGTTTATTCTTTTGGCATTTTTTTCAAAGGGAGAGAAGAATCAATGAAATACCCAGTGGGAGAGAAGAATTGGGAAATGAAAGAAAAAGATCAAATCCATAGGGAGAGTCTACCTGAAATGCTATGTATTGATTAAACATATAAAATGTACAATCTAGGGATAGCTTATCAAGCTACAAAATTTATATAGAGTTGTAGTACAAATGTTTGGTATTTTATGGCATATTTCATATTGTGTTGCCATCAATGCCAAAGGGAGAGATTTTTAACCTACAACTAATTGAATATCTTGATGAAATGAATGGACAAGTAAAAGATAGTGATTAGAGATCACTGAGTTAGTAAAGTTTCATGTAAGGCAATTAAATCAGTCAATGTATCATCATTGATGTCAACTAGTCTTGACTGTACTTATCATGATAGTTACAAACATCTAAAGAAGAAAAATGGTAAAGGAATGAGATATCTACATGAAGATGAGATGGATATGGAAGATATGACTGAGGTATACATTGGATAACTTATTGATGAGTCTATTGCATCATATTGTTGACTTGATTGTATTACATGAATTTATTATGTATTGAAGATCAGAACTGGACAAGTTAATGTGGTTAGTAATTGAATATTTTTGTATACACCGAGCTAGTGTTGTGTATACCCAATAACAGTAATAACCAAGTTAGTTATCACCGACACATTTGGGTATTAACCGAGCAAGTGAAACAAATAAAGTTTATATCAACTGACTGAATTGATGAGCTAGGTGATTTCTTATGATTTTGAGGTAAACGATAAAGTTTGTTGTGATGATCTAACGACTGAAAAAATTCAAGATTGATTGAATGGAGAAGGATGAAAAGTTTTATAGACACATATGCTGAGGATGATTGAAGCAAAAAAAGGAACGATGGAGATTAAGAGGAAAAATCTAACGGATGATAAGAAAATGGTTTATGAAGTCTATTTAAAGAGACATGAGATTCATTATTGAGTCTGGAGCTTATTGACACTGCAGGAGAATTCGCATGAAAAGACTATTTTCATGCACCACCGATCAAACTAGTTATAGACAGAACCAAGAAGAACTGCAGGCATTATCGATTGTCAGAGTATTATTCACTGAGATGAACAAGTTGGAGGATATTAAGGATTGAACTGAATATTGATCAGAGGAGGTATTTTGAGCTTAACATAGATCTGAAAATCTACAATCTAAGTTGTATTTGAATCAGATCACTACTGTATCAGTGTAACCATTGTTACAACAAAATCTCTTAACCAAGTGGACTTAAAAGTCTTATTTTTATTTAAATATCACATTCAAGTAATGTTTTTGGTTTTCTTGTTGACCCCATAGTGAATGATGGTCAAGATTTAACTGTTAATAATAAATCCTTTAACCAGGTCACACCTCATAGTGTGTTTTGTAACCTTTGACAGGGTTGGCTCCTAACTGAGCTCACTTCAGAAGAGTGAATTATTTGGGTTATCAGTCCCAGGTGGTTTTTCCCCTAACGGGGTTTCCACGTTAAAAATCTATGTTATGTGTATTTGATGTGATTAGATTTTTATTTTACTTTACACATTGCATATTAAGTCTGATCAGTAAACACAATATTGAACGAACTATCAATCGATAGATAAAAAGAAAGTTATTGTTGATAGATTACCGAGTTGATAATTTGTTTGAAAAATTTTAATATATACATTTGGGATTTTTAGGACTATAGGATAACTGGAACTAACTGATTGACCCCCACCCCCCCTCTCAGTTATCTAACAAGTTCTGCTCCTCAAGTTGTAAGTACTTCTAGCTTGCTCCAATGTTGTAATAGTGTAAGCTCTCCTTTCTTCATCAGTTAACCTCCTAAGATAAAGCATTCACAGTTGGGTGATCTTCCATTTCTTGACCTTCCTCTTCCAAAATGGAATAAGCTATGACACATTGATATGGTACATGAGGGAGTCTACAAACTTGACACTATGGCCCATCTTCAACCAAATGATTCACCTTTCTCAATGGATCAGGGGTATCCCTGGTATAGTTATGCTTCTTTGGTTTCCCATATTTCCAATTTGTATGATAGGGCATATCATGTAACATTGGTCTATCCTTTATTTGAAAAGGTGGTCTTTCATTTCTTCTTTGCTTCATTTTCATATATTTCAACATGTCCATAATCTCTTTCAAGCTATCTTTCTTTGGATCTTTTGGATTTGTATCATTTTAAAATGGAAACACTTCCATGATAAGAGCATTTAGCCCTCCGAGTAAGTGGTTTGGGGTCATGTTGAATGCCTTGAATGGATACTCGACTTGGATCTAGCTTTTTCCCCTATTCTACCCCATTTTCCACCTTTTCCTGGCATCTTGGACTATGAACCTAAGATTCTTGACCTCAGGGTCAAGGTCAACCTTTTAGGTCAAAGTTGACCTTGACCTTGACCTGGTTAGGATCAACCTCAATCCTGACCTAGTTAGGATCAACCTCAACCCTGACCTGGTCAATAAAAACCTCGTACTTGACCCTAGGGTCTGGGATCCTCGGGGTTAGCTTCCAGTTTCGGGGTTTCATCAAAATCTTGTCTTTTCCCTCTTCAGGGCCATTATTTCTTAGATTAAGTGTCAAATTCTCAAATTAATATTTGAGGTGGACCTTTCTCAATATTTGTATAGAATTCCTAATTTATTATTGGAGATTATCCTTTTTCAAGTTTTGTGCCTAATGCTCAAATTAACTTTGGGTTGGCCTTACCTTGAATTTTGTGACAAGGCTCTTAAATAATTATTTTATTTCTATATTAAGGGTGGTCCCCTTCTAGAATTTTGTGTCAAGACTTTAATTTAATTTCCTCTCCATGTGCACCTCTCTAGAGTTTTGTGCCATGGGCCCTTAATTATTGTTTTCTACGAGGCCCCTCTTGTGCCCTAGATCACTATAAAAGGGAGCCTTCCTCTCTCATTTTCTCATCCATTCTCACCAAGCAATCCATCTCTCAAGCTCTCAAGTGCAAGCAAGTAAGAAGATCAAGCATTCAAGCCTTCAAGCATTCAATTCATCAAGGAGATCCATTAGAAGCCACTGAAGGATTCAAGCTCTATGGAGCTCTCTTGTTGAAGATTCCTCCATTTCCATTCAAGCCTCTTCCAAATTCAAGATCCATTCAAGATTGGTGTTGAAGATCTAAAGAAAATTCATCCATTCTTGTGGATTCAAGGATTCGAATCCTCCATAAGGGTTTCAACTCAAGCAAGGTGAATTGTTCCATTTACTTTTTTTACTATAGAAATTTCAATTCAATTTCAAGGTTAATTCCTAAATTGGGGTTTGACTGAGGCAAACCCCTCCCCCCCAACAAATAAAACCATTTTTCTTGCAGGTACAGGTGTGAAATTTTGGATTTGAGATCGAATTTTGATAACCCTTTTCGACAAACTTTCGAGATCTGTGAACAAAGTCAAAATCGACCTTCAAAATAAAAATGTAGCCTTTGACCTTTTATGAGGGTCAAAGTCGACCTTATCTCATCTCGGAAAAAGATTTATGGGTTTTGTAGATCTCGTAGTTTCAGTTCAAATTAGTAGGAATCAACAATTTTTGAGATCATTTGACAAGGTTTTCAACCGATTCTTTTTCAGAGGTAAGTATCTTTATTTCTTAATTTCAATATTAATCATCTACATTTACCTTCTATATCAATACAATTTCATGTAAGTGTAAAATATTTGGCTTTGGGGTCTCTTTTATGTGCAAATAATTGTTCTAGGACCCCATCCACATTTTATCCTTTACATTTTTGGTTAACCTGACGTACTTACTCTCCTTTATTTTGTGGAATTAGATGCCCTATTGTGTTTATGGTGTTTGATTTCCTTTTCATGCTTATGCATTTAGATATATCTAGATCTATTTTATATGCTTTTCCTTATTCATTATCATGATGCATAAGTTGTTTCAAGTGTTTTTCAAATGCCTTATGGATAAGGATGATAATCCTCCTATTTGGGATGAACCTTTGGATTTGGATATTGATTACTCTCTTCCTCATGAAACCATTATGGATGATCCCTTAGCTAAAGACATTGATTTATCCCCTCCTCTTGAAGAATATTTGATACACAAGGGTGATTTATTAATAGATGACATATTGATAAATGATGATAACTCTTTTTCTACAACACAATCCCTTTATGTGGACATTTTAGTGAAAGAAGATGATATTATAGATGCTTTACCTCCATTTGAGATTCCTTCTAGTGATGAGGCATTAGTGGAGAATGATATGAATTCCCTTCATGCTCACCCTTATAGTGATGATCCTATGGAGAATCAAGATCTTACCTCATCTCCTCCTAGGGTGTCCTCTTTTCTTCCTTTGTGTGAATCTATTTGTAGTGTTGAGACAACTAACATGGTTTATCCTAAACCCTTGTTAACTGTCAAAGGTTGTCCTCGCCTTACTATCAAAGGTAAACCTATGGAGTCTTATAATGATCAAGATTTGATAGCTCACACATATCGTACAAGGAATAACCCTCAACCTAATCTAGTGGTTTCTACTTCTTTGCCACCTTCTCAACCCATTCTTCCTCCTCCACCTTGTCTTCCTAGCAAGGAGTATGATTTGATAAACCAATTACAAAATACTCCTGCCAAGATTTCTTTATGGGA
The DNA here is from genome assembly GCA_027943335.1 of Chamaecyparis obtusa. Lineage (NCBI taxonomy): Eukaryota > Viridiplantae > Streptophyta > Pinopsida > Cupressales > Cupressaceae > Chamaecyparis > Chamaecyparis obtusa. The sequence continues at coordinate 1,519,280 of BSBK01000735.1, forward strand.
GCTTCTTCAAACTTCACCTACCTACTATGAAGCCTTGCAAAAAGCTCTAGCAACTCTTCCTACTCCACCTCCTAATCAAGAAAACATCAATAACTTCTTACAGTGTATGCATGCTACCCCGGGTCCTCCTGACATTGTATTTACTCAAAAGGATTTACCTTCTAAAGAAGTTCAAAATCAATATGATGCTCTTATGGTTGTTGTTTCTATCAATAAAAGTATCATTCATCGGACCTTGATTGATAATGGATCTGGGCTTAATGTTGTGTGTGTGAATTTTGTACCTGACTGTAGACACAACACTTCAGTAAAACATTAGAGGTTAGCTAAAATCAAAATCGTCCAATGAAATGAAAACTAAACTAACCAAGTGATTTACTGCCTTCTAGTAGATTCGAGTATGTATTCTCAGATTGGACTGAGATCAGTGACCTTGATGACACCTAAATGAAGGATTTGAATGCAAAATCTAGATATGAAACGTATGCAGATTAATCTATATTTTTTTGGTTTTTCTATGCAATTATGATGAAAAATGATATGAAATCTAATCTATATGAAAAACTGATATGCAATACAAGCTACAATGATATGCTAAAATATGAATGATCTCACAAAGTTGTTGATTCGCAAAGAAGCTCCAATTCTTCAGATACCAATTCGCCAGCATAAGTTTGCACAATTATGAGATATGAGATTGAAGAGCTGAGCCTTGATTTTATAGAAATCCAGGGCTTTGGGGATGTATGGAAAAGCCATAAATCACTCAGTTGATTTTTGAGTCAACAAGGAATTAAAGATAGTTAACTCACAATAAATCATGCAAAAACATCTTTTTGATTTAAATCAGAAGTTGAGATCAGCTTTCAACTCAAAATAGAGTTGAGTTTATTTTTAAAAAAACTTGAATTGATTTTTTGATTTATAGTTTAACTATTTTTTGGATGTCCATAATTAATATGAATTAAATAAATAAATAAAGTGATTTATCCTCAACTTAACTGATTTTAAAAATAAAATAATTGATTTATCGGTTAATCAATTATTAAATCAAACTTTTATTCCAAAATAATATCATTAAATATGACAACTTGCTTTAATTAAGTAAATAAGAATTTAATCAATTAATGATAGGAATTTTGATTTATTGTCAAATTTAAATAATAATAATTAGGAATAAATAGAATTAAATTTAATTAAATAATTAAGTGGCAGTATTAAATCTAATTAATTAAATATTCAAAATATTCAATTAATCAAACTTTAGGATAAATAAGATTTATCATCAAATAATCATTAACTTAAAGATAATTAAGATAAATAGGAATATTACTAGGAATATTCCCCGATGCAGAATTTGAGATAATCAATTAGGATTCGATGATGTCCAGATGTGCCTTTGGTTAGGACTTTGATGTCGATTTCATTCGATTTGTCAATATAGGAGATTAATGAACTTATAGCCCATTTTTGGGGTATTACATTTTGCCCCTCTTTGAATTGTTGTGTGAAGCACAGTGTTTCAAAGACAATCTATGTATAATGTTGAAACTGATGTTTGAAATTGATATTGATATGAAACAGAAACTGATTGAAATTGATATGAAGATAATAGGTCCTGAATGACCAAAGATAATGTTAACTATAACAGTAAATGAACCGATGATTGTGAAAAAGTGTCAAAATGCTTGATTCAGAACCTTATGATTGCGAAGAAGTGAGTGACCGATTCCAGACCTGATTGTCGATAAGAATCACATTGGTATCACATTTGAACCCTTCAGTTTCTGAAGAACCAAGGAAATAACACAATTGAACCGATAGTTGCAAAATTGATACAATTTACAAGATTAAGAGAATACCAGATTGATATGGATCTTGATGAATCTGATATGCCCCGAGTGATGATTGATTTGCCCCAAGCAATGAGGTCTTTTGATGAATCAGCAACTAGACATGGTTGTTGTCTTGATTAATAAGGAAAGATATGATTTCAAATTTAGATTACAGACTTTGAATGATATGCAATACCATGCCCCCTTCGGGATAAAAATTGAAATCTGACAAGAAAAGTTAGCGTTGAATAGTTCAAAAGTAGGTTAATTGATTTGAGAAGTGGTTAAACACATTTGCGAATACATTCTACATCGTTTGGAGGTCCAGAAGACCAAGTTTGACTAGGTTAAACCATGAGTTGACCATAGTTGACCAAGTTGAAATTTTGATAGTTTGATGGAAGATAATCAGTTAAGTTGAATACGGGATTTCTGTGATGATTGAAGGTCGATTATGCAAGTAGTTAATAATATAAATGATCTCATATTTTGATTTTGATCTCGAAAAAGGATTCTACTTGCTATTTCATTGGAGGAACCTTCAGGTGAGATTCAAATCTTGTTAGATTTGAAGATGTGATTGAAGAATCATTTAAGCATTGAAGTGTATCCAACCATTGTGAGATCATGCAAACATGCAAAATACAAAGAAACATGCAAAATGAAATGCAGCCTAAGACCTAGGACCTAGTCACTAATCATGTGTTGGTCAATTTCATCATTGAATTTTTAGGTAACCAGATAAATCAATACAATGCCCACTAGTTATGAAACCATAGATATATGAATATCAATTTGTATACGCAAGAATCAATACAACACCCACTAATTAGGCAACCATGGATATATGAATATTGATTTTGTTTTCGGAATGTCAAATTAGATATAAGCACCAAGGCATAAATGCCAGGATGACTTGAATATCATGTCCATTTTGATATAGCAATTTGTATAAGCATCAAAACATAAACGTCGTGATGAACAGAATATGTCTTGCAGTGCAAATACATCAAGCAGTCAAGAGATCATTCTAAATCCAGTGTGAATTACCCGTAGTGACCCTTTATCATTCACATCCTTAGGTAAGATTGTGTTTCACAGTAGGAGAAAGAACTCACTCAAAAAGACAATAGTTAGATCAAACTTCCTTGGATTTTTCGGGTATCAATGGTCAAGGTACGCATGGCCATCCAATTCGGGATAGAGGCTCTTACAATTGGACACCATTCAATCCATAATTTCCAAAGTTGTTAGATTTTCACATACAAACAGAAGACAAAGAAATGATTATGCCCCCAGTCATCACTCTCTAAATCCTATAAAGGACATCATCGAAGAGCTCGGAGGGACACAATATGCAAAAATCTCAATGTGAATCAGTAAGCATACAAGGAGATAAAACATGTAAAAAAGCATAGATTGTTTTTAGTTTGTGTTTGATGTTTGATTACGTTGTTGTAGATGCAAAATCCTTTCTGGAGACAAGACTGATTGACTGACTTGGATGAAGCTTCAAAGGACTCTGACTGGATATGATATGTCTAAGATACATTGGAGGCCATAGGATATGACTTTGATTGCCCCCAAGTTTGAACATTGATAGGATACAGACACATGAGCCAAGTGGTGTATAGACCGACTTATTGAAAACAAACTGGGAGATATGTACAAACTAAAGCAAGACTGAAAGCTGGGAAAGACCAAGATTGTGCTGATAGATGGAGCATTTTGAAACAAGTGGTGCCTATTTTCTAGGTTTTCACCATCTTGGTGGAGATTCTATTTTTGCTACCAAGGCACCTGTTTCTAGGTTTTCACCAAGGCACTTTTTTCTTTTTCTCATTTTTTTTTATTTTTCATTTTTTCAATTTTTTTAAACTTTTCATTTTTTCAATTTTTTAAATTTTTTCAGGAAATTTTACCATAGATTGAATGCCTTAGGCATAGAATTTCTTCAGATGGAGAACATTGATTGGTTCTCGGAGCTATTCTCCTTCAATTTTTGAGATTTGATAGGCACCAGAGCCAAAAGTAGCAGTGATAACAAAGGGACCTAGCCAGTTGGGTTCAAACTTCCCCTTGCGTTCTCTATGTGATTGATTTTTAGGATTCTCTCTCAAGACTAGATCACCAACCTGAAATTCTCTGTGTCTGACTTTCTTGTTGTAACCTCTAGACATTCTCTTCTGATATACTCTGAGATGATCATACGCTGCTTTTCTGTGCTCATCTAGTAGTTCAAGTTCTTGCAACCTAGACACTCTGTAATCATCATCAGTTACTAGACCATGCATTATGATTCTTAGTGATGGGATTTCAACCTCAATAGGTAGTACCACTTCAGACCCATAAACTAAAGTAAAAGGTGTAGCCCCAGTAGGTGTTTTGATACTTGTTCTGTAGGCCCAGAGAGCTGGATTGATCATGAGATGCCAGTCTCTTCCTATTTTATTAACTGTACGATGCAAGATTTTCATTAGATTCTTGTTAGAAGCCTCTACTTGTCCATTCCCTTGAGGATAGTAGATAGATGACCAATGTTGTGTAATCTTGAATTTAGCACATAAATCATCTAGATCTTTGTTCTTGAATTGTCTACCATTATCTGTGATTATGGAATGAGGTATCCCATATCTGCATATGATATAGTTCAATATGAACATAGATATTTGTTTTCCAGTTGCTTGTGTCAAAGGGACTGCTTCTACCCATTTTGTAAAATAATATGTAGCTGTGATTATATGGGTATGTCCATTAGAAGAATGAGGATGTATAGCTCCTATAAGATCAAAAGCCCATTGGTGAAAAGGCCATTGTGTAGTAAAGGGAATTAGATCTCTACCTGGAGCATGAATTAAGTTTCCATGCACTTGGCACTTTTGACAGTTCTTAGCAAACTTGATAGACTTTTTCTCCATTTCATGCCAATAATACCTAGCCCTAATAAGTTTTTGAGCTAGTGTTAAACCATTCGAGTGTGACCCATAAATACCATCATGGACTTCCTATAATTCACATTGAGACTCTTCCCATTCTAAACATCTAAGTAGCATACCATCTAGACCTCATTTGTATAGATCATGACCAATGATGACATATTAGGAGGCATTACGAATAAGGTATCAGGAATGATTTGGTCTTGGAGATAGGAAAATAGGTTTTTGTATCTAGATGAATCATGACCAACAATAGTGCAAATCATGCAGGTTTCGAGGGAAGCATATGCAGGATAAGATAGTGCTTCCACTAGGAACTCGTAGCATAGCTCATGTTTAGGTTGCTGTAATAAAGTAGATAGTGTTGCCATTGCATCGGCATCCTTATTCTCTATTCTAGGAATTTTCTTAAATGTGATAGATATGAAATACTTCTTTAGATCATCTACCATTCTCTTGTAAGGAATGATTTTTTCATCTTTAGTTTGGTATACATCATTGACTTGATGGATAACAAGTTGGGAGTCTCCATGAATGTGTAGCTCTATTACTCTCCATTCAATTGCTATTTTCATGTCATTAAGAAGGGCTTCATATTCTGCAATATTGTTTGTGCAAGGGAACTTTAATCTAAATGCTTTTGGGATTGAGTATCCATGAGGAGTTATGAATAATATTCCTGCTCCTGATCCATTCTGTGTATAGGAGCCATCAAAGAACAACTGCCATTCTCTAGAAGAAACAGTCATGATACAGAAATCTAGAAATTCCATTTGCATTGGTGTATCATCAATCATAGGTGCATCTACTAATTGATCAGCAATAGCCTATCCTTTGATAGATTTTCCTTTGACATATTCAATGTCAAATTCACTTAAGAGCATGACCCATTTAGCTAATCTACCTGTGAGGGTAGCTTTGCTGAGAAGGTACTTGAGTGGATCAATTTTAGCTACCAAATGTGTGGTATGAGCTAACATGTAATGTCTCAGTTTCTGTGATGCAAAGATCACATCTAGACAAGCTTTCTCAATCATTGAATAGTTCTTCTCATATGCAACCAATTTTCTACTGATATAGTATATAGCTCTTTCCTTTTTCTTCTCATCATGTTGTGCAAGCAATGCCCCCAATGATGTATTTGTAGCGGAGACATATAAGATCAAAGGCTTCCCTAGAATGGGAGGTATCAAGATAGGAGGATTTGATAGATACTTTTTGATATGATTAAATTTGCTCTCACATTCTTCATTCCATGAAAATGTCACACCTTTATGTAATTTTTTGTAAAAGGTTGTGATATGTCTGCTAATGTGATATAAATATTCTGATAGATTGAACTCTTCCTTGCAATGTCCTCATTTGACTAATATTCTTTGGAGGTTGCATTTCCATGATGGCCTTTACTTTAGCTGGATCAACTTCATTGCCCTTCTTTTACACTATGTATCCTAAGAGCTTTCCAAAAGTGACACCAAAAGCACACTTCTTAGGATTTAGTCTAAGACTAAATTTTTCCATTCTGTCTAGTATCTTGGTTAAGTCATCTAGATGTTCAGCTCTAATCATAGATTTTGCTAAAGTATCATCAACATAATCCTCCATAGTCCTATGCATCATGTCATGAAAAATAGATGTCATGCTTCTTTGATATGTAGCACCAACATTCTTAAGCCCAAATGGCATGCCATTCCAATAGAAGGTGCCCCATGCACATGTGAAAGCAGTTTTCTCTTGATCCTCTGGAGCAATTATTATTTGTTTATATCTAGACAAACCATCCATTAAAGAATACATCTCAAAGCCCATAGTCATGTCCACTATCATATCAATGTTAGTGTTACCAAATTTTTCCTGTTCCATACAAATTTGGCTATAGGTTGGATTCTATCCAGGGTCTGCATTTTAATTGTGTTGAACACCTCTGAGAAATTTTTCATGGCCTTGTGTCCCATCCTCTGGTCTCTGCAATTGTTTAGCTCCCTGGTCTGCAAGCCTTTTATATGAAAATGTGACCGTTGGAAAAAAAAAAAAAAAAAACCCAAAAGCCTTAAACCCTGAACCCTTTGGCCCTTCTATTTTACCGTTACCTTTTTCGGTCACTTAAGGGTTTCATTTTTTCATGTGATTTTTATATTTTCTAACTGGTCGCATGATCTCCTATTCCCAAAGGTTAAGTTCTTCACATCCGGTGATCTGGCAAGCGGTTACTATTTGTTTGGCGGTCCCAGCTCTGAGGTAGTTAAGATCTGAGCAAGATCTATGGTTTTTGTTATATTGCTGAGGAAATATGCATGATGTTTAGTATTGCAGTATAATAACGACCGTCGATCCTCTTCTTTAGCTTAGTGCTCCTGTCAGGTGGGTCCTGTGCCAGATAGATTCGAAGGGGCAGTCAATGGAAAATAAAAGAGTGACACATGGCAAGTTTGGGCCCGGTTTATTAAAATCCTAAGCATCCTTGATTAACAGGTTTAATCTTTTGATCCAATGGTTGTCGCATGTCCATAAGACTTAATCTTCCCCCCTACAATCATGCAACGAACATTGATCTTCATCCCAACACAGTGCTTCATTTCAGTGGGTCCACTGCCACATAGTCTGAGGTGTTTGATTCTTATTGGCCAGCTAGATTGTGATGTGGAAACATGTCAGAGCAGGCCTGAGGTCTTTGGCTTATAAGGCAGGTTAAGACTTGAGCAAGATCTACGATTATTGTTATACCATTGAAGAAAGATGAGTGATGTTTAGCATCTCAGTATAGCGATGACCATCTGATTCTCTATGAAGGAGGTGATATCAAGTGGGCCCATAATTGCCATGTCATGATGATGTGGTTGTTTTCTATTGGTTGTCAGGTAGAACAGTTGCCATTTGTTAGTGGGGCCTATATTTCCTAATGGTTAAGTTGTGGTATGATCTTGTGGTTGTCGTTATACTGCTTGGATAAGATGCATGATGTTTAGTATCATGGTATAGCGACAACCGTTTGATGGGGATCTCAGTGGGTCATGGGTCTGATGTGCTTCATTTTGCTGAAGTGTTCATTTTTATTGGCTTTCAATCGGTGATGTGGTTGATGACTTTTCAAAGGGGCTTGCGACTATTTCAAAGGTGATCTGGGCCATTTGATCTACCGAGAAATGCTGATATTGATGGCCACATTTTAAACTAAGACCTGGTAGCTATTGGAACCCAAATTTGAATCTTCTATGGGGTTTTGCTAGTGTTTGATCTAGCAGGCCATGAGCGACAAAAGGGTAGCTTAGAATTTATATTCTCAAGACAGTTGTAGTTGGAAGGGATGATGGAAGATATGGGAAGCCATCGCGTGTGATTTCTTAGTGTACCATGTCCATGTTCTTGCACCGAGGAAGCATTAAAAGGTTGGTGCCACCTGTGGCCTTCTGTACTTCAAAATACAAATATCTATAAGGATCAGATTTTAAGCATTCATGATAAGCCCAACTTGCAGAGACAAGGGTCATGGTTGTGGCATGAGGTTTTCAACTTGCAGAGAGATGAGATGGATTTGCAAGGACTGATATCTGATCAGCCAGGATATTTTCAAAGATGCAGTTATGATCAAAATTGACAAGGTTAGGGTTTGATTATTATATGACAATTTATGTAACCCTAATTAGGTTTTTTGCTCCTACCTGTGTGCAAAGGAGATGTATATAGTGTTTTTTGAGAGCTTTTGAAGTGGAGAGTTTACATTTTGTAAAAAGAGTTTTTCTCTTTCTAGGAGTTATCTGTGGCATTTGTTCTACCCTCTGGCTCTTACAATTTTTAATCTTTCATTGGAATCTCAGATTCAATAGAGGCTATCCGTGGCATTTTTTCTACCCTCTGGTCTTTCCCTTGTCTGTATTTCTCTTATTGAGTATAATATACTGGCCTTGTTAGAGAAATCTTGGAGTTCCAAAGCCCTTCTTTCTTTCAGCTTATATGTGTACTATTGTGTTTGATCTAATTTGAATGAGTTTGTGGGCATACTTCAGACCCTTGTCATTCTATCTCATTCCTGTGCCCTTTTGTAGAAGAGAACATTTGCTTGCAGGTCATAGTCTGTGTCTTTTGTTTAGACCCCTCTGTGAAACACTTATGCAAGCCTATTTAGAAAGATTGTGTTCTATTAGATCTGAGAGCTTTCATGCTAGTTTGGTCAATATATTGTGTTCATTTCATTTCGGTGTATCACTTAGTAGGTAGTTTGCTTTCAGTCATTTCTCTTTAATACATTCCTTCTATCCCTTTTCCCCTCAAGAATTTACTTTCATGTCAAAGAGAAAATTAAGGTGATTATCCAAGAGGAACCAACCTAGAACCTGGAGGTCTCATCTCAGTTAGCATAGGTCCCACAACCTGGAGATGATTCCCATGTTATACTAGGTTATCAAGACCAAGATAGCTTGACACAAGGGTGCAAAATTAGTGTATAACAATTTTGGCATGCCCGGTGGGACCAAAGTTCAAATTCATGTTCAAAGTATGCTATCTTTGATATGCTGATAGCATCCTATAGACCTAGAAGAGGTCATTTTGCTACATATCTGGTGACTCTGGAAAGTCTACTGGTTTCAAAGATCAAGTACTGGTATGTTTCAAATCTTTCATATTCAAATTCTAGCTGATTGCATAAGTAGACATGTCAAGTTATTATGAACAGTCAGGTTACTCACCATCCTATTATGAGGACAATGCTCAATGGGCTAGTTATCAGCCTTATCAAAGCCACCTAAAGCCTGCTTTTACCCCAAGCTTTCATACTATACAAGGCTATCAATATATCCAACATGCCCCAAATGATTATGCCCTTGTACAAGATTATGAGCGGGCCCTCCAACAAGAGGGATCATGGGCACAAATGGTGCAAAAAAAAATGCAAAGCTAGCTACCTCATCATGCTTACCACCCCCACCCCCTTTTCAACCTAATTGATAGCACACTCATAGCTCAAACTTAGTGAAAGAGAAAGAAGAGACAAAGAATCTATTGCTTGATTTGATTAAGCAAGTGTCTAAGATCAGAGAGTAGTAGGAGATGGAGGCTCAAAGTTATGAGCAAGGGTCAATTCCATACCAAGTGGCAGAGGCTCTTGTTGATGAACAACAAATAAAAAAATTTCAAGAAAAGATCAATCACCAAGCTAATATTGAATCAGCAAGGCTGAGATCATAAATTACTGAACAAGAGGCTCCTAAACCTAAGATCCCAAGCTGGAAGACCCATTTGTCTATACCTTCTATGTCTACCTCTAGGCCCCCTCAATTTCACATCCCAAGTTTTAAGCCAAAAAGTTCTTTCCAAGAGCCTATACTTGAGATTCAGTCTACCACTCTGCAAGAACAATTTGTTCAAGATAATTTTTTGTCTCAAGAGGCCCCTCTGGTCTCTCAAGATGATGAAGTGTTGTGGATACCCCAATGGAATCTACCTCCTGGTTGTCAGATGCCAAGTCTTTTTGAAGATGCTAGTCTAGTATCTGAGCAAGGACCTATGGTAAATGAGCTTTCATGTGATGAAGAGGAGAGAAAATATGAGGTATCAGGGTTGAGTGATAATTGTGATAAAGTGAGCCAACAGGGAGAAGAAATGGAATTTGATGCTCAGTCTGAGCTCTTGGTTGGATTGTTTGTTGAGCTCCCTTTCTTTATTGATGATGAAGAAGAGACCATGCCATTACTTATGGCTAAGGGTCAATCATAACAAAAGGTTCAACATCAACAAGAGGTTGATATAGAAGAGGATGCCATGTCCTTGTTAGATGAGCTACCTAGTTTTGTTGAGCAAAATGAAGAGGTTATGATCATAGCCACCTCTGTAGATTTGTAGCAGCTAGAAGAGATTGATCCTGAGGATATGCTGATTCATGAGCTTGATCTCATCTTTGAGGAGGAGACTTCCCAATATGAAGAAGATAACCAAAGCCTCGGGGAAGATTGTTCGTAGAGCATCATAGGAGGCTGGTGCATGGAGCTTGATTATAAAGAGCCAGTCATTCTTGGGGGTCTTCAGGATATTAACAACTTTGATGAGCTCTTTGCATGTTTAAGGGAAGAGGATGAAAACCCCCTGTCCATGGAGGATGAGTTGACATGGCTATCCATAATAGAGGGAAACCATGAAGACAAAGAAGAATCCATCAAGGAAAGTCCTTTTAGACTTTCAAGAGGCTACCCTATCATGTACTTGGCCCAGAAGGAGTTTACTGAGACATCTCCATATGATCAATTTGAGGTGGGTAAACTTGGTCCCATTTTTGCAGAGGCAATTCTTGACTATTTGACAAATTTTTATATACCTCATGTCTTTGTAGCTATCCTTATGTGTCCAATGCAAAATACCCTAATGAGGAAGGGTAGTTATTTCAGCCTACCAGTGAATGGTTTTGTTTGACTGGTTTTCTACACTGGTTAGTTTAGGATAGGTTAGTTTTTCCACTTTCTATCCCTTTTTTTTTAGTTTAGCCTTCCTATTTTCCAAGAAGTGCTCGTGCACAGTTTTTGTTCCTCTATTTCCAAGTCTCTCTCTTTGTTAAGAAATTTTTATGTTTTTGTGATGACTCCATGCCCAATGAATTGCTCAGGGCCACTGGTTTCCATGTCTAGCAGGCTGACATGCAGCAGAAATCACCAAAATGCTACCCAAATTTTCCTGTTCCATACAAATTTGGCTATAGGTTGGATTCTATCCAGGGTCTACATTTTAACCTTGTTGAACACCTCTAAGAAATTTTTCATGGCCTTGTGTCCTATCCTTTGGTCTCTGTAATTTTTTAGCTCCTTGCTCTACAAGCCTTTTATTTGAAAGTGTGACCCTTGGCAAAAAAAAAACCCCAAAAGCCTTAAACCCTGAACCTTTTGGCCCTTTCTATTTTACTGTTACCTTTTTTGGTCACTTAAGGGTTTCATTTTTTCATGTGTGCTTTATATTTTCTAACTGGTCGCATGATCTCCTATTCCCAGTGGTTAAGTTCTTCACATCCAGCAATCTGGTGAGCAGTTACTATTTGTTTGGTGGTCCCAGCTTTGAGGCAGTTAAGATCCAAGAAAGATCTATGGTTGTCATTATACCACTAAGGAAATATGCATGATGTTTAGTATCACAGTATAACGATGACCGTCGATCCTCTTCTTTAGCTTAGCACTCCTGTTAGGTGAGTCCTATGCCAGATAGATCCGAGGGGGCAGTCAATGGCAAATAAAAGAGTGACACATGGCAAGTCTGGGCTTGGTTTATTAAAATCCTAAGCATCCTTGATTAATAGGGTTAATCTTTTAATCTGACGGTTGTTGTACATCCATAAGACTTAATCTTCCCCCTTACGATCATGCAACGACCATTGATCTTCATCCCAATGCAACGCTTCATTTCAGTGGGTCCACTACCACATAGTCTGAGGTGTTTGATTCTTATTGGCTGGCTAGATTGTGATGTGGAAACATGTCAGAGTGGGCTTGAGGCCTTTGTCTTATAAGGCAGGTTAAGACCTGAGCAAGATCTATGATTGTCATTATACCATTGAAGAAAGATGCGTGATGTTTAGCATCATGGTATAGCGATGACCGTCCAATTCTCTATGAAGGAGGTGATATGAAGTTGGCCCTTAATTGCCATGTCACAATGATGTGGTTGTTTTCTATTGGTTGCCAGGAAGAACAGTTGCCATTTGTTAGTGGGGCCTATCTTTCCTAATGGTTAAGTTGTGGTATGATCTCACAGTTGTCATTATACCACTTGGATAATATGTGTGATGTTTAGTATCGCGGTATAGCGACAACCGTCTGATGAAGATCTTAGTGGGTTGTGGGTCTGATGTGCTTCATTTTGCTAAAGTGTTCATTTTTTATTGGCTTCTGACCGGTGATGTGGCCAAAAACTTTTCAAAGGGGCTTGTGACTATTTTGAAGGTGATCTGGGCCATTTGATCTGTCGAGAAATGTCAATATCGATGGCCACATTTTAAACTGAGACCTGGTAGCCGTACGAACCCAAAATTGAATCTTCTATGGGGTTTTGCCAACGTTTGATCCAGCAGGCCATGAGCGACAAAAGGGTAGCTCAGAATTTATGTTCTCAGAATAGTTGCAGTTGGAAGGGATGATGGAAGATCTGGGTAGCCATCGCGTGTGATTTCTTAGGGTACCATGTCAGTGTTCTTGTGTTGAAGAAGCATTAAAAGGTTGGTGCCACCTGTGGCCTTCTGTACTTCAAAATACAAATATCTATAAGGATCAAATTTTAAGCATTCATGATAAGCCCGACTTGCAGAGACAAGGGTCATGGTTGTGGCATGAGGTTTTCAACTTGCAGAGAGATGAGATGGATTTGCAAGGACTGATATCTGATCGGCTAGGATATTTTCAAAGATGCAGTTATGATTAGAATTGACAGGGTTAGGGTTTGATTATTATATGACAATTTATGTAACCCTAATTAGGTTTTTTGCTCTTGCCTATGTGGAAAGGAGATGTATATAGTTTTTTTTGTGATCTTTGGAAGTAGAGAGTTTACATTTTGTAAAAAGAGTTTTTCTCTTTCTAGGAGTTATCTGTGGCATTTGTTTTGCCCTTTGGCTCTTACAGTTTGCAATCTTTCATTGGAATCTCAGATTCAATAGAGGTTATCCATGGCATTTTTTCTACCCTCTAGTCTTTCCCTTGTCTGTATTTCTCTTATTGAGTATAATATACTGGCCTTGTTAGAGAAATCTTGGAGTTCCAGAGCCCTTATTTCTTTCAGCTTATATGTGTACTATTGTGTTTGATCTGATTTGAATGAGTTTTTGGGTATACTTCAGCTCCCTTTCATTTTGTCTCAATCATGTGCCCTTTTGTTGAAGAGAACGTTTGCTTGCAGGTCACAGTCTGTGTCTTTTGTTCAAACCCCTCTGTGAAACACTTATGCAAGCTTGTTTAGAAAGATTGTGTTCTATTAGATCTGAGAGCTTTCATTATAGTTTGGTCAGTATATTTTGTTCATTTCATTTTGGTGTATCACCTAGTAGGTAGTTTTCTTTCAGTCATTTCCCTTTCATGCATTCCTTCTATCCCTTTTCCCCTCAAGAATTTACTTTCATGTCAAAGAGAAAATTAAGGTGATTATCCGAGAGGAACCAACCTAGAACATGGAGGTCTCATCTTAGTTAGCATAGGTCCCTAAACCTAGAGATGATTTCTATGTTATACTAGGTTATCAAGACTAAGATAGCATGAAACAAGGGTGCAAACTTAGTGTATAATAGTTAGGTAATGGAAAATCATCCTTAGGGCATGCTCTGTTTACATCTCTAAAGTCTATGCACACTCTAATTGATTTATCTGGTTTTGAAACAAGTAAAATATTAGAGATCCACTCTACACAGTCAATAACTCAGATGAATCAGGCTTTCAGGAGCTTCTCTAATTCATCTTTTACAAAGAGTGCAACATGGGGATGCATCTTTCTCAATTTTTGCTTGACAGGTTTGACATTTGGAGCTATAGATAAATGGTACATTATAAGATTAGGATCCAACCCTGGCATATCTAAATATTTCCATGCAAAGTTGATCTTCTTTTCTGTTAGGAATGTTGTAAATTTTTTCTTCTCTTCTTATGATAAAGATTGTGCTACATGAATCAACTGTGGGTCTTCTGTTGTTCCCAAGTTGATGGATTGAGTGGGCTCAATTAGAACTAGAGATCTGTCCTATAAATGACTCAGAAGGACATCAAATATCTCATCTTTAGGCACCTTAGAGAGGTTTTCACCTTCGGATACATATTTTATTTTTACTTTTGTAGGTTCTGAGACTACCACAAAGTAGTTTTCACCCTCAGAACTCCTTTTCTTTTTATTCTTATTCTTATTTTTCTGACTAAGATACTTGATGTATGACTCTATCATGCTAATGCTTGGTTCACTAATGGAAGTCCTCATAGGCTCAACTACATTGAGGTAGCAAGCAAGGGCATATTCATTCGGGAAGGTATAAATACCATGGCTTGGATTTGTGGAGGTTTGATCAAGAAGTTCAAGATGTTGGATAGTCAAAATGGGGAAAGATTGGGAGATTGTGTTTACAGATATGGATCTATCATCATTGGTCCTAACCTGATGCTCAAGTTCAAAGGTGATATTACAACTTAAGACATTCAATTTGTGAATAGGCTCAATGTCACTGTGGGAGTCCAATTCAGCCATCGGTGGATCAAACTCGATAAGCTCATCATTTCTCTCTAGACTTACATTGGTTTTAGGTGCATATTTTTGAATAACATCAACATGTTTCTCTGTAATAAGCTCATCTTCTTCTAGAATGGCTCCACATTCATAGTCATTAGATTCTTCATCTATGCCTCTAGGAAATCTGAGAACATGAGTAAAGTTAGGATGAATACCCCAAGAACGGTTACCCTCAAATTCTGATTTGAATTCATACTCATGAGAATCTTTCTTAGAATAACTACCACCTTCCTCTTTTTGATCATCTTCAAGATTAGCTGGTTCTTATGTTGCAACTATCTCTTGCTTTATAGTAGGTTCTTGTGTTTCTACTACATTGATTCTTTTTATTGGATCATCTTCATCATTAAGAAGGTCTTTGATTTCCTTAGGCAAATGCTCATAAGGGATAAGTTCTGAGCTCTCTGAATCACTATCTGATGGTTCAGTTTCTTCCTTCTTAAGAAGGGGTTCTCCTGGTGCAATCTACTCTATGACATGGGAATAATTACCTTTGAGGTTGAAGGGTTTCTTTTTAAAGCCTAAGCCAACAGTATCTTTGTTTGCCCTACCAGTATGTGAAATAGGTGTTATAAGACCTTCTCCTCTGACTCCTAAAGGTCCTTTACCTAAATATCCCATCTTAGCTATCAGTTTATCTCATGGACCATATGCATTAGAAGGGATTTTGGATACTGTAGAATCACTAGTTTGAACAGCTTGAGATTCAGGTTCATCTTTGTATAGCCATGTAAGCACAACTTCATCTTCTTCAAATTCTTGCTTGGAGACTTGTTCTGCTACAAAATTCTTTTTATATGCCTCAAGAGGTTCTTTAGAGTCTAGTTTGGACTGTTTTAAGAATTGTCCATAAGACTTAGGTGAGATAGGGAGAGATGTCAAAGATAAGACTAGCTCTATAGTATATTCTCCCTTACCATTTTCTTTGATATTGACCTCTTTTGCAAGGTCTTCCATTTTAGATGTGGATGCTTCTTTTGTTTTCTCAATGGAAGATTCTCTATTATTAGGCACAAGTTTATCTACACTTTCCTTCAATGTATTGAAAGTGGTGGATATATCTATTGGAATAGTGACCTCTACTCCTTCATAAGGAAATTTCAAGCATTGGTGGAATGTAGAAGGAATAGCCTTCATCTCATGTATCCATGGTCTCCCTAGAAGAATGTTGTAAGCCAAAGGTAGGTCAAGAACTTGACATATAGTATCTCTGATAATTGGACCTGCTCTGATAGGTAAGACAATGGTGCCTTTAGAAGATCTTTCTTGTTCATCATAGGCTTTTATAGTTATTTTCTTTCTAGGATCAATAGCCAATTTTGAGAATCCCAATTGTGTGACCAAGCTGTAAGAACAAATGTTTAGGCCAGTGCCCCCATCTATCAACACACATTTGACTCTATGGTTTTGGATCAAGACTTCTATATGCAAGGGCTGGTTATGCGGGTGACTCAAGAAGTTGTCATCTTCCTCTGAAAAGGATATATACTATGGAGATATAAGATGTCCAACCATAGTTTGGAACCTATCTAAATCAAGGTCATCAGGAACATTGGATCCAAGAAAAGCTTTGTCTAAAATAACTCTATGAGCTGGAGATATCCAAAGCAACTCAAACATGGAGATTTTCACATTAGTGTGTTGGAGTTGTTGAACAATGCTATAAGATGTTGGCCTCATATCTTTAGGCTTGAAAGATTTAGGAGCAGCCTTCTATTTGAAAGTGGAAGAAAGATTGAAGGGCATCCTAGGGACATTTGATGAATCTATGATTTGTCCGTTTAGATGTGTCTGAGCTTGTGATCATGTAACTACATTAGCTGAAGGATGATCTCTATCTCTTCACACAATTGTGATGACATTGCAATGCTCAGAGAGACAAGGTTCAACCATATTGATAATAGTATTATTTCCAGGGTAAGCATAATTGACCTTTGCCCCCATATTAGGCTGAGAAGATGAAACTTCTTGACCATGTTTCAGAAATGGTTCTATGAATGTTGTATGATCATTATTGCTCTTATGATTTTCAATCATGATGTCTCCCTTATCAATCAGATCTTGAATAGTATGTTTCAGGCGTAAGCAGTTATTGGTTTTGTGACCTTTACCCTGATGGAAATCACAAAATTCATTCTCTCTCCACCATTTTGGTTTAGGATCAGGATCAAATTGTCAGATCTCAGGCAAAGAGATGATGTTATTAGCTAGTAAAGTTCTCATAGCTGATTCTAAAGATTCTCCAAGAGGAGTGAACTTTCATTTATTATCAGCGGACCAAGATTTGTATTTTGGATTCTTTTGAGATGGTTCAGACACCTTTTTCTCTGAGGCTTTTATGGCTTGGGTGCCAATAGTTAGATTGAAAGCTGGTGCCTTTGATGGGGCACAGATAGTATCAACAACACCATCTATGGCAATGCCCTTATTCTTGTTCCAATTTTTGTTCTTGTCTTTAGAACTAGATCTTGATTCGTACTTATCCTTTTGAAGTGTGATGTCTCCTTTTTTCACAAGTACATTTTCAATTTTGATTGCATTGTCTACCATCTTATCAAAAGATATATGATCTTGCATTTGTAAAGGATAGTTGATCTCTGGAACAAGATTATTGATGAAGATTTCTAGTTTCTCAATTTTTGGAATAGGCCTAGCATATAGAGAGAATTTCTTCCTCCATCTCTTGAGAAATGTCAGGAATGGTTCTCCTAGATATTGTTTGAGATTATAGATATCAATCATGGTGACTGGATGTTGAATGTTGTAGGAGTATTGCTGATAGAAAAATTTGATCAACTCCTCAAAAGTTATGATAGTAGAAGGCAATCTAGAGAACCAATGAATGGTTGCTCCTCCCAGAGATCGAGGAAAGAGACACATCAGATAGGTTGGTTCATGCATGAACTCCATGGATTGTGTACAAAATTCTCTAACATGATCTTGAGGATCAGAGTGTCCATCATACTTAGCATACTTGGGAATCTCTACTCTTTTTGAGAATGGTGGCATGTACGAGTCTTTTTCAAATGGAAAAGGACATAGAGCCTCCATGGATAACTCCTTGGGTTCCTTTTCTTTCTCAAGGTTATTAAGTTTGACTTGCATGACATGCATCTATTTCATCATAGCTGTGAGTGGAGTTTCTTCCTCATGTGTAATGATATCTTCAACATTAAAGTTGGGAGGAATTTTAGCTCCTTGATGAGCTAATTGTAAAAAGTATGCCTCTTTGTCTTCTTTCAAGAAAGGCTTCATCATTCTTTTGAAATTATCATCATTTTGATATTGAGCAATTTCTTCAGGTGTGGATTCCTGATCTACACCATATTGAGATTGAGCTCTTTGAGAGCCAAAGTTTGTCCCTACTTGAGACATGGTAGGAGTTCTCCCTAGGATAGATTGATGATGATTTTGTTGATTACCTCTGTGAGTTGATGAAGGAGGAATGTAACCAATTTTCAATCACAAATTGCCAATATCGTCATCTTTGTAAAGACTAGAATTGTAGAGTTTCTCAAGAGTGGGAGCCTAGAGAGTATTCATAGGTAAGGTATGGGATATTTCTCTAGATTTCTTGTGAGAGGAAGCTCTAGTTTCCACCATTAACCTTGGGTGAAGCAAAAGAATATGATGAAGACAACTGAAGAAATATCTAATTCAAGAAGATCAAATGATGCAACCTTGTCAAGGTTTGATTGATTGAAGCTTAGATTAGATGTAAATGAAGGAGACTATGCCCTAGATGTATGGGTAGATTCCCAAAAGATAGCAAACACGAGTTCACAACACTTAGCCATTTTGAAGATAGATTGAAGATTGATAGTTATGACAAGGTTTTGACACAAGATGATAAAGACTCAAATTGATTAAACAGAAGGCTAAACTGGACTCAAAAGGCCACTTTAGGAAAATGATTGGATTCTCAGTAACTACTACTCTGTTCTTGACACAGTGATTTGTTTGACAGATTTTGGAAATAGGTTGGAAAAGCTGGGTCTAACAGTTCTAACAAGTTTCTAACAACTTTTCAAAATTTCTCAAATGACTTTCTACAGGCTCGTACGACAGTGGGTATAGCATGAAATGATAATTGAAAAACTTGTACGACTATTGAAAAACTCACACGATAGTTGATAGCAGGGTTTTTGACTCTTTGGAATTGACTGGCAACAAAACTGGTACAACAATATACCTGATACCATACGATAATCTAAGGGTTCTGAAATGACAATAGCCAAAAGTCGTACAACTTTTTGACTTTACAAAATGATTGTTGACTCCAGAAAGGTGTTTGACATCAAAATTTGCAATTTTTTAGATTTTCAGTTTCAGATTGTTCACAAAATTGTTTGTCCAGATTTGAAGATTGTAGTGGATTGATTCGTTCTTAGTAACCAGATAGATAAACAAGCACACAAAATAGCTAGCAAGTGATTTCAAGCACATTTGAAAATAATGAATAGGGGAAAAAGAAACCCTACACATGAATAATCAAGTGACAGAATTGTGCTAATCCCTAGGAGTGCTAACAGTGTATGTTCCAAAAAGTTTTGCAATAATGCACATATTCCTAGAAAAATGAAAATTTGGCCTCACTAGGGTTTTTAGTAATGGTCTGACTCTGCAACTTTTATGATCTCAAGAGGGTGAACTCCAATCCAAGCACACTAGGGTTTTGACATAGTCTAAGAACTTAATCTTCAGGATCTGCCAAGGAGATCTAACAGCCCAATAAGAGACCACACCTGTGGAGATTTCTTCCACAAGGACATTTATATAGTGGTTGTCACTACCACGGTGAAAATGGCTATTACTGCTTGAGGTTCCATCAACGTGGTTGACCCAATTAAGGGAATGTTCACTATGGTTAACCCTCTCTAAAGGTGACTCACAAAATATACCACATGGAGACTAGTTCCAGATTCAAGGATCTAAGTTTCTGGTACTACCCAAAAAAGGGAGTAAAGCATAGTCCTCTAGCCTTTTCACTTTTAACCCAAACAAAGCAGACAGATTAATCTGACATGCTAAGACCAAGATTATTTCACAAAGATCTATGATGTCAACCACTCATGATCTATCAACCTCTCCAGAGAGAGAATCTATCAATCAGAAGCTGAAGACGCACAAATCTAGTAGAACGTGAGACTCTCTTAATAACCTCCCTACCTACAAGGGTTCCTTCATTGAGAAGAGTTTCACTAGAAACCCACTCTCTCAAGAACCACAAATAGTGTTCATAGGACCTATTTACTATGTGTAGCAAAGATGCTGAAAAGAAAATCTATGTTTGTTTTTAATAGCCCAAAATGAAATCTATGATATGAAAGTAATAAAAGGTCACACAAGCTTGACACACAAGAGTTCTTTTTAATCCAAATCGAAATGTTATCAGCTGAAAAAATTACCTGAATTCCTCATAATGCGCTTCGTAGATTCTTACCTATTTTCAGCAATTATTACGCTTTTCCCAATCAAAACCAACAGAAATCAATCAGAAATAGAAAATTTCAATCATTAATGTTAGCTATTAGTCCAAATCAGGAAAACAAATCTAGAAAACTGCCCAAAAAAGTGAAATGACAATTGAAACCTGGCAATAAAACTTGTATGACAGTGGGTCACCTCCTAGATGATAATCTAGAAACTCGTACGACACTGGGTATAGGATCATACGATAATAGAGCCTCCAAATGACAATGTAATTCTAGCGGTATGATCCTCGATCAAATAAACTATAGTACGACAGTGGGTATCCTCTGATATGAGTTTTTGACAAAACTCATATGAAAATTGTACGGAGAGAGATTAAAAATCATAGCTTGGAACAAAAAATGACAAAGAAGATGATAGAAATTGAATGGAAACCCATTTCAGGGCCCCACGGTGGGCACCAAAAATGTGTGTGTGAACTTTGTACCTGGCTGTAGACACAACACTTTAGTAAAACATTAGAGGTTAGCTAAAATCAAAATCATGCAATGAAATGAAAACTAAACTAACCAGGTGATTTACTGCCTTCTAGTAGATGCGAGTATGTATTCTCAGATTGGACCAAGATCAGTGACCTTGATGACACCTAAACAAAGGATTTGAATGCAAAATCTAGATATGAAATGTATGCAGATTAATCTATATTTTTTTGGTTTTTCTATGCAATTATGATGAAAAATGATATGAAATCTAATCTATATGAAAAAATGATATGCAATACAAGCTACAATGATATGCTAAAATATGAATGATCTCACAAAGTTGTTGATTCGCAAAGAAGCTCCAATTCTTCAGATACCAATTCGCTAGCATAAGTTTGCACAATTATGAGATATGAGATTGAAGAGCTGAGCCTTGATTTTATAGAAATCTAGGGTTTTGGGGATGTATGGAAAAGCCATAAATCACTCAGTTAATTTTTGAGTCAACAAGGAATTAAAGATAGTTAACTCACAATAAATCATGCAAAAACATCTTTTTGATTTAAATCAGAAGTTGAGATCAACTTTCAACTCAAAATAGAGTTGAGTTTATTTTTAAAACAACTTGAATTGATTTTCTGATTTATAGTTTAACTATTTTTTGGATGTGCATAATTAATATGAATTAAATAAATAAATAAAGTGATTTATCCTCAACTTAATTGATTTTAAAAATAAAACAATTGATTTATGGGTTAATCAATTATTAAATCAAACTTTTATTCCAAAATAATATCATTAAATATGACAACTTGCTTTAATTAATTAAATAAGAATTTAATCAATTAATGATAGGAATTTTGATTTATTGTCAAATTTAAATAATAATAATTAGGAATAAATAGAATTAAATTAAATTAAATAATTAAGTGGCAATATTAAATCTAATTAATTAAATATTCAGAATATTCAATTAATCAAACTTTAGGATAAATAAGATTTATCGCCAAATAATCATTAAATTAAAGATAATTAAGATAAATAGAAATATTACTAGGAATATTCCCCGATGCAGAATTTGACATAATCAATTAGGATTCGATGATGTTCAGATGTGCCTTTGGTTAGGACTTTGATGTCGATTTCATTCGATTTGCCGATATAGGAGATTAACGAACTTATAGCCCATTTTTGGAGTATTACAAATGTTTGTACCATGGACATGCTCAAAGTGATTAACGTCAATCTTTCAACTATTCAATTTGACAATGTTCCTATACGTGGCTTTGATAACATTGCTAAGAACACTTTAGGCATCATTACCTTACCTATCAAAGTAGGACCGGTCATCCTGAATACACCTATTCATGTTATGCATGGACCTCTCAATTATAACCTTCTTTTGGGTAGACCTTGGTTGCATGAGATGCATGTCATTCCTTCCACCCTTCATCATAAATTCAAGTTTATACATAACAACAAGATGTATACGCTTCATGTGGATGATGCACCTAATCCTTGTTTGAATATTCAAAATCACACTACTCCTATTTCTAATAGTAATCCTCCTTCCTCTAATACTCTTCTTGGCAATGATTGGGGAACCTTGGATTTTAATCCTACCTTTATTGGAGAGTATAAGGTTAATGATCTTGATTTTATGAAGAAACAAAGAGAATTTGAACAATGAGTTTTTACTTGTAAAGCCCTTCATAATAACTTTGTCGCTACTTCTACCCATAATAAATCTGTCAAGCCTACTAATGATGACATAGTGACTATTGAAGTTCCATTGACTCCTGATATGGCTTCTTGTTATGGTCTCGGTTATCACTTCCTAGTTAAAAAAGGATTTAATGGTCAAGGATGTGGTAAGCATAAACAGGGAATTCAAATGCCCTTACACACTAGGGGGCATAAGCATTCTTATGGATTGGGATTTAATCATCGACAACAAATAAATGTTAATAACATCTCAAATAAAACTTCAAATCATGATAAACCTATGAAGGACTTTGACCAAGAAGTTCTTTTTCCTAAACTCCTTTGTGCTAAGATGATTACTAGACCTAAACACAAAAAGAAACGTAGCCCACACTTCAAGACTCTTCCTTTTTGTTTATATCATAGATTTCATGATCACTCTACTAATGAATGTCAAGCTTTACATTATAAGATTAGGCATCTCATTGATAGTAAGGTTATTTATATAACATGTGGCAATGAGTTTTATTTCAATTCTATTTTCTCTAAATAACATCTATGTTGCTATTATGGAGCTCCACATTATGTAAACAATGTTAGCCTAATCCTTGGGGGCTCATTGTCTTGTATAGTGTTGTGAGTGATATAATAGGTCCCCTTCCATCTTTGTTCCTACGCTTGGGGGGCAAGGATGTCATCTCCTTCTTTTTTGTCTTTCTAGGATTCATCTCTTTCCTTGGTTAAGAAGTATCTATCTATTATGTGATATCCAATCATACATGAAAATTTTGGTTTGCATTGAGGATCTTTGTCCTTGATCACAACCTATTTCATTGTTTGACATTGGGTTTCCATGGTTGATAAATCTCTCACCTTGGAAGTTGAATAGTGTGCTATCCCTCACAAAGGTTACTTTTTCACTTCTTGAATGATATCTCTTTGCATTCATCCCTTCCATGGCCTCATAGGAGTTGTGACCTTCTTGGCTTGGACTAAGTGTTGTCTGTGGATATTGTCTTGATGTTGAAGAAGGCTTTATCCTTGTTCTTTTATTTCCTTAACATGTCAAAATAGTATGTTTTTTCCATATTAAGGAGGGGGGCATATATATGGCCTCCCTCATTTTATATTATGTATTTTTGTTCTAAACTTTTGTTTTGTAGCATGCTAAATCTCAGAAGGTAACACACATAAGTTGCTAAATCCTCAAGGGGCACGCATTTCCAATTTCAAATATGCTAAATCTTCTAAAGGTAACGCACATAAGTTGCTAAATCTTGAAAAGACACGCATCAATATGCTAAATCTTCTGAAGGTAACACACATACGTTGGTAAATCCTGAGGAGACACGCATTTTATATTCATAGTGATACAAGAAGGTGGATCTATGGGTATTCCAAAAGCTGTCAGAAGATGCACTACATACATGCACAAAGCCGCCAAAAGGTGCACAACTTTATGGGGTGACTATCAAGTGTTTTCTTGGTAGGCCATCCTATCCTTTTGTGGTTCACAGTGAGATACACACATCTTACTAGGCAAGCTAGCCACTCCTCTCCTCCTTTTCTATCTTTTTCTAGCGATGTCTCTCTTATTGTAATCTTAGAGTTAACAAAGACTCAAGTCCCTGGGGGCTTGAGAATTCCTTTGTCCCTTTGATTTCAATAAGATTATCTTTTTCTTTGTGATCTCCTTTACCAAGAGTTTGCATCGAGTCCATACTCTTACTAAAGTGGGGACTTAATATATCATCTTAAAATGGAAGCACTTCCATGATAAGAGTTTTTAGCCCTCCGAGTAAGTGGTTTGGGGTCATGTCGAATGCCTTGAATGGATACTCGACTTGGATCTAGATTTTTCCCCTGTTCTGCCCCATTTTCCACTTCTTCCTAGCATTTTCTTGGCATCTTGCACTATGAACCTGAGATTCTTGACCTCAAGGTCAAGATCAACCTTTTAGGTCAAAGTCAACCTCGACCCTGACCTGGTTAGGATCAAACTCAATCTTGACCTGGTTAGGATCAACCTCAACCCTGACCTGGTCAGGAATAACCTCGTCCTTGACCCTAGGGTCTGGGATCCTCGGGGTTAGCGTCCAATTTTGGGGTTTCATCAAAATCTTGTATTTTCCCTCTTTGGGGCCATTATTTTGCTGATTAAGTGTTAAATTCTCAAATTAATATTTGAGGTGGACCTTTCTCAATATTTGTATAGAATTCCTAATTTATTATTGGAGATTAGCCTTTCTAGAGTTTTGTGCCTAATGCTCAAATTAACTTTGGGTTGGCCTTACCTCAAATTTTGTGACAAGGCTCTTAAATAATTATTCTATTTCTATATTAAGGGTGGTCCCCTTCTAGAGTTTTGTGTCAAGACTTTAATTTAATTTTCTCTCCATGTGCACCTCTCTAGAGTTTTGTGCCATGGGCCCTTAATTATTCTTTTCTATGAGGCCCCTCTTGTGCCCTAGATCACTATAAAAGGGAGCCTTCCTCTCTCATTTTTTCATCCATTCTCACCAAGAAATCCATCTCTCAAGCTCTCAAGTGCAAGCAAGCAAGAAGATCAAGCATTCAAGAATTCAATTCATCAAGGAGATCCATTAGAAGCTGTTGAAGGATTCAAGCTCTATGGAGCTCTCTTGTTGAAGATTCATCCCTTTCCATTCAAGCCTCTTCCAAATTCAAGATCCATTCAAGATTGGTGTTGAATATCTAAAGATAATTGATTGGAGATATCCTACATTTGATTCATCCATTCTTGTGGATTCAAGGATTCGAATCCTCCACAAGGGTTTCAACTCAAGCAAGGTGAATTGTTCCATTTACTTTGTTTACTACAGCAATTTCAATTCAATTTCAAGGTTAATTCCTAAATTGGGGTTTGACTGAGGCAAAACCCTCCCCCCCAACAAACAAAACCATTTTTCTTGTAGGTACAGGTGTGAAATTTTGGATCTGAGATCAGATTTGGATACCCTTTTCGAAAAACTTTCGAGATCTGCAAACAAAGTCAAAATTGACCTTCAAAATAAAAATGTATCCTTTGACCTTTTATGAGAGTCAAAGTTGATCTGATCTCATCTTGGAAAAATATTTTTGGGTTTTGTAGATCTCACAGTTTCGGTTCAAATTCACAAGACTAAATAGTTTTTGAGATTGTTTGACAAGGTTTTGAGCCAATTCTTTTTCGGAGGTAAGTAAGTTTATTTCTTAATTTCAATATTAATCATCTACATTTACTTTCTATATCAATACAATTTCATGTAAGTGTAAAATATTTGGCTTTGGGGTCTCTTTTATGTGCAAATAATTGTTCTAGGACCCCATCCACATTTTATCCTTTATAGGATTGTATAACTTCACATCATCCCTTTTGTTCATTTTCCTAGATGCCTTGTCATTTTCAATTGTCATTACAACCTTGAATGCCTGTTGAAGTGAATTAGGCCTGTGTGACCTAATCTCATAGTGTGTCTTGCTATCAAATGCACTAAGATACAAATCAATCAAGAAATAATCTATTGGTATGATGTCTCTAGAAATTTTGTTTAGTAGCTTATTGAATCTTGTGTTTAACTCTGAAATGGATTCATTTCCATTCTTCTTTATGCTAGTTAGTTCATGTGAAGCAAATGAAGTATCTTTGTGATCTCCAATTGATCCACAAAGTCACACTGTATCATCTTAAAATGGAATCACTTCCATGATAAGAGTGTTTAGCCCTCTGAGTGAGTGGTATGGGGTCATGTTAAGTGCCTTGATTGGGTCTTTTCATGTATCTAGCTTTCTCCCCCTGTTTTGCTTCTCTCTCCACCTGTTTTCACTTTATTTTTGCATTTCCTAGCACTCTAGATTGAGGTCCTGAGGTTTTTGACCTCAAGTTCAAAGATGACCTTGAGGTTCAATGAAAACCTCAACCCTGACTTAGGTCAGGGACAACCTTGACCTTGACCTAGGGTGAGGTCTACCTCATCCTTGACCTAGATTTCAAATTTTAGATTCCCATGATTTCTGGATGTTGGGTTTCAGAAATATTTATTTTCCTACTTCTGAGTTGGCCATTTCAGGTTTCAGAATGGTAAATCCTTAAATTACATGTAATATGGGTCCATTTCTAGGGGTTAAGGTTAATTGGGATTTAATTCCCCAATGTCGGCCTTCTCTAGAGATTTGTGCCCTAGATCACTATAAAAGGAACCCTTCCTCTCTCATTTCAATCCATCTCTCAATCAAGTTTTCAAGAGATCTCAATCTCTCAAGCTATCAAGTTCAATCAAGAAAGAAAGAAGGAGAAGGAAAGAAATCAAGCATTCATTCATCCTCAAGCCTAAGCATCCATTCAAGCATTCAATCATTCATCAAGGAGATCCATTGTTAGCCATTGAAGGATTCAATCTCTTTGTAGCCCCCTTGAAGATTTCTCCATCCACATTCATCCAAGCCTCCTCATATGTAAAGATCCATTCAAGATTGGTGTTAAAGATCAAATGCCATTGATTTGAGACATCCTGCATTCATTCTACATCCATTGGAGCATCCCTACTTGTGGATGTGAGGATTTGAATCCTCTGCAGGGACTTCAACATAAGCAAGGTGAATTGTTTCATTTACTTTGTTTATGTACATTACAATTTCAATTCAATTTCAAGGTTAATTCCTAAATTGGGGTTTGACCAAGGAAAACCCCCCATCCAAACAACAAAAAACCTCTTTCTCTTGCAGGTACAGGTGCAGAACTACAGATCTGAGCTTGGATTTGGATACCCTTTTCAGTGAACTTCTGAGATCTACAAACAAAGTCAAGGATGACCTTCAAAATCTCAAAGTAGTCTTTGACCTTTTATCGAGGTGAAAGACTACTTGCTATCAGAAAGATAAAAGTTTTCTGGGTTTTCTTCATCTTAGCATTTCCAGTCTGAAATGGGTTGTAGAATTACCTAAAACTACACACAAATATCAGAAATCAGCATTTTCCATCTCTGCCCTATTTTGAGGTTAGTATTTTCCTTTCAATTATTTCAAATTTCAAGCACATTTTCTTTATAGGGAAATATAAGGTTTTCTTCCCCCTTCATATTCTCAATAGATTGATTCTTTTGTGTATTAACCTTTTGGTTGATCAACTTGGATCTTTCCTTTGGGAATTTGGATTTAGAAGTAGATCTCATATTTCCCCCATTCACTTTGACATGCTCCCTATTGGTTAGAAATCTCATTTTTTATTTTTTGCCCTAAATTTATGGATGATTTTGAAAAATTTGCAGTCTTTAGGGTTTGCTAGGTCTAATTGCCTCTGAAAAATCATAAAAACTCTAGTTTTGGTCGTCAATGTTCTAATTCTCTGTTACTTTTTCGGATGACTTAAGTCTCAAATTTGCATGTGCACTTCTTTTTTCCTCTTAGTCACTGAGTCTCCTTAAGGTTCAAGAATATTCCCTTTTGTTTGGTGATTTCCCGAAGCCTTTATCGCCCGATCTCGTGAGTCTCTTGGAATATTCCTTAGCATCTAACAACTTGGTGTTTCCCCTTTAGTCTCCAGATCTCGCAATGATAGTCTTGAGATCTAGTGACTGTTGTATTTGATTTGTCACTAAGGGACTATAATCATGTAATCTCTAAATTGGTTTTTCCTATGGTCGGGAGATCTCTCAATGATTTATCTAAGTGGCCTTTTATTCAGTGATCATGAGTTTTCTCTTTGGTCGCTGAAACTCAAGATGGAACAATGGTCTTCCTTGGCAGTTGTCTCCAGATCTCGTAATAGTATGGTGGTTTGTCTTTTTGTTCAATGATTGTGAGTCCTGTTGGTCACATGATCTCCTGATGTTGGTGGCTATCTCTCTGGTGATTAGTTATTCTACGACGTAGTCATCGCTAGATCTCTGAATGTGGCGGTTAGGTGACAAAGGATTGTTAGATTTATTGAGAGTTGTCAATGATTTTTTATCATGTGGATGGTGCTTGATCTCCAGTCTTAACCCAGAGTGAAGAAGTCTTCATGTGACTTGGAGAATGCCTTAGTCATGTGATCTCAGGATTAAACCCCAGTTAAGTGAAGATTATGAGATTTAGTGAGAAGTCTTTGTCGCCAAGTCTCTAGATGTGCCCGAGGTCAAGTGGGGGTTAATGAAGTGGTTAGGACCTGGAGCTTATGATTATTTTCAATGATTTAGTGACTATGTGGTTGTGTGATCTCAAGTTCCTGACAGTTAAGTGGTAAGCTTTCAGCGATTCAGTGACATAGTTTTCTCGAGGTCACGGGATCAGGCGGTTAGTTATGAAATCTTCTTACGACTTAATTTGGACCGCTAGATGAATTGAAGAGTGAGATTGATGGTGGTCACGTTATCTCAAGAAGGAAGTCAAATAGTTAAAACTTTATGAGATTATGAGACTTCAGGTTTGTCGCCAGATCTCCAGGTTGGGTGATTGCTGGAAGTTTTCAAAGACAAATATATTGCCGCGACTATAGTTCTCTGACTATAGTTGCCAGTTCTCAGAATAGAATAAATTAAATGTATCACTTCCTTCAGTCACTATATCTCCAAATGGCTGGGTCACCTGATCTCAAAATGAATTTTGAAAAGTCAACAGTATTTCATGACTACGAGATTTCCTCTTAGTCGCCAGATCTTAGAATACCTTTCTAAAGCGCCAAATTTGTAAAATGATTATTGTAGCCTTTTCTTTAGTCGCCAGATCGTGGAATGTTCAAATTTAAAATTTTCTCAGCTATGGCTAGTATTTTGAAACCTTGTGCATGCTGAAGTAATGGCAGAAGTGACCTTTTGCTGGCTAGAGATGTCAGACGTGGTGGCGCATTCAATACTGCAGGTTAAGACAACTAGAGGTGGCTCATTTGAGAGTTACGAAGCTTATTGAAGAAATACAGAGTGCTAGGTTTTCTAAGCTTTTCTAGACTTTTAGTGGGATAAGCAAATTTGCAGAAGAATTTCTAGAGCTACAGTCAGGATGAGTCAGACGACAGCAAGTGGAGCCTCTACCAGCCAAGGGTCGAAGGAGAAAGTTAAGGAAAGTTTCTCAGATGAATTTCTCACTCTCTTGCCTGGTTCTTCTCAGAACAAGAAGGTCAGTGATGACATTTTTGTTGATGACTTAGGTTATTGTAGGGATGCTAAAACTCTAAAAATCATAGGCATGTGCCTATTTACATATTTCTAGAAGAATCGTGATAGCGTCATACCGGTTTCAAACCCTTGGACTTCAAGGTTGGCCAAGTTAATTGTTCCAGAAGTTTTTCTAGATGTGGACTTTCTCCTCATGCTATCTCAGATGTATGATCCTCTCTCAAAGACCATTAGAAAAGAGGATGGCTCCCCCCTGGTCACTTTGGACAGGAATTCTTTTATGAATGCCTTCGGGATTCAGTTTCCAATGGCCACAGAAATCAACTTACAGGCCTTGGCAAATAGATATGTTAGAGAGGCTGCTCTAGTCTCAAGGGAGATTAAGAACCACATGCCAAAGGAGAATAATAATTATATTGCACCTATGGCTGGATCAATTCCATATGCCTACATAGACCTAAATTTTTCAATGAAGTACATTGCATATGGGATATGTCAGGTTTTGGGAATTGATGCAGGTCCTGAGAGAATTACATCTGATATTTTGATGCTGGTGATGGATTCATAGAGTCGTATGGTGAGCAAAGGGTATGACTTTATTGGTTATATCATAAACAAGATGCATGAGAGTTTGCTTTCCTTGAAGAATTTCACCTCTAGTTCTCAACCCAGGTTCATGCATTACTCTCTGTTGATGCATCTAATTGTATATCACAATTATGGTCTGATTAATTTGGATGACCTCAAACCACAAATGATGTGGAATGGATGGCCTAACCCAGTTCAATTCTGGTTAGGAGTCTGGAGCCCTTCATGCCCTAAGAGAGACTTTAGTGCTTTTAAGAATTGGATTGTGTTCCCCATTCTCCAGAGTTTGGGTGTGAATTGCTCAAGATTACCCACCAAGGTCCTGCAGTTGGTGAGACCCCAACAATTTATGCATAATTGGACCAAAGGTCAAAATTGGGGAGATATTTACTATGAGACAAGCTATACAATGATTAGGGTTTATGGATGCCCTCAGCCTCCTCATTTACTCCCATTTTATGTACCACCAAGAATTACATTTCTAGAATTTGTCTGGCAACTCATGTTGACAGAAAGAGAACATTTTGCTTCCCATAGAAAGGGGACTCTCACTCCTCGGCACTTCAAGGTGCATTATATTACAATTGGGAAGGGAGCATTCAGTAAGGTTAATGATTGGTTAGAGAAGTACAAGATGTTTGTAGCACCGCATAGGTATGTGGATACAGAAGGTTTCATGGCTGCTACAAGGAAGTACTACATGCCTACCATTCCTTTCAATAAATTACATGAGGAGTATCCTGAAGAAGATGTGATCAGGAACATCATTGAGGATGATGAGGTGGATAGAAGAATTAAGCAATTGGATAGGCTACACAAAATTGAGAAGGATTTTAAAGGAAAAGGATTGGTATTTGGGGGTTTCTTTCCCACTTTGCCTTACTTCCAAAGACTTAAGCAGATGATGGCTCAATTTGACACACTTGTTGAATCCATGAGGGATCAAATTGATGATGCTAATTAGGGAAAAAAGGCCCATTCAGAGTTAGAATGTGATGAGGATAGTGATGGTGGCTACCCCATATATAGTCCACCCACTATGGAACAACCAATGGTTGAAGGGCCTGCGGAGGAGAAAGAAAATGTTGATCTTGCTGAATTGCCTAGTTCTAGGGATACTGTTGAGCCTCAAAAGAAAAAGAAAAAGTTGTTAACTAGTGAGCCTTCAAAGAGGAAGAAGAAAGAAAGAGTGAGTGCCCTCTACATAGGGACTAGCTTTCATCACCATGAGATTAGGAAAGCAATCAGAGAGGCTAAAAGGTGGCAGAAGTATGAAACAAAAGATGTAGAGTTGCCTCTGGCTTTAGGCCAGTATGAAAGATTAATTGAGCAAGATGCTTTCATGAAGGATGACAATTTTGTGAATTCAGAGGAATTCAAAAGTTTCTTGTTATGGCATAAGCAGCAATAGGTGGCTTCTAGTGTACAAATAACTAAGGAAGGTTAAGTGTCAGATGAGACATTACAACAATTGAAAGAATATGACCCTGAGGAGGAAAATCTTACTCCAGATGAGGCCAGAGAATTAGTGAGAAAAAGTAATATGTTGCTTGTCCTGGGGTGGAGTTTGTATACTGACTTCATAATAGATCAAATCAAGAGACAAGAAGATGTTACTTTGTCTTCTGAGACCCAAGTAGGGGACATAATAAGAGGATTTGGGTATAGCCCAAAAAGTTAGGCCTTGGCCATGTGGAATCTGTATCCAAAGGACAAGAAACCACAAATTTTGAATGTAAAAGAACAAATGGAGGGTGACAAAATAGTGTGGTCAATCCACAATACAGGGGACCTAGAAATTTCTCAGGTTTTGACCCAATTTGCAAAATTAAATGAGGATAAAACTAAGCAGCTGTCAGAAAGATATAGCAACCTCTTGGAGGATTTTAGTGCCCTAGTGAAGGATAGGGACTTGCAGATAATAAAAGTTACAACATTAGAGAAGCAGACGAAGGAACTATAATTGCAAATCATAAATACCCCTATAGTAGCCCCTGCACCTCTTGAGCAACTAGTGGCAATAGAAGCACAAGGAATGACAAATGAGGAGGTGGCAATAGAATTGAAAAAGATCAATGATGAAAAGAATGAGGCAGTATTGCAGGCCCTTCTGAGTATTTTGCAACATAGATTGAACACAATCAAGGATAAATTTGACCTGGTTTATAATGCTTATGGAAAATTGCTAGAATTGCAGAAGGAGGTCAATAGTTATGTGCAAATTTTGAGTGAGTTTCATACAGTATGTTCTGTCAGGGCACCACTTTTTGAGAGATTGATTTTTGCTCAATCTATGGGGAGTGACATACTAGAGACAGTTGTAGGATTTGGTGAGGAGATTGACAGAATTAAAGCCATTTTACCTCTTTTCAAGGGTAAGGCAAATTTGATTGAGGCTAAGATAGCCATGCTCAGCTCCTGTACCAATAGATTCATCCCCTCAATTTTGAGTATAGATGGAATAATAAAGAGCCTTGATAATTGGAGATTGGATGTTGATCTTCTACTGCCTAGGAAAGAGGCATTTTTAGGTGAGAGTAATAATTTTGATTTAGAGAGCTTTAATAAGGCCTTGGATGAAGCCATCAAAGTAGAGGTTGACCTCACCAAGTTTTTGTCAGATGTCAAGGCAATTACAGATGCCAGATGGGAGAGACAAAAAGCCCAACTATAACTTGTCTGAGGTTTTAATTGGCCGTCAGAGGAACAAGTAACTACATGGGATGAAAAGACAAAGCCCAAAAAGGCTAGGTCTACTGTAGTTGATTTGGATATTTTGGATGAAGATTGAAAAGGACATCTGACACACCAGACACCTGATCCAAGGAATACAAGATTGATAAGCTATCATTCAAGAATGGTGTAGGTTAGCTTGAAATGGTGGTCACCATGTCTCATTGAAATCAAGGAGCTATCATAAATATTTGCAATTGAGGGTGTCAGTTCTTGAGCAGCCAAAGATGTACCATAATCTGAGAAAGTCTTGTCCTTTCACCACCTTCGGGTTGGTTGTACATTTTGTTGTATTTTTATGTTTTAATAGGAGTTAGGTTTTCCAACCACCCAAAGCTTGTTGCATTCACATTAATGAGGGAATTACAAGGTGGTTGTGAGAGGGCTATATAGAGTTGAAAGCTCATTTTGTAAAGGGGTTGGTAGAAAAAGGGGAGAGATTGAAAGATATAAAAAATAGAACCGGATTGCTTAGAAGCAGATCACCAAGCTTTGTGTCTGGTCTTCTGAGTAATGGAATTGTGAATGTAAGTGGCAAGTTGATTTTAATACAAATACACTGCAACTTCTACCATATATTGTTGTTGTCTCTTGCTTATGTATTTTACTCTTGTATGTTTTTCATGTTAGGCATTTGAAATATACCAAGTTGTAAGGCAACCAACTTGACTATTTTATGAGCTTCTTTCAAGGAAAGAATTAAATGTGCTTATATTTCATCTTGAAGAGTAAATATATTTGTATGGATCTTTGATGATAACTATATTTGGTTAACAAAATAGTTTGTAAGGCAACCTATTTGGAGTTGTGGTAGTGTGTAAGGCACACTGTAGTGTTTCTTTTAGTGTCTACTTGTTGACTTACATTGTGACTTTGTTGGCCTTAGGATTAGGTACTGGTTTGGTATTTTTTTCTCAAAAGTTGTATCTTTCATTTATCTCAGAGAAAAGTTGAAACATTCACATTATTTATCAATACCTTTATATTTTTATGTTCATTGCACTTGATAGATTGGACTGTGCCCAAGGCATTTAGTTCATATTTCCTGATTCTGCAAAGAAAGAATCATATTAGGTTGTCCCTCCTAAAAAGGAAGAAGGATGAGAATCCTTAAAGCACTGATTATTGCTTCACTAACAGTCACACTTTGTCTAGTTAAAGTTTTCATTAAAGTGATTATAGTCATATGCAAAGTGTTCTATAAGTTTATGCATTAAGAAGACTAGAAGCTGATCAGTGTCCACTCATAAGAATACTGCGAAGACAGTCATCATTAAAAGGTAATACCTGCCTGAGTCTGTGGAGTTCAAAAATGAAGGAGGATCTTATCCAATCCTTAGCAATTAGGTCTTTCTCTTGTGGGAATCATTCTTAAGAAAAACAAGTTCGAGCACCATTTTATGTCCTACAAGAAAAATCCCTAACACTCCTATTCTATCCTATTCATTTTGGTGAACTCGACAACCTTACTCTCCTTTCTTTTGTGGAATTAGATGCCCTATTGTGTTTTGTGGTGTTAGATTTCCTTTTATCTTTTTGATGTTAGATTTTCCCTTTGTGTTAAATCTTGCATGCTAATTATATTACAAGTAGTGGTTGTTGGTGCACCAAAAGATCAACTAGTTAATGTCTGATACAACCACTAGACTTATAGAAGATACAGGAGGCAGTTAAGCCATGTCATGAATTTTGAGGGGAGCACTGACCATTTTTCCAACAATCTCCCCCTCAGCGTTACCTGAGGGGATTCGAACCTATGACCAAGCTCTGATACCACTTGTTACAAGTAGTGGTTGTTGTTGCACCAAAAGATTGACCTATTAATGTCTGATACAACCACTAGACTTATAGAAGACACAGGAGATGGTTAAGCCATTTCATGAATCCCAAGGGGAGTGCTGACCATTTTTCCAACAAATTAGATTTAAAAAATACAAAAAAATTGCAAATTTTTTTTCAAAATACAAAAATATTCATGCTTTATGTGTTCTTAGTTTAGTTCATTTGCATTGTATTGGTTTATGAGCTTTACTACTACTAGTCCTACTTATAACATTTCGGTTAAAAGAAGTCATAGATTCATGGCTGCCTTTGATCTTGAATCTTCTTCTCCTTTCCTTAGGATCCCGAATGATAATTTGATTCTTCATGATTCCAATCCTATTATGGAGAAAAACTCTTCTCTCTGTTGGAAATATTCAGGAATTAACCGATTTACTGAGAGTGGAGGGGTGAATCAGTAACTCCAAATTTTCTTTCAATTTAACATGTAATTTACTTTTAACCTTTGCATACAGAAAGCATGAAACTTAAGAGCATTCACAATAATGACACATAGATTTGGTTACCCAGAAACCTTCCAAAAAGAAAGTAAAACTGGGGTGGGGATGAAACCCACAAAGCTTTAATACTGCAGAATAAAGTTGGCCGGTTAAGGCTTACAATTTGATCACTTCTGATGATCTGCCCTATTAGGAGCAATAAGGATTGCTAAATCCACCCTGTTAAAGGATTTACAAAACATACAATGAAGTATGCACTCGGTAAAGAGATTTTACAAAAAGACTGTTAAGTCTACCCGGTTAAAGGATTTAGTACTGATTCACCTATTAGGATGAAACAGTAGATCTCTTGCTTTGCAACTGGATTGCTGATTGAGATTCGCTGATGTACTGATCACCTTCTATGATGAATTTGTCTTTGCTGTTCCTTATACTGCTGAAGCCTTTTGTAATTCGCTTATCTCTACCTTTCTTTCTTTTTCACATATATGCTTCTTACAATCTTCTTGACATTTTTACAACATTGTTTATATACAAGTCTTAAACAATTAATTACAATTACAATTACAAAGTCGGCTTGACAAATAAACATAAGTGCTACTAAGTCGGCCCAAGTATGGTTACACGGTTCCTTCAAACTAACTCAGTGACTTTCTGATACTCGGCGTCCACTGCATTACTCGGCATCGTCATGCACTCGGTAGAAGTGAAGGCACGGTTCATACTGATCACTCGGTAGGTTTTGAACTCGGTAAATACTGGTGACTCGGTAGACATGATGTTACTCAGTTTACACTATCTTGTTTGGTTTGCACTGTCTGCTTGGTTTGCACTGTCTGCTCGGTTTGTACTGTCTGCTCGGTTTGCACTATCTGCTCGGTTTGCACTGTCTGCTCGGTTTGTACTGTCTGCTCGGTTTGCACTGTCTGCTCGGTTTGCACTGTCTGCTCGGTTTGCACTGTCTGCTCGGTTTGCACTGTCTGCTCAGTTTGCACTGTCTGCTCGGTTTGCACTGTCTGCTCGGTTTGCACCCAGAATGCAAATAAGTGTTGTCACTAGTGGCAATTCTGCTTAATGCCAACAATCTTCCCCTTTGGCATTAGTGACAAAAACACTTATTGGCCAAAACTTATATACATGAATCATGCTGAGTTTTATTTTGATTTTTCAAAATTTGTCTTTGTTATAGGGCTTTATTCATTGTCTCCCCCTTTCAATGTGCTAACTGTTTCTATACAAATCTTCTTCTATACATATATCTCCCTCTATACATATCTCCCCCTTTTTGACGATAATGCCAAAGGTGTATATACAAGTTATTTACAGAGAGAATCCAAAATTTGATAGAAAATCAGAATGTACCTTCATTATTAGTGCCAGGGTTCTGTCCCAACTTTCTTGCAGAATCTTACATGTTTGTATTGCAATGCTCCATCTCATTTTTATTGGATTTAATAGAACTGCTGGAACCTGTGGGGCTATGTCATCAGGAGAGTATTTCCACTGTCCCATCTTTTCAATAACAACATCTTCTATTTCCTTCTGTTCTGTTTCCGATCTGGTTTCATATTTAAAATATTTTATGTTACTTACTCCAGATCCTGATCCGTCTCTAAAGAGTTTGATCTTTTCTTGAAAGTTTAGAGGAGGCCTTTTGAATGCTATGTCTTTATCTGCCTTGTCTGCCTTACCTCTTGCATTTCTCCTTGTAAATACAGCAGTGGGAGGCTTAGGTGCCTTAGTGATGAATACCTTTCCTTTCTTCTTTGCAGGTTCTGGTTCCTCTGTTTTCTCATCCTTTTCCTCTTCTTCTTCATCTTTTTCTTCTTTGTCCTCGGTTATCATTTGCATTTTGGCTATCCTCTTCTTTCCTTTGTTTACCGCCTGTGGAAGCTTTATGCTTAGTTCAATTCTCACCTTAGCTTCATCATATGTTCCAAAATATGGAGCTTTGGGATTGACAGGCTGATTAAGAAGAGCTTCAATGATATTCTTGGTTTCATCAATATTTACCTCATAAGGAAGAGGTTTTACATATACAGTCCTCAGTTTAGCTACTTGAATATATACATTATCACAATCCACCATAAAACAAATGTCATCTTTGTAATCTTCCACCAACTTCTATGGAATCCGGAATCTGTCATTCATTTTCTCTTTGAAAGACTCAAAATAATTATCCATGATGCTTTCAAAATTTTCACCCATTTCTGAGATGTATTCATTTATTTCATAAAGTGCTGGCACATCTTTTCTCCATACAACTTTTCCTTTGGAAGGGAAGAATTTCTAAGCATAGAAGAATAAACAGACCAATAAGGATCCAAACTTACATGGATTGTTTTTGGAAGTTTGAATGCTTTCCATGTTTTTGTTAAACTGCTTTAACAATAAGTCTGCTAGGTCAAATGTTAAGTTATTCTTGACCACTTTGTATGCTAGGTCGATAGCTTCACAGGAGACACTATTCTGTCGACTAGAACTGTAAATCTTATGGGCAATAATGTGTGTACCAAACTTCAGTTCAGCATCGGTGATGCTGCTAACTTTCATGCCTCTACCATCCCATTCGGCTAGGGTTTTCTTCTCTAGTTCCGTCCGACCTAGGGTTTTTGTAGTTTTTGCTTTGTTCAACATGGGAAGACCGGTGATTTGATGAATCATCTTCTTTGTGATCTCTATGGGTTGCTCAAGCCAAATCTTGCCATCATGTACACGACTGAGAATGTATCTAACCCATTTATCTCAAAATTTTTGAGGTAGATGTGCAATGTGAACTAAACCTTTATCTTCCAGATGTTTGTGCTCAGGTTTCAGAATACCATCCACACACAGTTCTTCACGCACAATATCTAATTCTAGGTTCCCCATTTCATGAATTGAACAGTTGAAATGATTGCGGATATCGTTAATAAGTAGTACCTTAGGAGGAATATGAGATTGAGCTCCGTTCGGATCTAGGGCTACTGTAATTGCGGGCACGATCTTGAAATCTGGTGCTTTCCATTCCCCTTGGACTAACATATCAGATCCTTTCTTCACTGAGGTGCTGGATGATGCCATGGTAGCTCACAGAAGATTCCTTTTGCAAAAGTATTGAATTGCTGGGTTGCTCTTGAATTTTTCTGCTCTCAAAGTGCTAAAGGTTTGCAGTGAAGAATGAGTTCGATTACTTTCTTTTTGTTTACAACTCTGTCATTAATGCTTAGTATAAATTAGGGTATGAATTCTGACAGACTGTCACCCACTAAGAATTAATTGCTCGGTAAAGATTTCACAACTCGGTGAACTCAAGAATTCATATTGCTCCGACCTCACTTGGTAAAGACGGGTACCAACCTTGCTCGGTGAAGACTGATATCGACCTCCCTGTGATCTTACTGCATCTTGTATGCTGATTTAGATCTTTCTTTTAATTCGGTTCTGGAACTGCTTGAGATTGGTCTATGAGAATACAGTTCCAGTGCTTTCTTGGAAATTTAGTTTGAGTCGGTAGAGCCATCCATTCCATTTCTTGGACTGGATTGCTCGGCAGATTTAGGAATCCATTTTTGTCTCACCTGTTTCCTGACCTTAGTTGCTTCATTCTTCTTTCCATCTTCAACTTCACTAGCATTCATACAGTTTCTGGCTATGTGACCGAGTTTAGTGCATTTGAAGCATCTTACGGTAGTATCTCTTTTTCTTAGATGATGTTTTATGCAATTCATGCCAATGTGTCCATATTCTCCACAGTAATGACATCTACACCAGGTGTTGTAGTCCCATCCAAACATTGCTTTCATAATTTGTTCTGCTGGATTAAATGTCTTGGATCTGCACTCGGATGCCTTGTGACCTTGTTTGTTGCACTTGTGACAATTACCTCTGAATCTTGGTTTTTCCCTGCATTCATTTGCTTTGTGACCAGGTTGATTGCAGCTGTAACATTTTCCATTGAATTCTGCTTTTTCATTGTTCCAACATTTATTTGAAGTATGTCCTATTTTACCACAATGATTACAAGTAGGTTTTTGATTTCTTTGAGTACCTTGCTTAGAGGATTCGCCTTCTCCTTTGTATCCAAGTCCTGCTTTTCCTTTTTGCCTATGAAGATTTCGCTCATACAGCTGATTCAAGTCTTCTTGACTTTTCAGCATTCCTTCATTGATTTGTTTTTCAGCGTTTAGGTCATCCACCAATCTTAGATTGATTTCCTTTTCAGATCTTAGTTCTTCTCTTGTGCTTTCTATTTCTGATCTTAGATTCAGAATTTCCTCATTTGTATGAGAGATATGATCAATTAGGTTTTCTAGCTGAAGGGTTTTATTTTGGACTTCAATGTTCCTTCCATCTAATTCATCTTTCAACTTGTTTCTTTGTTCCAAGATCTCACAGAATCTTGTAGAGTGTAGCTCTTGTTCTCTTTTTAATTTTCTCAATTCTTCCTGCAGAGACCCATTCTTTTCTAGGAGTTCTTTGACAGCATTGTTTGCTTCATCTGAGTTATTTGAGGGAAAAAGATCTTCAATCTTTTCTTCAATGTAATTCTGATCATTCATCTGATTTGCAAGTTCCTTCCTTCTTCTTAGGGATTGGGAAAGATGTTCTTTTGCTTCTTTGAGTTTAGCTATGGCCATTTCCAGATCTAGCTTTTCATTTTCAATCACCTTGTTCAGTTTGAATACCTCCATTGTCCTGGATCTTTGCTCAAGCTAGTTAAGCTTTGTCTTGAGAACCAATGCTGCTCTGATACCAATTGTTGGAAATATTCAGGAATTAACCGATTTACTGAGAGGGGAGGGGTGAATCAGTAACTCCAAATTTTCTTTCAATTTAACATGTAATTTACTTTTAACCTTTGCATATAGAAAGCATGAAACTTAAGAGCATTCACAATAATGACACATAGATTTGGTTACCCAGAAACCTTCCAAAAAGAAAGTAAAACTGGGGTGGGGATGAAACCCACAAAGCTTTAATACTGCAGAATAAAGTTGGCCGGTTAAGGCTTACAATTTGATCACTTCTGATGATCTGCCCTGTTAGGAGCAATAAGGATTGCTAAATCCACCCTGTTAAAGGATTTACAAAACATACAATGAAGTATGCACTCGGTAAAGAGATTTTACAAAAAGACTGTTAAGTCTACCCTGTTAAAGGATTTAGTACTGATTCACCTGTTAGGATGAAACAGTAGATCTCTTGCTTTGCAACTGGATTGCTGATTGAGATTCGCTGATGTACTGATCACCTTCTGTGATGAATTTGTCTTTGCTATTCCTTATACTGCTGAAGCCTTTTGTAATTCGCTTATCTCTGCCTTTCTTTCTTTTTCACATATATGCTTCTTACAATCTTCTTGACATTTTTACAACATTGTTTATATACAAGTCTTAAACAATTAATTATAATTACAATTACAAAGTCAGCTTGACAAATAAACATAAGTGCTACTAAGTCGGCCCAAGTATGGTTACACGGTTCCTTCAAACTAACTCGGTGACTTTCTGATACTTAGCGTCCACTGCATTACTCGGCATCGTCATGCACTCGGTAGAAGTGAAGGCACAGTTCATACTGATCACTCGGTAGGTTTTGAACTCGGTAAATACTGGTGACTCGGTAGACATGATGTTACTCAGTTTACACTGTCTTGTTGGGTTTGCACTGTCTGCTCAGTTTGCACTGTCTGCTCGGTTTGTACTGTCTGCTCGATTTGCACTGTCTGCTCGGTTTGCACTGTCTGCTCGGTTTGCACTGTCTGCTCGGTTTGCACTGTCTACTCGGTTTGCACTGTCTGCTCGGTTTGCACTGTCTGCTCAGTTTGCACTGTCTGCTCAGTTTGCACTGTCTGCTCGGTTTGCACCCAGAATGCAAATAAGTTTTGTCACTAGTGGCAATTCTGCTTAATGCCAACACTCTCATCTCATGATGAGGATAACACTTTAAAATTTCCTCTTGAACAAGTCCAAAAACTTTCAACTAAACTTCATAAAATGAGTAATTGGCTTATTCAAGAAAACCATAATCAAGATTCTATTCAAGCTATAGAGGCTCTTAATAAAGTTCTTTGTGATAGTGATCAAGGTGTTAACCTCTTGCATGGTATTACTCACCTCGTGCATTCAAATGTTAAACCTCTAGCTCAAGAAGCTCAAGACCTAGGGTTGATTCCTCCTATCACTAGTGTAGAACCCTCTTCTAATTCTTTACCTAGTGTTCCTACCTATACTCCTTCTTTGGTGACTGTCACAGTTCCCTCTATTCCTATGAGTGTTCCTCCTATGTCCCTTCCTACATCACAACCTTCATATCATAATGTTCCTTTTACTTATTCCAATCCACTTCCAACTGTAGTTCCTAGTGTTCCTCTAGTTGTATCTTCTATTCCTATAGCTTTTTACACTTTACCTAGTGTTTCTAATGTCACTATTCCTCCTATTTCATCTAATGATTCAACAATCATCAATTTGGCTCAAATTGTGTCTTCCCTACAACAACAACTTGCTTCCTTAACTCAAAACAAGTTTAGTTTTCCTACATGTGACATGGGAAGTCCTTTATCCCAAGACGTTATTCGTACTCCTGTTCCTTAGCAAGTTGATATGACTCGTCTTGAGAATTACAACAAAAAGGGAGATCTCGTTCATCACGTTAAAACTTTTCAAATCCTTTGTAGTGATTATGCTCATGACCATAAGATTTTAGCCAAATTGTTTGCTAGAACCTTCTATGACAATGCCTTACAATGGTATTGTTCCTTGCCTCCTTATTCTATTGATTCATTTCCATAACTTGCTAATGCTTTCATTCAACAATTTCAAAACAACATTGGCTCGCAAGTGTCTTTGACTGATTTGATGCATTGTAAACAAAGTACTAAAGAAAAATTAACTAAATTTATTGGTAGATTTAAGCATTTGTATGCTCAGATTTCCTATCTTGTTCCTGATATTGATATTCAATGTATGTTTATTTCAAATTTGCAAAAGGATATTAGAGATAAGATTCTTCTTACTAAATTTACCTCTTTTCAACAACTTTGTGCAGTGCTTCATCATTATCAATTACAAGTGAGTCAATTTAAGAGCAACACTCCAATGGCTCCTATTCTAGTTGATAAGAGTGATGTTGCTCCTAATCCAAACAAATTTAAAAAATTCAACAACTATGTCAAGATAAATAAACAAGTGAATGCAGTTGTTGATCAAGTTGTTGTTGCATCTCACAATGCCACTTCTACATCCACTACTTTTTGATTAAATCGTACATTTACTCCTCTTTCTGAATCTTTACATTATGTTATGAATAGGTTTTTAACTGCTAAGATGATTACTTTACCTCCTAATCGACCTCTTTTACCTGCTACAACTGCATCTAAATATTTTGATCCTAAAACTTTTTGTCAATATCATTGTCAGAATGATCATGATACTAAGAAGTGTTATTCTTTGAAACATAAGGTTCAAGACTTAATTGATTCTAATGCCTTATTTATTGATAATCTTGATGGTAGTGGGAACAAATATGTCTCTCCTCCTAATCAAAACCTTCAAATCTATATAAATCCTTTACCCACACATGATACTAATACCATTGCTTAGCCATCTTCTATGGAAATTGTGTATGATTCAAAGATGGATGATCTCAATCACATTGTTAATCTACTGGATAATGTTGGTCAATTTGTATCTCCACCTCAACCTTGAAACCTCAGCTTCAACCTCAAGTTCAATCTCAACCTCAACCAAAACCTAAGCCTAAATTGAAAACTCAACCTAAACCTCGACAACAACCTAAGAACAAAAGACCTTGGGAAATTTTGATTACCTTTGATAATTCTAAGACTATTAAAGCTCCTAATGGTCCCCTTTATATATATGCTAGGATTTCTTAGAAACCTACTCATGGTTGTCTTGTTGATCCTACATCCTTAGTCAATGTTATTACTGAAGAAAATCTTTTTATGAAAAGCCTGCAATGTGATTC
Source organism: Chamaecyparis obtusa (assembly GCA_027943335.1). Taxonomy (NCBI): domain Eukaryota; kingdom Viridiplantae; phylum Streptophyta; class Pinopsida; order Cupressales; family Cupressaceae; genus Chamaecyparis; species Chamaecyparis obtusa. The sequence goes on from BSBK01000735.1 coordinate 1,562,568, forward strand.
TTATGATACATCAGATGTGTGGATTCAAACTTGTAATGGTTTTCTTTATCCATCATTTCATTCTATTAACTTGTCGGTTGAACTTTGTGGAAAAATTGTGAACACTACCTTTGTTATTGTTCCTACTTCTGATCAATTTCAAGTTAAGCTAGGTTTGTCATGGTTAAATTCCATGCATGCTATTGCTTCACCTATCCATAAGTGCCTTAAATTTTTTAAATGATGAAGAAGTGAAGACGGTTAATCATAGTTTATATCAACCTTCTAGGCCTAGAGATTGTGCTGCTCTTGATTTCTTTTTCCCTTCATTACCTAATCCATGTCCTCCTCGACCCGATAATCTTTTTCATGCATATCAAGCTTATAAACATTGTAAGATTCTTGAATTAAGCATACCACCTATGGATCTTAGTCATGGTCTTTTTCCTACACCTTCCATACCTCCTTTAACTATGGCTTCTAGTTCCGTTAATCAAGTTCCTACTATTATTGATAATCTAATTGATCTTCCTAAAGAACCTATGATTGTTCCTCCTAGTTCTCAAACTATTTCAAGTAAAGAAAAACATAATCAATCTTCTAATGAATGTCATAAGAAGCATCATGCTCATGATAAAGCTCATAGTTCTATTCTTCAAAGATCTCTACCTTCTTCGGATAAGACTATGCATGATGTTGTTACTAATAATGATGTTAAGATGCATGATTATGATGATTCTATTCATCCTATTTTGATTAATTTGGATGAAGAAGATACTCTTGATGATAATAATGATGTTAATGATGAATATGAGACTATTGACATTAAGAGTGATTTACCTAATATGCTTTCATCACAATTAATCCTTACACCTAGTGTCGAACATTGTGATTCTCAAAAGGATCCTTGTTTCGAACTGGATATCATTCCTACTGTGTTGGATGTAGTCCCTCTTGTGAGTTACCCACCTTCCCTAAATGATATACAATGAGATGGGGAGATTAGGTGACGTGCTTGATCAACTTGTCCTTTATGGTATCTCTTTGTTGTGTGTTTGTCTATTGTACTGTGCTTCTCCCGTAATGTGTTTGCTAAATGTTGTTAGATTCTTTTATACGACCCTTGTTACTCTCTTGGTGCAGGTTAATAAAGGAATCAAACCTATTGTACAATCCCTCTTATGTATCTCTATTATTCTATATGTTTTTTTCATGTTATGTTGTAATTATGCTATTGTTCGTAAATTTTTCCTTGTGTAATCTGCTTGGATTCAAGATATGGTAGCATTAATTCTTTTTGGTCTCCATGTCATGGTCCAAAAATATTCTTCCTCATATATCTTATGTGATCTTTCCTCCTTTGTGATTGAAGTTCTACTTTCTTTGGGGAATGATGTCAATTCACTTGCAATAATATCATATATATATTATCTTATGATCATACCGACCCCATGGTAGGTAGATCCCTTCTGTGTTCTCTGTATTTTTTTGTGATATTTCCCTTGATTTGTCTTCATCTGGGGGCATCTCGAAGTGGAAACATAATCAGTGGAGTTGTTTATGTTTCTGTTAAAGCCATTGCTCCTGTTAAAGTGTTAGCAATGACTTTAATGTGGGGGCATACACTCTGCTCACTTATTGCACACTCGCACTTTTCGATACACATATATTATTTTTCAAGATAACTTTTCTCCATTTTTGGATTAGTAACTAATCCTTAAAGCATGGATTTATATTTTAGGATTCTTGATCCCTCCAGTTTCAAATATATATATATCCCTTAAGGTCAGAGGTGTCCTTAAGACTGGATCTCTTTTGTTTTTGGTTTTATTCTTATGGAATAGAATATTCCTAAGGGTGAATCCTTGATGGGTTGACTTGTGAGTAGTCACATTCACTAGGTGGTTCAATTCCATCTTTCTAGTTGAGTTGTTTCCTTGTGTGGTTTAGAATGGGACATAAGTTCTCATTGGGCAAGATAATAACACCCTCTCTCTCTCTCTCTAGAGATGTCTCTCTTATTGTGATCTTGGAGTTGATGAAGACTTGAGTCCCTGGGGACTTGAGGTTTCTCTTTGTCCCTTTTATTATGATAAGATTATCTTTTCATTTTGATCTCCTTTACTAAGAGTTTGCATCAAGTCCATACTCTTGCTAAAGTGGGGACTTAATGTATCATTTTAAAATGGAAGCACTTCCATGATAAGAGTGTTTATCCCTCTAAGTGAGTGGTCAGGGGTCATGTTAAGTTCCTTGATTGGGTCTTTTCATGTATCTAGCTTTCTCCCCCTGTTCTGCTTCTCTCTCCACCTATTTTCACTTTATTTTTGCATTTCCTAGCACTCTGGATTGAGGTCCTGAGGTTTTTGACCTCAAGGTCAAAGATGACCTTAAGGGTCAATGAGGACCTCAACCCTGACCTAGGTTAGGGATGACCTTGACCCTAACCTAGGGCAGGGTCTACCTCATCCTTGACCCAAATTTCAAATTTTAGATTCCCATGATTTCTGGATGTCAGGTTTCAGAAATATTTGTTTTCCCACTTCTAGGTCGACCATTTTGGGTTTTGGAATGGTAAATATTTAAATTGCATTTAATATGGGTCCATTTTTAAGGGTTAAGTTTAATTGGGATTTAGTTCCCCAATGTCAGCCTTCTCTAGAGGTTTGTGCCCTAGATCACTATAAAAGGAACCCTTCCTCTCTCATTTCAATCCATCTCTCAATCAAGTTTTCAAGCGATCTCACTCTCTCAAGATCTCAAGTGAAATCAAGAAAGAAAGAAGGAGAAGGAAAGAAAGCAAGCATTCATTCATCCTCAAGCCTAAGAATCCATTCAAGCATTCAAGCATTCATCAAGGAGATCCATTGTTAGCCATTGAAGGATTCAATCTCTTTGGAGCCCCCTTGAAGATTTCTCCATCCACATTCATCCAAGCCTCCTCATATGAAAAGATCCATTCAAGATTGGAGTTGAAGATCAAATTCCATTGATTTCAGACATCCTACATTCATTCTACATCCATTGGATCATCCCTACTTGTGGATTTGAGGATTCAAATCCTCTACAAGGACTTCAACATAAGCAAGGTGAATTGTTTCACTTACTTTGTTTATGCACATTATAATTTCAATTCAATTTCAAGGTTAATTCCTAAATTGGGGTTTGACCAAGGCAAACCCCCCATCCAAATAACAAAAAACCTCTTTTTCTTGCAGGTACAGGTGCAGAATTGCAGATTTGAGCTTGGATTTGAATACCCTTTTCGGTGAACTTCCGAGATCTGCAAACAAATTCAAGGACGACCTCCAAAATCTCAAAGTATCCTTTGACCTTTTATTGGGGTCAAAGACTACCTACTATCATAAAGATAATTTTTTTTTGGATTTTCTTCGTCTCGACATTTCTAGTCTGAAACAAGTTGCAAAATTGCCTGAAACTACACACAGACATCAAAAATTAGCATCTTCCAGATCTGCCCTATTTTGAGGTTAGTATTTGCCTTCCAATTATTTCAAATTTCAAGCACATTTTCTTTATAGGGAAATATAAGGTTTTCTTCCCCTTTCATATTCTCCATAGATTGATTCTTTTGTGTATTAACCTTTTGGTTGATCAACTTGGATCTTTTCTTTGGGAATTTGGATTTAGAAGTAGATCTCATATTTCCCCCATTCACTTTGACATGCTCCATATTCTATCCTATTCACACACCATCCATTGATAGACCTGTCAGGAAAAATTATGTACCATTCTACAACATCCTGTATTGGGGACTGAACAAAAATTTTCATGAAGACATCTTCATGATCCTCATCTAGCTCTTCAATTGTACCTTTTAGGTTGATTGCATGCTTCTTTGTGGACTCCACTCTATTTCCATATAATTTTGGAATTGCAATCCTTAGTTCATTTGAAATTGGATTTGGATAAACTCCTATCCCTATGAAATCCAATATCCAATACCTCTCTATGATCATGGGCTGCCTTATGACTAGATTCCTTTCTCCTAGATTTTTCCCTCTAGGGTTTGGATTATGGTGTCCTGTTCCTCTTAATTTAATTCCTCCTTGGAGTGGACCATCATTCAAGATATTTCCCATATTTACACCTCCTTGACATGGTCTTTCATTTTGTGGATTGTTCCAGTCTTGCTGCGTTGGATTATCATTATGTTAATTTTCACCAGAGCACCTCCAATGTTCCTCCCTCTGATTTGGTCTTCCATTTCTCTCTCTCTCATGGGATCAAACAATGGGTTCATATGACCAATGGTAAAAGATGGGTCTTCATTCTTCCTATGTGGTGGATTGTACTTGGGAGTCTTGTTTTCTTCTTCCTAATCAGATTTTCTTATTTCATGCTTTTTTTTCCTTCACCATTTGTGTTTGCTTATGAGGAAACAATCTTCCCTCTTGCTATCATGATTTTCTCAAGAATGTGATTAGGCTACCTCCTAAGTATTTTCACCATTTTGTCATATTGATGTGATATTTGAGCCATCTTTTTAAAAATTGAATCCCATTGTTGGTGTTAGAATAACTAAGAGGGGGGTGAATCAGTTATCCACAGTCCCAATCACAAAATGTATATCCAAAAACAATTTACTAAAACTTCTATAGCTCGGTAAACTAAAATAGTATTTTATTTGTGCTTTTATCGATTTATAGTTAATAACATATAGTGATTATTGATCAAATCCAATATGCAACATGTAAAGTATGATAACAAACAATCATCACAATCAACACATAACACAAGAGATTTAACGTGGAAACCCTGTGAAGGGAAAAACCACCTGGGACCGGCAACCTAAAAATTGTTCACTCTTCTGAAGTGAGGTCGGTGAAGACCCAACCCTGTTAAAAGTTACAAAAAAATTGTGAGGTGTGACCTTGTTAGAGGATTTTAGACCAACTTTTATCATCCAACCAGAATTCACTATGGGGTTGATAGGATAACAAATGTACACTTTATGAATGACATTACAAGACTTTCTAGTCCACTCTGTTAAGAGATTTCTTTGTTTACAATGGTTAAAATGTAATAGTAGTTGATCTGATTACAACATAACTTCAATTGTAGATTATCAGATCTATGTTAAGCTCATTCAAATCCTCTGATCAATATTTCAATTCTGTTTCAATCAATATTCAGTAACTTACTGTCGCTTGGTAATAGTTTTCTGACGCTCGATAATCTCTATAGTTCAGTTCTCCTTAACTAGTCTGATCAGGCATGCATGAAGCTTGTTCACATGATATCTCTATAGTCTCCTTCTTTCAGCATAATTTCATCATGAAATCCTAGTCTCTTAAATAGATGAGTAAACCATTTTAATTCCATCCATCATATTTTGCCGCTTAATCTCCTTTGTTGATTTTGTCGCTTAAACCTTCCTCAGTTGATGTGTTAGTAACATATTTTTTTTCAATCCATTAGATCTTCTTTGAATTATGTTAGCCGTTGATCTTTGTAGCAAATATTATCTTTATCTCTGATTTTGAGGTACTTTATAGCTCATCAACTTCCATCAACTAAACTAGTCATTTAGTTCTTTTCTTCTATTCAGTTAACAAGGAAATGTGTCGGTGAACACAAGCTCAGTTTCTACTGTGATCGGTATACACTACACTACATCGGTGTATACTGAAATGGTTCATTAACTGACAACACTGCCTTGTGCATTTTTCTATTATCCTTCAGCATAGATGAATGCAACATAATTAAGTCAATAACATAAGGTCATAGACTCATTCATAAGTTACCCAATGTATTCCTTATCCTTATCTGTCATATCCATCTTCCTCATGTAGATATATTTGTTCTTCCTTTCTTTTCTTCTTCTTCTACATATGTTTGGGTATAGTAACTTACAAGATAAGTATTGTCAAAACTAGTTGACATCAATGACAACATATTACTGATTTAATCATCTTACATATCTAATCAGCAACTTAGTGATCTTAAATCATAGATCTTCAAATTATACAATGTATTCAAATCAATTTTAGTTCATCAATCTCTCCCTTTGGCATTGATAGCAACACAAGCAATATGAAATATGCCATACACATACCAAACATGTATTCTACAACTCTGTCAACAAATGTTGTAACAGTACAAGCTCTCCCTAGCTTAATATGTTTAATCACTATGTTACATAAAAGCATTTGCAAGTGCTGACTAAGTTCTACAGATATGATCTTTTTAGTTCCCTTTTCTTTATCTCTCTCCCTTTGTCTTTGGCTCCATATTCCTTATATTGATCTCTCTCCTTTTGACAACAATTCCTAAGAACAATACAAACATACAGCTCTATAGTACCCATGTAACTCTCTATTGTTCGGTGCATTCTTTGTATCTCAGTATACTGTTATGCAAATATGTTCTAGTACTTCAATCTTTCACAACCTTAGACAAAAATCCAAAGTGTGAACTTTGTTGCATCAACATGTATGATCTTCTAATAAGATTAGGCTGATGCAACCTCCAGATCACCTTAGTGACCGTTAGACAGGGGACGAACCTGAAGTCTAGTCCTCAAGTATTCATATGTGTCCTTTGGTAGAGGCTTTGTAAATATGTTAGCAAGTTGTTCTTTTGATGTAACAAATTCTAGCTTAACTTTCTTCTCCTATACTTATTCCCTTAAGTAGTGATACTTAACTGATATATGCTTTGTTTTAGAGTGCATCACCAGATTCTTTGAAATATTTCTAGCCCAATCAGCATCGGTGTACACCTTCAGTTCAAACTTTCCTTTCTTAGGATACCATAGTCCATAATCTTTAGTTTTCTTTAGGTATCTTAAGATTCTCTTTGTAGCAACCATGTGTGAATCTCTAGGGTTTGCAGAAAATCTAGCAATTATTCCAACAACATGTGCTATATCAGGTCTACTATGAACTACATACATTAACTTCCCAATCATGGATTGGTACAGTGTCTGGTTTACCTCAGTAGTTCCATCTTCTTTAGTTAGTTTACATCTAGTAGCCATCGGTGTTCCCATAGGTTTATCATCTTCATCTTTCATCATTAAACAAGAAGACTGATCATTATCAAGATAAAATAGATTACCTCTCGATTGTGTTCCAGTTCCAATAAGTCTTCCTCTATCATCATATATCTTCACTTTCTTTCTCTCAAAAGCAACTCAGTGGCCTAAATTGTTCAATTGTGCCACACTTAGAAAATTATAGTTTAGACCTTTTACCCAATAAGCATTATCACATCTAATTTTATCATTTATGATCAAGGATCCTTTTCCTCTAACCATACAGGGTGCATCATTACCCATTCTAATAGATCCTCCATTGTGTTCTTCAAGATGATCAAATTTCTCTTCATCACCAGTCATGTGATGTGTATAGCCACTATCTATAATCCATGTATCATTTTTATTAACCTTAGATATAAGTGTTGTCTCTACATACCTCTCATCTTCCTCTAAGTCATCCTTCATTGCAACAAATACTACCTCCACATCTTCATCAGTGTCGGTATCGGTGACATCTTCTTCTGTAATGTAGCACACCTTCTTGACTTTATCATTAGTGTCTCGGTTGTCTCTTTTGTAGTGTCAGTAACTTATGTTGCCTCTTCTCCCATAGCTTCCTTCACCAATTTCATCTTTGTTTTTGTCATCATCTTTCCTTTGTGGACATCTAGCAGCAATATGACCAACCTCTTTACAATTAAAGCATGCTAAAAGTAATTTTCCTCTATACCTTCCTTTACCTTTAGGTAACCTTCTAGCCATAAGAGCTTCAAGTTCATCATGCTCATCATCAGTATTGCTATCACTATCATCATTCTTATTTCTGCTACTAGAATTACCAATCTTCAAAGAAGACATAAAAGAAGATTCAACAGATGGTACAACACTATTATCAAAGTTATTTAGTTCAAAATTTGTAAGCTTACCAATCATATTATCAAGAGTAAGGTTATTACCAGATGCAGAACTTGTTTCATGAATTGTAGATATTCTAATTGCATAAACTGGCAATAAGGTTCTGAGAACTTTTCTTACCACTGTCTCTTCATTAATAACACCATCAGATGCTCTAATAGCATGTACTACCTCTTTTAGTCTATTTGTATACTGTACAATATTTACTCCTTCCTTCATCTTCATATCATCGAATCTTCCCCTTAAGCTTTTAGCTCTGGCTCTTTTGACATTCACATCACTACTATAAACTTGAGCAAGTTTATCCCACATACCTTTAGCAGTAGTGCAATCTTTAATATCTTAAAATTCATCATCGGTACAAGCAACAACAATCTCCATCATAGTAACATTATGTTCATGCCTGTCTCTTAGTTGATCAAGGGTCAAGGGACCAGTGGGCGGTGCAATGTAGCCATTCTCCATTAGTGTCAAGACAGAATTCCCAATTCCAAATACATGCAACTTCATTCGGCTTTGCCATACCGTGAAGTTATCCTTGTTTAGCTTTGGCACTTTGCTCTTATACATTTTGAGATCTTTGTGCTAAAGTCCTTAAAACTTTGTGCCAAGCAACCAATGCTCTGATACCAATTGTTAGAATAACTGAGAGGGAGGTGAATTAGTTATCCACAGTCCCAATCACAAAATGTATATCCAAAAACAATTTACTAAAACTTCTGCAGCTCGGTAAACTAAAATAGTATTATGTCTGTGTTTTTACCGATTACCAATTAATAACATATAGTGATTACCGATCAAAAACAATATGCAACATGTAAATTATGATAACAAATAATCATCACAATCAACACATAACACAAGAGATTTAATGTGGAAACCTTGTGAAGGGAAAAACCACCTAGGATCGGCAACCCAAAAATTGTTCACTCTTCTGAAATGAGGTCGGTGAAGACCCAACCCTGTTAAATGTTACAAACACACTGTGAGGTGTGACCTTGTTAGAGAATTTTAGACCAACCATTATCGTCCAACTATCATTCACTATGGGGTTGACAGGATAACAAATGTACACTCTATGAATAATATTACAAGACTTTCTAGTCCACTTTGTTAAGAGATTTCTCTGTTTACAATGGTTAAAATGTAAAAGTAGGTGATCTGATTACAACACAGCTTCAATTGTAGATTATCAGATCCATGTTAAGCTCATTCAAATCCTCTGATCAATATTTCAATTATGTTTCAATCAATATTTAGTAACTTACTGTCGCTTGATAATAGCTTTCTGATGCTTGGTAATCTTTGCAGTTTGGTTCTCCTTAACTAGTCTGATCAAGCATGCATGAAGCTTGTTCACACGATATCTCTGTAGTCTCCTTCTTCCAGCATAATTTCATCATGAAATCCTAGTCTCTTAAATAGATGAGTAAACCATTTTAATTCCATCCATTAGATTTTTTTGCTTAATCTCCTTTGTTGATTTTGTCGCTTAAACCTTCCTCGGCTAATGTGTTAGTAACATGTTTTATTTCAATCCATTAGATCTTCTTCAAATTATGTTAGTCATCGATCTTTGTAAAAAATATTATCTTTATCTCTGATTTCGAGGTACTTTACAGCTCATCAACTTCCATTAGCTAAACTAGTCATTTAGTTCTTTTCTTCTGCTTGGTTAACAAAGAAATGTGTCGGTGAAAACAAGCTCGATTTGTACTGTGATTGGTATACACTACACTACATCAGTGTATACTGAAATGGTTCATTAACTAACAACACTGCCTTGTGCATTTTACTCTTATCCTTCATCATAGATGAATGCAACATAATCAAGTCAATAACATAAGGTCGTAGACTCATTCATGAGTTACCCAATGTATTCCTTATCCTTATCTATCATATCCATCTTCCTCATGTAGATATATTTGTTCTTCATTTCTTTTCTTCTTCTTCTACAGATGTTTGGGTATAGTAACTTACAAGATAAGTATTGTCAAAACTAGTTGACATCAATGACAACATATTATTGATTTAATCATCTTACATATCTAATCAGCAACTTAGTGATCTTAAATCATGGATCTTCAAGTTATATAATGTATTCAAATTAGTTGTAGTTCATGTTAGGAATGGGAACACTGAGAGGGGGGGGTGAATCAGTGTTCACTATATTTTATCTTTTTACTTTAATCTTTAAACTAAACTTGAATGCTTAAGAACTGAAATAAACATTCACATAAACATGAAACATTAAATCAACACATGACACCAATATGGTTATAGGGAAACCCAAATAGGTAAAAACCCCAGTGGGAATTGACACCCACTAATATTTTGTACGAGTGTATTATGATCCTTGTTAGAAGATCCTTAACCATGTTAGGAGTTGCTTTACAATACTTTAAGTACAGTACAGACCTTGTTAAGGGTCAGACCCTATTAGGAGTCTTTTACAATAGTCCCTATTAGGGCAGAGGATGCACTGTCCTAGAGCTCACTACTCAAGTGGTGAAGGCTACAACCTTCTGATCTCAGATACACACTATATATGTTGGATGAACTGTCACTGTGACACTATTTGTTAGATCAGTTCGTTTGATGCACTAATGCTTTGACCTCTTAAAATGCTCTAATACATCTTATTGGCTCTTCGCATACTTCTTCTCTTCTTAACACAACTCTCTAGCAACTTCCATGTGGAATACAATGGGTGCATCTTATATTTATACATGCATACAAAATAAAAAACTAGGTCGGCCCTTAAACCTATTACATACAATGCTTCCAAATGAATTGGCTTAAGCTTGTTTACAATCAAACATATATACATGTCGGAAACCAAATTACAATAGGCGCATAGCCTTTGCATTATTAGAATATAGTCACAAATCAAAATGATAACTGTCAGCTTCTTACTCTATTCTTCACTAGCACACACTGGTTGTGCAACTTCAACTGACTATATCATTCTCATCCTTGCATATCTGATTATGCACTCATACACTAAGCATGAATACAGTCTAACTAACTTAACTTCTAGGTTGCACACCATAACTCGGTCATACACACGTGTGCTGATGCTCTGAGCTGCAGGAACTTTGTACACTATCCAGTCTTCAACACTTAACCAATTTTTGATCTTCTCATCAAGTGCACTGACTCCAAACTGCTATATGAATTTTTTTCCATAATGAAAACTCTATATTAAGTAATATCCATCAATATAGCCAACTTTCCAACAATCTCCCCCTTTGTCATTGATGGAAACAAAGGAATATGGCCAAGTTGCAAACTGTCCTTAATACAAAAAATTTTTGTCATCTATACATATACTTATATCTTCCTATACATATTATGATCCATATTATATACACAACTCCCCCTTTGACATTAATGACAAAGGTGTTTCAAAAAATTGTGTCTATACATACTCACTAAGGGAAAACGTCTGGATATGCTATCTTTAGGTTCTAGATCTCCTTCTTCCAAAATGTGATCAAAGAGTTTACTATCTGGAGATGGGCACATAGTGCATATTGTAGCTTCTCCATCTTCTTCAAGTCAGTGTTAGGACCATGATCATATGTTACCATTGTGGTGTCTATGTCCTTGATGTTCTGATTGAGTATATCTAGTGAGGGTGCAAGAGCATTTTTTAGTTGTGTTTGCCTTGCCCTAATTTTTGACATTTCTTTTTCTTCCTACTCAATCTTTTCTATTTGTCATTGGTATACATTATTACACATGTTTGTACATCTATGGATGTGTCTCTCACTGAACTCTTGACTTGCTCAATCATAGATTCTGCCTATTTTATTTTCTTGAATTGGGCATCAGTAAGCTTATTCTGATCCATGCATTCTGCAATGATGTTTCTTCCTTGATCTGCAAATTCTTTCAAGGATGCTTGACCAGTCTTAAGTGAGCTTAGGTCAAGTGCAAAGTTTCTCATTAATTCATTCAACCTCTTCTTTAGGTACTTTTCTTCTATAACTAGGGATGCAGATTATTCAAGGCTTGAGAAATTACTTTTGAAATGTGAGATGATTGTACTCACATCATCAATAGAATGTATTTTTGACACTTTCTTGTCCTTTGGAAACAAGTTGTTCAGAATGTTCACTGATTCTACCAGGAGGGGATTCCTCATCACTTGTTTTTCTTTGGCCTTTTCCATGGCTAAGACACTAAATTTTATTAGATCTTCTTCTTTCCATGAGTCCAAACTGGATGTGTCAAGTGTCAAACTTGACAACAATGCTGTTGAAGGAGTGATGGGAGTTTTGTCCATCACTTCTTGTTTCACCTTGGTTGACATTTCATCCTTTTTCTCACTTTCTTTTATCTTTTCTTTTTCTATCTTTTCTTCCTCTTTTTCTATTTTTTCTTCCATATTTTCTTCTTCTTTATCATCATCAATCAATACTTCTTCTTGATGAGTGGTAGGTGTGTTGCTGCATAACATTTTAGCTTCTTCCATGCTCACAAAAGCTTCCTCAAACTTATCCAAGTCATTGTCTGTGGCCGCCATTGCAATCTCTACATTGTCAATGAAGATTGTATCATCTTTTTGTGTTTCTATCATGGGCACAAACTTATCTACCTTTGTTTGAGTTTCTACTGTAGGCTTTGAATCCTAAGGACCTATAAATGGTATATTGGTGGTCTCTGCTAATTTGTCTTGCTCACTAGGTGCTTGAGTGATGGGTGCAAACTTAGGTTTCATGTTCTACTCCAAGAATACCTTCTCAAAGGCCTTCTATGTTTCCTTAGCTATCAGCTTATAGTCTTTGTTCATAATGTGTAGTCTTCTCATCTTTTTCCTTAAGTGCAGTTTCACCAAATTCAATAATAGTGTCTTTTCTTCAACAGAACATATTGGAAGATTGGAATCAAGTGTTTGTTCCCTGATTCTGAAGTCTTCTATGGTGGCTTGTCTTTTCAAGTATCCATAATCTCCCATACCTTATCTGGGATAGTTGTCTTCAATTCAAGAACTATCTTCTTGAATTTTATCATGTGTTTGATTAGCATCTCATGAATCTATGACTTATCAATTTCATGATATTTGTCATAAAACTTGGCTATCTAATCTAGCCTTCCTTCTACTACTCTAGTCCTTAACACTTGAAGACTAGGTATGAATCCTACTATCAGAGGTGGCTACACATTTTTCAATTTGCTTCTTGTGGCTCTAGCTGAAGGGTAACTTGTGGTGGTTTGTTTTCTCCTCTTGGGCATCTTAGGAGATGCATCTGTGGATTCAATATCAACTGTAATAGTGGGCACATGACTAATATCATCAATTTTACCCTGTTTATCCTCTGGATCATTAGTCTTCTCAATCTTTACCTTTTTCATCTTGGGATCATCAAACTTAGCTTCCACTATGGATGCGCTCTCAATTTCCAAAGAAATCTTTTCTTCCCTTACTTTGTCTAGGTCTGCTTGTGTTACTCCATGAATTCTAAGTATCCCAGACATAATCTTAGAGGCTTGCCTCTTAGTTGTTGTGTTGTTTAGTTTAGCATCTATCTCTCTTTTCTTCTCCTCATAAGTTCCCCATCTTGGCTCATTAGGGTCACTAGGAGCTGAAAGCAATACTTGAGCATATGCTTCTAAAACTTGTTCCTCTACTTCATGTCCAAGTGGATGAATCCACTTTGTTCTAGGTACAACTGCCTCCATGCATGTTGTATCTATTTCAACCATAAAACAAATAGTATCCTTGTATTTCTCAACTATGTTTTCTGGAATTTTGTACCTCATTTGCATCTTGACCCTGAAGGTCTTCAACTCCAATTTTATCTAATCTCTCAAAGTACTTTCAGTGGTTGCCTTGTAAGATATCTGTGGCATGGTTGGAATGGACTTGTCCAAATACAAATCTAATACTCTCCCAACTATATGAAGGTACCTGTAAATGATCAAAGACCCAAACCTGAATATCTTGGTCTTGTCATGCTTGATTACCTTGATGTTATCAATCAACTATGCGCGCAAGGTCTCACAAAGATTGAACTCCCCATCTTCCTTCACAAGTCTGATGGCTTCTAGAATTGTGCCCACAGACACACTATTCACCCTACTAGTGTGATGAAACTTGTATCCAAGTATCATAGACATCAATTTGATGTCAACTTTCTCAATAGCCTCAATTGTCATCCCATGCCTATCACTCCTTGACTTACATGATTGCTCAAAAATTTTCCTGACATCCTTGCCTACTGGAAGGATGACATCTATCTTTGGGAGCCCTGTCATCTCATATATTAGGTCACTGGTAATTCTAACTGGCACATCACCTATCCAATATAGGTCATCGTGAATTCTACTCAAAAGTATTTTAATCCATTCTGTCTCATAGAATTCATATGTCGTAGCATACTCTACTATGGGGTGATCATTCCACTTCACATATTCATCTTGGAAGTTTTTTTTGGTTTTAACATTGTTTCCATGTTTTCCCTTAACCTATCCAATCCTATTGGTTCCTTCTTACAGTAAATGTAAGCCCTAATGTCTTCCACATGCATAACGCCCATAGGCATGTGGGAGAATGCTCCCTCTAAATCATCTAGGGTAGACTTGAATGGATGCTTCTTAAACACATATATTTTCTTCTTTGCAACATCAAATACTATGGGAGTGGCCATCACTTGATTTATCTCTTTCCAAGTGTTCACTAGGATAATCTGAAGACTTCTGAATCGGCACGACCAGCTAGGGTTTCTACAACTGATCAATTGTGCTACTAATCATAGATAGATCAATCTCCAAGTCTTTACAATAACTTCTAAGGCTCTTTCTTCTCTTTAATCACTCTGAATTTGAATGCAATGATTAATTAAACAACTTTATGTATACTTAAAAGAGAAAAATTATGCCATTAATGCATGTCACGTAAACCAGGCTGTCACTTCAAAATTTCCAATTTTTGTTCTACTAACAATCAGTATGTGCACTCTTGCACAAAGGTACCTTTATACTCTAAAAGCTTAAGTTCAAAGGCGCATACTCTAAGAGTGAGTATACCAGCCACACAAGGGTCTAGAGCTAAATTAACTCCCCTTATGACCCTAAGGGCCATTCATCTAGATGTAGAGGGTGCATCCACTGTGGATGCATCCAATACATTCTCATCAACTTTGTCCTTCTTTCCTTCTATCCAAATTAAGCTCACATCCTCTGAGGCTTTCACAAACTTGACTTCACCTTCGGGATCCAAAACTTGTTCTTCAACCTTTTTAGGGCTTTCCTAACCTTGCGTCCTTGATCTACAGAACTTTGAGATATGTCCAGCCTTGTTACAAGAGTGACAAATGACTGAAGGTCTTATATTCCTCAGTGCATTGACATGAGTCACCATTTTACATTGTCTTGTTGAGTGACCATTATAGTTCCATATCTGACATGTAACATTCTGAGAACTTCTTACATTTGTCTAATTATGATTTCTCCGATCATGCTTAATCATGTTCTACTTACTAGTTTTGCAATTCATAGCTCTATGACCAAATTTATTGCATGAATAATAGTAACCATTAAAAGGTCTTACCTATGTATAGTTCCTTGCAATGTGTCCATGCTTGTTACATGCAAAACAACTGCATTCTACTTGCTTGCGCTCATTCTTAGGTGGTCCACCATTATCTTTGTTTTGATCTTCAATCTTCTCAGTATCAATAGAGTCTTTTTGTGTATCCTTTCTTGCTCACATGTTGTCAATCTGATTTTGTGCTTCATTATATCCAATACAGCTAGTGTCTCCTTTGGCTCTTCTTGCATACAACTGAGATTCTATCAAATTAGACTCCAAGATTTCTTTGCTATTCCTTAGTTCCAAGACTTCCAAGTTATCTTGTCTTAATTCCTCATTGAGTTGAAGGTTCTCTTTGACTTGTTCATTATAGACTTCTTGATTGTTGATCAACTTATCATCAAATTCTTCAAGTAGTTCTTTTAAAGATGCATTGTCTTCATTCAGCTTCTTGACCTTTTCTCCTAGATCATTGTTAGAGCATTCTTTCAAATCCTTTCTTAGCCTTTTGATAACTAATTGTGCATCACTGACCTTTTCCTTTAGTTCTTCAATTTCTCTTTCTGATTTGTCCAAATCTTCAAGAGCAGCTTCAAGATTTCTTTTCAGATATTTCATTTCTTCTTTGTCCATGATCTCCTCAAGTAGTTAAACTTCTTTTTGAGGACCAAAGCTCTAATACCAATTGTTAGGAATGGGAACACTGAGGGCGGGGTGAATCAGTGTTCACTGTATTTTATCTTTTTACTTTAATCTTTAAACTGAACTCGAATACTTAAGAACTAAAATAAACATTCACATAAACATGAAAAATGAATTCAACACATGACACCAATATGGTTACGGGGAAACCCAAATAGGTAAAAACCCTAGTGGGAATTGACACCCACTAATATTCTGTACTAGTGTATTATGATCCTTGTAAGAAGATCCTTAACCCTATTAGGAGTTGCTTTACAATGCTTTAAGTACAGTAGACCTTGTTAAGGGTTGAACCCTATTAAGATTCTTTGACAATAATCCATGCTAGGGGAGAGAATGCACTATCCTAGATCTCACTGCTCAAGTGGTGAAGGCTACAACCTTTTGATCTCAGATACACACTGTATCTGTTGGATGAACTGTCACTGTGACACTGTTTGTCAAATCAGTTCCTTTGATTGCGCTGATGCTTTGACCTCTTGCAAAGCTCTAATACATCTTATTGGCTCTTCACATACTTATGCTTTGCTTAATACAACTCTCTATCAACTTCCATGTGGAATACAATGGGTGCATCTTATTGTAATACCCCAAAAATGGACTATAGGTTCATTAACCTCCTATATCGACACATCGAATGAAATTGATACAAAATTCCTAACCTAAGACACATCTTCACATCAAAATACTAATTTATTTTATCTTCATTATGCATCAGGGAATATTTCCTAAATATTCATCATTTATCTAATTATCTTTAATTAAATATTATTTGGTGATAAATGTTATTATTTATCCTAAAGTTGATTAATTGAATATGATGAATATTTAATTAATTAATTTAATTCTGCCACTTAATTATTTAATTAGATTTAATTACATTTATTCCTAATTAATATTATTTTTATTTTGACAATAAATCAAAAATTTTACAAACAATCAATTGGATATTTATTTAATTGATTTAAAATCAAAGTTTTCAAATTTAATTATTTAATTGGAATAAAGTTTGATTTAATAATTGATTAACCCATAAATCAATTGTTTTAATTCAAAATCAGTTAAGTGGAAAATAAATCACTTTATTTATTAAATTAATTCATATTAAATCATGCACAATCACAAAAGTAGTCAACTTTAAAACAATTGCTAATTTCAATTTGTAAACTTTCTAAAACTCAACATCTGATGATGAGTTAAAAAAAGAGAACTAAAGCTCTATTTTTAGATAAAAACTACTTTTGCATGATTTTATGAATTAAATATTCTTAATTTCTTGTTAACTCAAAAATCAACCTGAGTTTATCAAGAGTGATTTATGGCTTTTCTCTTGCATCCTCAAATCCCTGGATTTCTATAAAATCAAGGCTCAACTCTTCACAATCAAGGACCTCGAAATTGCATCCTCACTCTGGCGAATTCGTGACTGAAGAATCAATCTTTTGCGAATCAAGGCTATTATGAGATTTTCATTTATTGTTTTGAGCATTCATAGTTTCATATCATAGATTTTTATATGCATTCATAGCATTTCTTAGATTAAATCTGCATTCAAACTCAATTTCATACATTATAGCTTAGATTCATACAGTTTCTCATTCTTATTGCATAGAAAATACAAAAATATAGATTACTTTGCATTCATATTTCATTGTTTTCATCATCTTAAATCTTTTGTTTAGGTGTTGCATTGTCATTGATCTCGATTTCAATCTGAGAACATCATACTCGCACCTACTAGAAGGCAGTAAATCACCTAGTTAGCATAGTTTCAATTACTTGCAGATTTTGGTTTTTGCTAACCTCTAATGTTTTACTGAAGTGTTATGTCTACACCTAGGTACAAAATTCACACACACATTTTTGGTGCCCACCGTGGGGCCCTGAAATGAGTTTTCATTCTATTTTATCAAATTTCTATCATTTTTCTCGAACCCACAACCACAAGGTTAATTTTTGTGAATTTTGTGATAAATTTCTGCGCTATTTTTCCAGAAATCTGACTGATGTTTTTATTAGTACATGCACATATGACATGATACAAATTCAAAATTTATATTTCTGGAAAGTTATTTGATTTAGCTTTCATTTTCCATTGGTTTAGATTAATTTCATTTTTATTTTCAAAAGTTATGATCATTTTAGTGAAGACTGGTTTGAACCTGATTTTATGAAATCCAACTGATGTTTTTATTGGTGCATGCACATATGACATGATACAGATCCAAAATTTATATTTCTGGAAAGGTATTTGAGTTATATTTCATTTTCCATTGGTTTGGATTAATTTTGGTTTTATTACAAAATTTATGATCATTTTAGTGAAGACTGGTCTGAACCTGATTTTATGAAATCCGACTGATGTTTTTATTGGTACATGCACATATGACATGATACAGATCCAAAATTTATATTTCTGGAAAGGTATTTGAGTTATATTTCATTTTCCATTAGTTTGGATTAATTTCATTTTGATTTTCAAAAGTTATTATTGATTTAGTACAGACTGGTCAGAATCTGATTTTTTATGACAACAGGTTTTTCGATTATCAAATGACATATTATCTTTGACTAACTTGATTTTCTACCACATGGGGTTCACAAGTTGTGTTTCTTTTTTTGTGGATTTTTATAACAGTGGGTTTCATGTACAAGAATAGGTAAGTTTTTCATAACAGTGGTTTGCAAGTGCAGGTGCAGGTACGTCCTGTGGGTACAAAAGATAGAAGACAAATGCTCAAAAATTGCTAAAACAGGTAAAATCTACTAAGCGCATTGCGAGGAACTCAGGTATTCTATTACATCTGATAACACTTCATTTTGGGACATAAAACAAACTCTCTTGTGTCAAGCTTGAGTGCCTTTACAGCTTTCATAATTCACACTTCAATTTTGGGCTCTAAAATGAACATAGATTTGCTTTTTGCATATCTATCACACATAGTAATTAGACCCTATGAACACTATTTGCAGATGATCTTGAGAGAGTGGGATTCTTTCTCTTGTTAATGCATGAGAATCTCTTCTTGATGATAGATCCCCTTATAGGTAGGGAGGTTACTGAGATTGTCTTGCGTTCTACTAGATTTGTGCATCTTCAACTTTTGATTGATACATTCTCTCTCTGAAAAGATTGATAGATTATAAGTGATTGACATCATAGATCTTTGCGAGATAATTTTGTTCTTAGTGTGTTAGATTAATCTATCTACTTTGTCTTGGTGAAGTGAAGAGGTTAGGGGATTATGCTCTACTTTCTTTTTGGATAGTACCAGAAACCCAAATCCTTGAATCTGATCTAGTCCCCCTGTGGTATCTTATGTGAGTCACCTTTAGAGAGGCTTAACAGTAGTGAACATTAACTTAATTGGGTCAACCACATGGATGGAATCTCAAGCGGTAATAGCCATTTTCACCGTGGTAGCAACAACCACTATATAAATGTCCTTGTGGAGGAAATCTTCATAGGTGTGGTCTCTTGTTGGGCTGTCAGATCTCCCTAGCAGCTCCTATTGATTAAATTCTCAGACTGTGTCAAATCCCAGGTGCACCTGGATTGGAGTTCACCCTCTTGAGATCATAAAAGTTGCAGAGTCAGACCATTACTACAAACCCTAGCGAGGCCAAATTTTTCATTTTCTAGGAATATGTGCGTTATTGAAAAACTTTTTGGAACATACACAAGTAGTATTTCTAGGGATTAGCACAATAAGTCACTATTGCTTGTTCATGTGCAAGGTTGCTTTTTCCCTTGTTCATTGTTTTCAAATGATTGCTTACTTACCTTGCTTGTTATTTTGCATTCTTGATATCTTCTTGGTTACTTGAAATGAACTGTTACACGGATCTTCAAAATTTGCATAACAATCTGATACTAAAACATTGAAAAATTGGAAAATCTGAGCAAAAATCTTTTTATAGAGTGAGAACTAAATATTATGTCAGAGAATAGCCAGTGTTTTGTCTCAAAATTTGTGCCTCAAAAACTATCTAAACTATCAAATTGTGTCCTTTTATTGTGCAAAATTTCACTTTCTGAGTATTCCTTCACACGAGACAGCACATTCTCGCGCACAACCTGGTACTTCCTCATGTGAAACAACATTCTCTTACATGAACCTATCCTAAAATTTGCAAAATAGAGAGCTTATTACTGCCAGTTGGTCAACTTTCTATCAAATCTGATTTTTGTCTAGGGTCGGTATACCTATTTTCCTATTGCACACTGTCTGAAACTACATGTCTAGAGTTGAGAAACAAATCCTGGAATCTATCAAACAAATCATTACATTAGAAACATAGAAAAGCCTATAACGAATCCATTCATTTTCCTAAAGTGGTCTCTTGAGTCTGATTTAGCCTTCTGATTTATCTATTTGAGTCTTTTTCATCTTGTGTCAAAACCTTGTCAAAATTATCTTCAAATTCAATCTTTTTACTAAACGGCTAAGTGTTGTGAGCTCATGCCCACCATCTGTTGGGTGTCTAACCACACTACTATGATGCAGTATCCTTCATTTATGTCTGATCTAATCTTTAATCACTTCAATATTGACAAGGTTGCGTCATTCGATCTTCTTGAATCAATTCATTCTTCGGTTGTCTTCATCTTATTCTTTTGCTTCACCCAAGGTTAATGGTGGAAACTAGAGCTTCCTCTCACAAGAAATCTAGAGAAGCACTTAACACTGTACCTTTGACTACTCAAAAGGGTCCAACTCTTGAACAACTCTACAATTCTAGTCTTTACAAAGATGACGGTCTTGGCAATTTTTGATTGAAAACTGGTTACATATGCCCTCCATCAACTCATGGAGGTAATCAACAAACTCCACCTCAATCTAATCCAAGGAGCCATAAAACTCCTAATATGTCTCATGGAGGGAAACATCATAGGTCCCAAGGACATCAGTCTCAACATGGTATGGATCAAGAACCCACACCTTCTGAAATTGCCCAATATCAAAATGATGATAACTTCAAAAGAATGATGAAGCATTTCTTGAAGGAAGATAGAGAAGCATACTTTCTAGAGTTAGCTCATCAAGGAGCTAAAATTCTTCCAAACTTTAATGTTGAAGATATCATTACACATGAGGAAGAAACTCCTATCATGGCTATGATGAAATAGATGCATGTCATGCAAGTCAAACTTAAAAAACTTGAAAAAGAAAAGGAACCTAAGGAGTTCTCCATGGAAGCTCTATGCCCTTTTCCATTTGATAAAGACTTGTACATGCCACCATTCCCTAAAAAAGTGGAAATGCTTAAGTATGATAATTATGATGGAAACTCTGATCCTCAAGATCATGTCAAAGAATTTTGTACTCAATCCATGGATTTCATGCACGAACCAACCTACTTAATGCATCTCTTCCCTTGATCTCTAAGAGGAGTAGCCATTCATTGGTTCTCTATAATGCCTCCAACTATCAAAACTTTTGAGGAGTTAATCAAACTATTCTATCAACAATACTCCTACAATATTTAACATCTGGTCACCATGATCGACATCTGCAATCTAAAACAATATCCAGGTGAACCATTCCTGACATTTCTCAAGAGATGGAGGAAGAAATTTTCTCTATATGCTAGACCCATTCCAAAAATTGAGAAGCTGAAAAATCTTCATCAACAATCTTGTTCCAAAACTCAACTACCACTTGCAAATGCAAAATCATACATCCTTTGATAAGATGGTAGAAAATAAAATCAAAATTGTGAAAGTACTTGTGCAAAAAGGAGACATATCACTTCAAAAGGACAAGTATGAATCTAGATCTAGTTCTAAAGATAAAGGCAAAAAATGGAATAAGAATAAAGGCATCATCACAGATGGCATTGTTGATAATATTCGTGCCCCATGTAAGGCACCTGCTTTCAATCTCACTATTGGTACCCAAGCCATCAAAGTTGTTGAAGCTAAAACATCTGAATCTAACAAAAATTCATCTAATTATAGACCTTGGGATACATATCCTAATCAAAAATTCACTCCTCTTGGAGAGTCCTTGGAATCTGCCATGAAAACTCTATTGGCAAACAAAATCATCTACTTGCCTGAGATGAAAGTCTTTGATCCTGAACCTAAGCCAAAATGGTGGAGAGAGAATGATTTATGTGAATTCCATCACAATAAGGGTCATAAGACTAATAATTGCATCCGCTTGAAGCACATCATACAAGACAAAATTGATAAATGAGACCTCATGATTGACAGTCATAAGAGCAATAATGATCATACAGCATTCACAGAACCATTTCCTAAACATGGTAAAGAAGATTCTTCTTCTCAGCCTAATATGGGTGCTAAAGTCAATTATTCCTACTCTAGAAATAATGTTGTTATCAATATGGTTGAACCATGCCTATCTGAGCGTTGCAATGTCATCACAATTGTAAGAAAAGATAGAGAAAATCAATCAGCTAATGCAATTACTCGATCACAAGCTCAGGCACACCTACAAGGACAAATACCAAATTCATCCAATGTCCCTAAGATGCCTTTCAATCTTTCATCTGCTTCTAAATAGAAGGCTACATCTAAATCTTCAAATCCTAAAGACATGAGGCCTACATCATATAGTATTGTCCAACAACTCTAGCATACAAATGCAAAAATATCCATGTTTGAGTTGCTTTGGAAATCTTCGGCTCATAGAACCATTCTAGACAAAGCTTTACTCGAATCCAATGTTCTTGATAACCTTGGTTTAGATAGATTCCATACTATGGTTGGTCATCTTACGTCTCTGTAGTATATTTCCTTTTTAGAGGAAGATGATAACTCCTTGAGTCATCCACATAACTAGTCCTTGCATATTGAAGTCTTGATCCAAAACCATCATGTCAAATGTGTGTTGATAGATGGGGGCATTGGTCTAAACATTTGTTCTTTTAGCTTGATTACACAATTGGGATTTTCAGAAATGGCCATTGATCCTAGAAAGAAGATAGTTATCAAAGCATATGATTAGCAAGAAAGTTCTTCAAAAGGAACAATTGTCCTACCTATCAAAGCAGGTCCTGTCATCAAAGATACTATATGTCAAGTTCTTGATTTACCTTTGGCTTACAATATCCTTCTAGGGAGACCCTGGATACATGAAATGAAAGTTATTCCTTCTATGTACCATCATTGTTTGAAATTTCCTTATGAAGGAGTAGAGGTGACGATCCCAGTTGATCTATATACAACTTGCAATACCTTGAAAGAGAGTGCTGATAAACTTGTTCCTAATAATAGAGAATCTTCCACTAAGCAAACAGATGTAGCTTCAACATCCAAGATGGAAGACATTGCTAAAGAGGTTAAGATCAAAGAAAATGGTATGGGAGAATATACTATAGAGCCAGTCTTATCTTTTATGTCTCTCCCTATCTCACCTAAGTCCTATGGACAAACTCTGAAATAGTCTAAAATAGAGTCTAAAGAACCTCTTGAGCCATATAAAGTAAATTTTGTTGTAGAACACGTATCTAAACAAGAGTTTGAAGAAGATGAAGTTGTGCTCACATGGCTATACAAAGATGAACCTAAATCTCAAGTAGTTCAAAAATGTGATGCTAAATACCAAATGTCCCTTC
Source organism: Chamaecyparis obtusa (assembly GCA_027943335.1). Taxonomy (NCBI): domain Eukaryota; kingdom Viridiplantae; phylum Streptophyta; class Pinopsida; order Cupressales; family Cupressaceae; genus Chamaecyparis; species Chamaecyparis obtusa. Next base: position 1,586,294 of record BSBK01000735.1, read on the forward strand.
TAAGTCATATGGCCCAGGAGATAAACTAATCACAAAAATAGGATAGAAAGGAAAAGGACCCCTAGGACTATAGGGTAAAGGTCTTCTATCACCTCTTGATCATCATGGCTAGGAAAAAAAGACTACAACAGGTCTAGGATATAAGAAGAAGCCTTTTTGTCTTAGCAAGAACTCCCCACATGTCTTAGAACAAATTGAGCCATCCACAACAAATCAACCAAAGGGAGAAACAACAGAACAATCTGATAGTGATGATTCAGACACCACTAAAGATCTCATTCCTTATGAGCTTTTGCCTAAAGAAATCAAATACCTCCTTGAAGCTGAAGATGATCCAATAAAAAGAATTAATGTAGTAGAAACACAAGAACCTACTATAGAGCAAGAGATAGTTACACCACAAGAACCAGCTAATCTTGAAGACAATCAAACAGACAAAGAGGAAGGTGGTAGTTATTCTGAGATAGATTCTCATGAGTATGAATTCAAATCAAAATCTAAGGGTAACCCTTCTTGGGGTATTCATCCTGACCGTACTCATGTTCTTAGATTTCCTAGAGGCATAGATGAAGAATCTAATGACTATGAATGGGGAGCCATTCCAGGAGAAGATGAGCTTATTACAGAAAAACATGTTGATGTTATTCACCAATATGCACCTAAACCCAATGTAAGTCTAGAGAGAAATGATGAACTTATCGAGTCTGATCCACCAATGGCTGAAGTGGAATTCCATAATGATATTGAGCCTATTCATGAATTGAATGTCTTAAGTTGTAATATCACCTTTGAACTTGAGCATCGAGTTGGGATGAATGATGATAGATCCATATCCGTAAACACTCTTTTGCAATCTTTTACCACTTTGACTAGCCAGCATCCTGACCTTCTTGACCAAACTTCCACAAATCTGAGCTATGGTATTTATACCTTCTCAAATGACTATGCCCTTGCTTGCTAGCTAAATGCAGTTGACCCTATAAGGACTTCCATTAGTGAATTGAGCATTAGCATGATGGATTTGGACATCAAGTATCTTAGTCAGAAAAATAAGAATAAGAATAAAAAGAAAAGGAGTTCTGAGGGTAAAAACCACTTTGTGGCAGTCTCAGAACCTACAAAAGTAAAAATAAAAGACATATCTGAAGGTGAACACCTCTCTGAGGTGCCTAAGGATGAGATATTTGATGTCCTTCTGAGTCATTTATAGGACAGATCTCCAGTTCTAATTGAGCCCACTCAATCTATCAATTTGGGAAAAATAGAGGAACCATAGTTGATCCATGTAGCACAATCCTTATCAGAAGAAGAAAAGAAAAAATTCACCACACTCTTAAGAGAAAAGAAGATCAACTTTTCATGGAAATATTCAGATATGCCAGGGTTGGATTGTGATCTTATAATGCACCATTTATCTATAGCTCCAAATTTTAAACCTGTTAAATAGAAATTGAGAAAGATGCATCAACACGTTGCACTCCTAGTAAAAGCTAAATTAGAGAAGCTACTAAAAGATGGATTTATCTAAGTTATTGATTATGTAGAATGGATCTCTAATATTGTACCTATTTCAAAACCAAACAAATCAATAAGAGTATGCACAGATTTTAGAGATATAAACAAGGCATGCCCTAAGGATGATTTTCCATTACCTAACATTGATATGATAGTGGACATGACTGCGGGCTTTGAGATGTATTCTTTAATGGATGGTTTTTCTGGATATAATCAAATAAAAATTGCTCCAAAGGATCAAGAGAAAACTACTTTCACATGTGTGTGGGGTGCCTTCTATTGGAATGTCATGCCATTTGGGCTTAAGAATGCTAGTGCTACATATAAAAGAGCTATGAGATCTATTTTTCATGACATGATGCATCGAACTATGGAGGATTATGTTGATGATACTTTAGCAAAATCTATGACAAGATCTAAACATCTAAATGACTTGAGCAAGATACTAGATAGAATGGAAAAATTTAGTCTTAGACTAAATCCTAAGAAGTGTGCTTTTGGTGTCACTTCTAGAAAGTTTTTGTATGCAAATTAGATGTATAATAATTGGAGATGATAAATTAACTATTAAAAGCCAATAAATCAATCTAATGCAACACAATGAAGAATACAAAGTAACTATAAAATGATGAAACTAAATTATTTACCTTCACCTACCATGCAGCTTGTCTCCATTGTCCTCTTAGCCTTGATTTCTTGTAGAGGTTGAGCTCTCAGATTTCCAAATGAAGCCTTCTCCCAAGATGCTACCAAAGTGTGGAGATTTTATGAAATGAGTGCACAATAGCTTATGCAATCTAATGGATGGAATGCAAATGAAATGATGATAATATGGATTGATTGTTCTTAGAGTGCTTGGATGCTTGGATGCTTGAATGCTTGATTGCTTGAATGCTTATTACAAAAATACCTATTAGCTCACAAAGGGGAAATGTGGCTCCTTTTATAGAGTTTTGGAGGATCTAAGCCTAGGTGGCACAATCCTACGGTTGAGAATGAAAGGTGGAAGATCCTAAGGGTAGGATTGACTTGGTTGAAGGAGTTGAGAGAAAGGGGGATGTAGTTGGAATGTGAGAGGAAGAATAGGGATGATGTTCCTCTCACATTGACATGGAGGAGAACAAGGTGGAAGGGAAAGACACATGTCAAATGTCTCTCAAAGACTTAAGAGAGAAAGAGGGAGAGACCTTTTCCTCATGAGGACTCTTTGTACAAGTGTCCCATGAGTCACCTTTGACCCTTAGAGGTGGCTTGAAAAGCCCCTTAGGAATAGGGAATGTCTCTTGACTTGGTTGTTGAGAGGACATGTGGTCATAAGACCAAGTCTTATGAGGCCACATAGCCCTTAAGAATAGTACATGTGTGGGTTAGGATAATTACTAATAAATAATTAATAATAATTATTTATTTTAGCCAAGATGATGTGTCAAGTGAGTGGATAGATGAGGTGGACTAGGAGTCTTAGTCATATTTAGGTGATTGTATATTTATTTAAATCACTTTAATAAGACTAATTAGAAGACTTAGGATAGAAGGATAGACTATAGTGAATTCACAAAATAAATTGAATAACTTATTTAATAAATAGAGGAATAATTATTAATTAAATAATAAATATTTAATTAATTTATCAAGTCAATAGTAATTAAATAATAAATATTTAATTAATTTATCAAGTCAATAGTAATTAAATAATAAATATTTAATTAATTTATCAAGTCAATAGTAATTAAATAATAAATATTTAATTAATTAATGAAGCCATTTTTAGGTGTATACATTTTTCCCCTCCTTGAAATAATGTGTTGGTCACATTGTTTCAAAGAAAATTCAAGCATTTTTGCCCTTGCCCCAGACAATGACTTAGATGACCTATGCATGCCCCCTCGAGAGATTGATTGACAAAAAAGATTTTTTAGTTTTTATTATTTTATTTTTTTTATTTTTTTTTCGAGTTGGATAATCAATCTCATGAAATAATGGTAGAAAAGAGTGATGAAAATGGGTTGGAATGGGAGAAAAATGGGTATTAGGGTCCACACACCAAGCACATAGGGTCCACAGGCTATAAATAGGGCTAAAGGGTCCACAATAAGCTCATTGTGCACACTTGTCATTTGGAGATCAGAGTGCGAGAGAGAGAAGAGTAGAGCAGCCAAGATGTTGTTCCCGCTGTCAGATCACCGCTTCGAGAGGGTCAGACGCTTCCAGCGACCACTCGATTTGGGTGAACCGGTAGGTGACTTGATCCTGCTTTGTGATTTCATGATTTGATGCATGTTAGAGTAGAATTTTAGCATGTTTAGGGTGAATTAAATGATAGATTAGGGTAGAAATTTTTTTTGGTTTCAGGTGAAGAATGAATGCGCAGTTTCGGTGCATCAATGCGTAGAAACAATCAACGTTTGCATAGAAAATTAAAAACTTCTACGCATTCATGTAGGAAAATTGTGCATTCATACTATCAAGTTAATAGTAATTAAATAATAAATATTTAATTAATTAATGAAGCCATTTTTAGGTGTATATAGTTTTTAGGCTACATTGTTTCAGAGAAAGGAATTGAAGTTGATCCAGCAAAAGTTAAAGCTATCATGGAGATGCAACCCCCTAAGAACATCAGTCAAATGATAACATTACAAGGGAGAGTACAATCTATTAGACACTTCATATGTCAGCTAGTAGACATATCACAACCTTTCACAAAGACATTACATAAAGGTGTGATCTTTGCATGGAACGAGGAATGTAAAAATAATTTTAATCACATCAAGAAATATCTATAAAATCCTCCTATCTTGATGCCTCCCATTCAAGGGAAGCCTTTGATCTTATATGTCTCTACTACAGATACATCATTGGGGGCATTACTTGCACAGCATGATGAGAACAAGAAGGAAAGAGCTATATACTATATCAGTAGGACATTGGTGGCATATGAAAAGAATTATTCTATGATTGAAAAGGCTTGTCTAGCTGTGATCTTTGCATCATAGAAACTGAGACATTATATGTTGGCTCATACCACACATTTAGTAGCTAATATTGATCCACTAAAATACCTACTAAGCAAAGCTACCCTCACGGGTAGATTAGCCAAATGGGTCATACTCTTAAGTGAATTTGACATTGAATATGTTGAAATAAAAGCTATTAAAGGCCAAGTTATTGCTGATCAATTATCAGATGCACCTTTGTTTGATGACACACCAATGCAAATGGAATTTCCAGATTCCTCTATCATGAATCTTTCTTCTAGAGAATGGCAATTGTTCTTTGATGGCTCCTATACATAGAATGGATCTGGAGCAGGCATCTTGTTTGTCACTCCTCAAGGATACTCCATTCCTAAGGCATTTAGAATCAAATTTACTTGTACAAACAATATTGTTGAATATGAAGCCCTTTTAAATGGTATGAAAATAGCAATTGAGTGGAGGGTAACAGAATTACACATTCATAGAGACTCACAACTTGTAATACACCAAGTCAATGTGTACCAAATGAAAGATGAAAAGCTAGTTCCATACAAGAGAATGGTAGATGATCTAAAGAAATATTTCATATCTATCACATTTGAGAAAATACCTAAAACAAAGAATAAGGATGTTGATGCAATGGAAACATTATCTACTTTATTATAGCAACCTGAACATGAGCTATGCTGTGAGTTCCTGGTGGAAGCACTATCTTATCCTGCATATGACTCCCCTGATACCCATATGATCTGTACTATTGTGGGTCATGATTCATCTCAATATAAAAACCTATTCTCCTATCTCAAATACCAAATCATTCCCAATACCTTTAACCATCATGAAAAGAGATACCTTATCCATAATGCCTCCCGATATGTCATCATTGGTCACAATCTATACAAACAAGGTCTAGATGGTACGCTACTTAGATTTTTAGAATGGGAAGAGTCTCAACATGCATTAGAGGAAGTCCATGATGGTATTTGTGGGTCACACTCAAACGGTTTAACACTAGCCTAAAAACTTATTAGGGCTGGGTACTATTGGCCGACAATGGAGAAAGAGTCTATCAAGTTTGCTAAGAACTGTCAAAAGTGTCAAGTACATGGAAACTTAATCCATGCTCCAGGGAGAGATCTAATTCCCTTCACTACACAATGGCCTTTTCATCAATGGCCATTTGATCTTATAGGATCCATACATCCTCATTCTTCTAATGGGCATACCCACATTATTACAGCTACAGATTATTTCATGAAATGGGTCGAAGAAATCCCTTTAACACAAGAAATTGGAAAACAAATATCTATGTTCATCTTGAACTACATCATATGTCAACATGGTATTCCACATTCTATAGTCACAGACAATGGTGGACAATTTAAGAAGAAAGACTTGGATGATTTATGTGCCAAATTCAAGATTACACAACATTGGTCATCTATCTACTATCCTCAAAGGAATGGACAAGTAGAGGCTTCAAACAAGAATCTATTGAAAATCTTGCACCATACAGTTAATAAAATAGAAGAGACTGGCATCTCATGATCAATCCAGCTCTTTGGGCCTATAGAACAAGTATCAGAACACCTACTAGGACTACATCTTCCGCTTTAGTTTATGGGTCTGAAGTGGTACTACCTATTGAGGTTGAAATCTCATCACTAAGAATCAGAATGCATGGTCTAGTAACTGATGATGACTACAGAGTGTCTAGGTTGCAAGAACTTGAACTACTAGATGAGCATAGACAAGCAGTGTATGATCATCTCAGAGTATATCAGAAGAGAATGTCTAGAGGCTACAACAAGAAAGTCAGACACAGAGAATTTCAAGTTGGCGATCTAGTCTTGAGAGAGAATCCTAAAAATCAATCACATAGAGAGTGCAAGGGGAAGTTTGAACCCAATTGGCTAGGTCCCTTTGTTATCACTGCTACTTTTAGCTCTGGTGCCTATCAACTCTCAACAACTGAAGGAGAACAACTCCAAGAACCAATCAATGTTCTCCATTTGAAGAAATTCTACGCCTAAGGCATTCAGTCTATGGTAAAATGTCTTGAAAAATTTATAAAAATTGGAAAAAGTCCTGAAAAAATAAACATCTTGGTGAAAACCTAGCAATAGGCACCTTGATGATTCACAAAAAAATTTAAAAAGGTCAAAAGTACAAAAAATTTGGAAAAATGAAAAATACAAAAAAATGAGAAAAAGAAAAGTGCCTTGGTGAAAACCTGGAAACAGGTGCCTTGGTAGCAAAAATAGAATCTCTGCCAAGATGGTGAAAACTTGGCAAACAGGTGCCACTTGTTTCAAAATGCTCCATCTATCAGCACAATCCTGGTCTTTCCCAGCATTCAGTCTTGCTTTAGTTTGTAAATATATCCCAGTTTGTTTACGCATTCCAATTTTCAATAAGTCGATTGGTACACCAATTGGCTCATGCGTTTGTATCCTATCAATGCCTAACACTTGGGGGCAATCAATGTCATATCCTATGGTCTCCAGTATACCTCAGATGAGTCATGTCCAGTTAGAGTCCTTTGAAGCTTCATCTGAGTCAGTTTGTCCATCTCCTCTCTAGAAAGGGATTTTGCATCTACAACAACACAATCAAACATCAACACAAAATGAAAATAATATGTGCTTCATGCTTTTATCTCCTTGTATGCTTACTGATTCACATTGAGATTTTTGCATATTTTGTTCCCATGAGCTCTTCGATGATGTCCTTTACAGGATTTAGAGAGTGATGACTGGGGGCATAATCTTTTCTTTGTTTTCTTCTTGTATGTGAAAATCTAACAACTTTGGAAATTCTGGATTGAAATGGTATCCGTCTGTCAGAGCCTCTATCTTGAATTGGATGGCCATGTGTACCTTGACCATTGATACCCAAAAAATTCAAAGAAGTTTGATCTAACTATTTCCTTTTTGAGTAAGTTCTTTCTCCTACTGTGAAACGCGATCTTTCCTAAGGATGTGAATGATAAAGGGTCACTACAGGTAATTCACACTGGATTTAGGATGATCTCTTGATTGCTTGATTTTTTTGTTACACAAGGCATATTCTGGTCATCACGATGTTGATGTTATGATGCTTATACAAATTGCAATATTAAAATGGATATGATATTCAGGTCATCCTGGTGTTTGTGCCTTGGTGCCTATATCTACTCCGACATTCTGAAATAAAATCAATATTCATATGTCCATGGTTATCTAACCAGTGGGCATTGTATTGATTCTTGCACATACAAATCAATATTCATATGTTTATAGTTTCCTAACTAGTGGGCATTGTATTGATTTATCCAGTTACCTAAAAATTTCAATGATGAGAACAAATCGACACATGATCAGTGACTAGGTCCTAGGTTTGCATTTCATTCTGCATTTCATTTTGCACTTTGCATGATCTCACAAATTGCTTGAACACATAAATGATTCTTCAAAAAAAAAAATGCTAAACATGACTACAAGAGTTGAATTTTACATGAAGGTCTATCCAACGAAATAGCAAGTATAATCCTTTTTCGGGATCAAAATCAAAATCTGAGATCGTTTATATTGTCAACTGCTTGCACAATCAACCTTCAATCATCACAGAAATCTAGTATTCAACTTAACTATCTTACATCAAACCATCAAAATTTCAACTTGGTCAACCATGGTCAACTCATGGTCAAACCTAGTCAAACTTGGTCTTCTAGACCTCTAAAATGATGCAGAATGCATTCTCAAACGTGTACAATCACTTCTCAAATCAATTAACATGCTTCTAAACTATTCAAAGCTAACTTTTCTTATCAGATTTCAATTTTCATCCTGAAGGGGGCATGGTAGTGCACATCAATCAAATATGTAAATCAATATCTTTCTCTCGGTGATTAAGGCAACAACCATGTCTAGTTGTTGATTCATCAAAAGTCCTCGTCACTTGGGGAAAATCTTTCATTTCTTGGGGCATATCAGATTCATCGAGATCCATATCAATCTAGTATCCTAATCCTTAATCTTGTAAACTATATTAGCTTTTTCGTAACCATCGGTTCAGTCGTGTTCTTTCCTTGGTTCTTCGTAACTGAAGGATTCAGATGTGATACCAATATTAATTCCTGGTTATCCTGGACCTGGGTTAGGTCACTCACTTCTTCGTAATCATAAGGTTTAGAATCAGCCATTTTGACACTTCTTTGTAATCACCAGTTCATTGTTGATATAGCTAGCATCATCTCGATTCATGGTCATCCTGGACCTAGGTCGGCATCTTTTTTTCCAATCTTTCAATCAGTTTCTGTCTCAGAATCAATTCATCTTTCAAATCAATCTCAACATCTTTATCATACATAGATTATTCTTGAACCACTACGCTTCACACAGTAATTCAAAGAGGGGCAAAATGTAATACCCCAAAAATGGGCTATAGGTTCATTAACCTCCTATATCGACACATCGAATGAAATTGATACAAAAGTTCTAACCTAAGGCACATCTTCACATCGAAATCCTATTTGATTTTATCTTAATTCTGCATCAGGAAATATTTCCTAAATATTCCTAATTTATCTAATTGTCTTTAATTAAATGTTATTTGGTGATAAATGTTATTATTTATCCTAAAGTTGATTAATTGAATATGATGAATATTTAATTAATTAATTTAATTCTGCCACTTAATTATTTAATTAGATTTAATTACATTTATTCCTAATTAATATTATTTTTATTTTGACAATAAATCAAAATTCCTACAAACAATCAATTGGATATTTATTTAATTGATTTAAAATCAAAGTTGTCAAATTTAATTATTTAATTGGAATAAAGTTTGATTTAATAATTGATTAACCCATAAATCAATTGTTTTAATTCAAAATCAATTAAGTGGAAAATAAATCACTTTATTTATTAAATTAATTCATATTAAATCATGCACAATCACAAAAGCAATCAACTTTAAAACAATTGCTAATTTCAATTTGTAAACTTTCTAAAACTCAACATCTGATGATGAGTTAAAAAAAGAGAACTAAAGCTCTATTTTTAGATAAAAACTACTTTTGCATGATTTTATGAATTAAATATTCTTAATTTCTTGTTAACTCAAAAATCAACCTGAGTTTATCAAGAGTGATTTATGGCTTTTCTCTTGCATCCTCAAAGCCCTGGATTTCTATAAAATCAAGGCTCAGCTCTTCACAATCAAGGACCTCGAAATTGCATCCTCACTCTGGCGAATTCGTGACTGAAGAATCAATATTTTGCGAATCAAGGCTATTGTGAGATTTTCATTTATTGTTTTGAGCATTCATAGTTTCATATCATAGATTTTATATGCATTCATAGCATTTCTTAGATTAAATCTGCATTCAAACTCAATTTCATACATTATAGCTTAGATTCATATAGTTTCTCATTCTTATTGCATAGAAAATACAAAAATATAGATTAATTTGCATTCATATTTCATTGTTTTCATCATCTTAAATCATTCACTTAGGTGTTGCATTGTCACTGATCTTGATTTCAATCTGAGAAAATCATACTTGCACCTACTAGAAGGCAGTAAATCTCTTGGTTAGCATAGTTTCAATTACTTGTAGATTTTGGTTTTTGCTAACCTCTAATGTTTTACTAAAGTGTTGTGTCTACAGCTAGGTACAAAATTCACACACACACTTATATTTATACGCATATACAAAATAAACAACTAGGTCAGCCCTTAAACCTATTACATGCAATGCTTCCAAATGAATTGGATTAAGCGTGTTTACAACCAAACATATATACATGTCAGCAACCAAATTATAATAGGCACATAGCCTTCACATTATTAGAATATAGTCACAACTCAAAATGATAACTGTCGGCTGCTTATTTTGTTCTTCACTAGCACACACTAGTTATGCAACTTCAACTGACTGTATCTTTTTCATCATTGCATATCTGATTATGCGCTCATAGACTAAGCATGAATATAGTCTAACTAACTTAACTTCCAGGGCACACACCATAACTTGGTTGTACGCACATGCACTGATGCTCTGAGCTATAGGAACTCTGTACACTATCCAGTCTTCAACACTTAACCAATTTCTGATCTTCTCATCAAGTCCGTTGACTCCAAACTGCTATATGACTTTGTTGCCATAATGACAACACTATATTAAGTCATATCCATTAGTATAGCCAACTTGCCAACAGTTCATTAGTTGGTATTCCTCCTCATCTTCACTCTCATCTTGTGTCATCACACATTAAGGATATTCTTCAATTACTTGGAAAAAAGGATTGAGATTTTCCTCTTCCCCTTGAGGACTATGATGATTTGATGTGTTCCCCTCTTCACAATTGACTTGTCTCCTTACTCTCTCAAGGAAATCCCTATGACCTGTGAATATCATATTTGATTCTTCACCTTTTTTCTTGCTTGGATTCCTTTTGGAGCTCAATTGGGTGAATTTATGGTGTCCTTTGCTTAGTGATCTCCTTCCCAACATTCAGAAAATATGCCAGGTGTGATCTTTTTTTTGAACAAAATCAAGATCTTCTTTGAAGATAGTAGAGTCACCACCTCCTTGTGGAGTAAATGGATTATTTTTCAAAGGTCTAAGTTCTTCACTCCAGTAGAGTACACCTTAAATCAGATTTGCAAAAATAAATCTAGAACTTCTGCAACCAACTTCGTAAAGGATCAAAATATCCAAAGAGAAGCAATGTACTTTAAGGAATGTCAAACCTCCTCAAAATCACAAAATCAAAAATATAAAAATATTTTAACAACAACATGTTGGAATTAGGAGAGATAGGTACTAAGAGGGGAGGGGTGAATCAGAGCCTTCAAAATTTTACTTGTAAAACCTTTCAGATCTATAACTATGTATTGTGATAACTGATCAAAATAACTTCAATCTAATTGCATAAATCAATCATCTAGTTAACTTAAGAAAGTAAACAACATGAAATCAATATGAAAATCACATAAAAAAAGTATTTTGGTAACGCAGAAACTCTTGTAAGAAGGTAAAAACTGCGGTGGGGATGACACCCACGAATTCTTCACTACTGCAGATAGAAAAGGTTTGCCTCTTAAGGCTACAAGTTTTGATCACTTTTGGTGATCTTACCCTATTAGGAGTAACATATTAGATCAGCTAGATCTACCTAGTTATAGGATTTTGACAACACTAATGAAGTGTGTACTTGGTTAAGAGATTTACATAAGACTGTTAAGTCTACTCTGTTAAGAGATTTTATCAAAAACTCTACTACAATTGTTAGAAAGTAATAGGCAATTATTTACTAGTTGACAACTCAATTGTCTGAAACAAATTAATAAATGCTCATAAAATATCACCTTGACTGTGATGAATCTCTACTCTGTTCTTCTCGGTAGCCTTCTCTGATTCAACTCAATCTGGTATCCTTTGTACTCTGTTCTGCTCTATAAACTGATTGACTTGAAGTAAGGCAATGGCTTCAAGTGCTTCATGATTCATATATATCAATTCACTAACCCTCATAAAATGATGCGAATATACAAAATATATAGTGTTCTACTTTTCCCACTTCAACAAAAATTAGGTTACAAAAATAATCATAACCCTAAGATCTACGGTGCAAAATTAACCTAGATCAACTATTACAATAAGATAAACATTACATTTAATGAGTATCTTTTACAATAAATGCTCCTCGATCTTGGTAAACCATTTTATGATCTATTGTAACCATTTGCATAGAAGAATGTGCCATTTTAGATTATTATGCCATTTTCTTTGATCATTAGTAAACACTGTATAAACTGCTCAGTGTATACTATGATGCTCAGTGTTTACTGTTCATCGGTGTCAGTGTCGCTGGTGCTCGATAAACTATGTGATGCTCAGTGTAAAGGCTTTACTAAGTGCTCTGTCTTACTTTTGGTTACCGACCAGCTCAATATAAGTGACCGACTGACCTGTTTAATATCCTTTGATACTAATGACAACCTTAAATGCTCAATAGAGATTAACAATCTCCCCCTTTGGCATTAGTATCAAAACTTCGAATGTATATAGAAAAATGTTTCTATATATTCCTTATGTCTCTGCCATATACATATCCACAACAAAAAAAATTCTAAGTACAAAGTACTCCCCCTTGATGCATGCTCCTGGTAATATGTACATATCAAAGTATACTTATTTGGCATATACATGTTTTCCCCCTTTTTGATAATAATGCCAAATACAAAAAAAAAAAATGTATACTTACATCTTATCAAAAATGTGTTGATGGGTTTTCTTTATAGACTCCAAGAGGTTGTCCCACACTTCTTTCAAGTTGGTAAGAGCAATATGCTCAAGACCAACTTGTGCATGCATGTCAAAGATATTATCTAACACCAAAATCTCTGGTGTTGCTACAAGTTGTTCAACTTTGATTTGCTCTTCTTGTTTTCTTAGATCTGCTATCAACTACTGGAGTTCTTGAACTTGGTGAATATGCTTTAAGAAAGCACTTAGCTCGGTTATAGCTTCTTGTGTACTCAACTTTATTTCTACTTCTAAACCTTTTATCTTTTCACTAACTTCTTCAGTGAAGGTGTCAGAAGTACTAAGCTTGATAAAAAAAATTGACAGATTATCTGGGTGATAGATTTTACCTCGATAATGACCTCAGATAATTTTACCTTTTTAAGTGCCACTTATGTGCTAATCATTTCTGCCGATTTGTCTTGAATCTTTGATTTTTCCCTTTCTTCTATTCTTTTGTCTGCATCTATATTAGGGGCATTGATTTTGTCGGTGAGTGTAGCAAGTTGATCTATGATGGGAGTATTCTCATCAATATTTGTCTCTGATACTATCTGTTGCAGAATATCCCTCACATCATGTAACACTTCTTTTCATTTGTGTTCTTTCCTTAACTTTTCTTGTGCCACTTTCCTTGAACATAGCTCCCCATATCTACTTAGTTCCTCAGGGCTTAGGGTTCTCAAGTCACATTCTGGTATAATTATGACTTCATCAATGGTGACCGGCCCTTTTTCTTTCTTCTTCTTCTTCTTTTATGCAAGAGGTGACTTCTTCTCACTAATAACAATAGCTGTATCCTTCCCAATTGACACCATATCTTCCTTCTTCTACTCCTCGGTAGATGGTGTGGGAGTCTTGGTTGTAGTGTCAGGTGGGTTCACCTTGGTTGACTTTGTTTCTTCTGGTTCCTTTGTTTCTATAGACTGTGCCTCTATTTTGGTAGGCTCATTTGTATTTTTAGGTTACTCAGGTGCTTGTATCCTAGTTCTATCTTTATTTTGCTTGGGATGAGAAGCATCAGGTTGTACTTGTGAAATTATTTCAACTACCTTTGTAAGTATAGGAAGCTCACCTGGTAGAGATGTGAACACACTATTAGTGTCGCGTGCTTCATCTTTGTTTGGTGCAATAGTCACATCTTCATCATCCTTATCATCAGGATCATCATTAGTGATGTCCTTAATGAGTACATTGTCATCGATTTTCTTCTGCAAGTGGATCTTTACTTGATCTGGTGCATCCTGTGAAATTCTTATTTCTTCCTTTTGTTTGGTGATATCAATTACCTCAGTAACTGATATACCAGTGTCCTTTAATTTCTTTCCCTTGTCATTGTCAATGTATATACCTTTACCTTTTGATCTGTGTCTCTTCTTAGACAATTTCAGGAATGCTTCCTGTTCAACTTTCTCTTCTGCTTTCAAAATTGATGTCCATAGAGAATCACATGTGACATCCATATCAGCCACATTCTCATCCATTATCTACATAGCTCTATTCTTGACTAGAAATCTTGCTTGGTACTTTGTCAAGTATTCACTTACAACATCATAGCTGAAGTGTGAGGCTGCACGAACTGATGATTGTTCTCTTTTCCTTTTCTTAGTATCTAGTGCAATAGCCCATCTCTCGTTTATTTTGTCATCTAGTTCCTTTGGTAATTGACATGTGAATTCCATTGGTACTCTCTTGAATTTAATCATCATCTAGATGATAGCATGTTCTAGTTTTGTCTTGTCCTCAATTGACATTTTGTTAAATTTGCCTATGCCTGGATCTGCAAGATTTCCATTTTCAATTATTTCTTCTATTGTACTTTCCCTATTACAAATTATCTTGAATTGATTAGGATCATTTTTAGTGTCAGTCTCCTCTATATCTTCTTTACTTCTTATGTATTTCCTCTTTTTCTTCAGTGTCTCAGCTACTTCTTGTTCTTTCTCTTTATGTATTTCTTCATCGGTGTAGCTACTCTTCTTTTTGCTACTTTTACTGCTTCTTCTTTCTTAGTAGGTTGTGCTGCAGTTGACAAACATGTCTTCATTCCTTCAGGTTCTGGTAACTGCATTTCCTGTTTAATATTGGTGGGAGGAACTAGTGTGGGATCCTTTTCTTTGTCTGACACGGTCTCCTCGCTATCATAGGGCTTGTCAGCCAATTGTAACTGACCTTCAGTTGTTTCTTTAACTGGTGACTCCTCAAATGATATTGATGTATTTCCATATCGTATTGCGAGATCTTTTCTCATTTTCTTCACCCTTCTAGACATTTTTCCGATCTCTATGTCTATAGTGATTCGTGACTTAGCTTCCTCATATTTGCCAAACCTAGTGGCATTGATGTCTATTGGTAATGCCAGCAATGCATTAATAGATTTCAAAGTGAAATCATAGTTCATTTCATATCCCATTGGTGCCAGCCATTTTGTTCTCGATTCTATTGCCTTTATCATAGAGTGGTCTGTGCTAACTACAAAACATATGTCATCTTCAAATTTACTCACTAATTCCCTTGGAATTCTACTCCTTTGATGCATTTTTGTCTGAAATTCTTTGAAATATGCATCAAATTCCTTATTCGGATTGTCTCCTAGACTTTTCATCATTTCACCAATTTGTGCAGTTATCCGTTTATCGGATTGCCAATTTACTTTACCGATACCAGGTACATATTTTTGCAAATAGAAAAATGTACAGACAAATAGTGATCCATACTTACATGTGTTGGACTTCTTTGATCTTATTGTCTTCATATTATCTTGCAGTTGGTGTAGTAGCAGTTTAGCAAGATCTACCTGGTGATCTTTCTTCACAATTTTATATGCCATGTCCACAACGCTGCAGGGTACACTATTTAGTCTGCTAGATTGAAATATCTTGTACCCAATGACATGAGCTGCAAATTTTACCATTGGGTCTTTGATGGTTGAGATTTTCAGTGCCCTACCATCCCATTGAGCTCTAGTGTTCTTTTCAATTTCGGGATGAGACAAACTTTGAAAGGCTTTTGCTTTGTCAGTTGTAGGGTACCTAGAAACCCTACTGATAATCTTCTTTGTGACCTCAACAGGTTTGTCCAGCCAGAATTTCCCATCATGAAATCTGCTCAATACAATTCTTATCCAATCAGTTTTGAAAGATTGCGGGTAGTGCATGATGCATGATAACCCTGAGTTCTCAATCTTCTCATAGCCATATTTTAACTTTCCATCTGGTCCACGAACTTGTTGATAAGCAGCAATGGTCTCAAAATCACCTACTTCTCTAATTTTGCAGTGAATATAGGCCCTAACATCTTCTGTTAACAAAACTCTATCTGGAATACTCAAAAATGCACCCATATCCTCTGTTTGTGCTACAACCTTGGGATGTGGTTTGAATTTGGCCTCAGTGAAATTAGCCCTAACAATTAATTCTACTTCCTCCTCAATGTTTTTTGATTTGCTTGTAGTCGATGTTGATGCCATAAATTGTTTCTAGGGTTTCAGCAAGCAATAGATAATCAGTGTTTGGTAGTAAATGAACTTACTCGATATCGTCAAAGAATTTTTGTCGGTTTGATCTACAGTAGCTTTGAATCTTTTCTGGAAAATCTTTAGCTCAAACTCTTCTCTGTAAAATCTCTATTCTTCGAAATTGCAATGTAACAATGAACTCTGTTTCATGCGTATTTATAGACTTTTTGATATTCCCACTCAAAATTTGGTGCATTAAATGTGTGACCTAACTTTTGGTATGAAACAGTTGTCAGCTCAATAATGTCTATAATTTCCTTTTCTTAGTTAACATAGAATTTCTTCATTGGTTTGCACTGTTGTCGGTTAACCTTGTATAGTGATTACCGACGGGTAATCAACTCTCGTTTCTTCTTTTACCAACTATGTGACATTTGCAAACTCACAACACATAAACCATAGTGCATCTTTATTCATGCAGATTTGGTATTTGTACATCATATATAAGGAACTGTATGTAAAATGTGATCATTTAAAAATGTCAGTTCCATACATACCTTTGTCATCTTAAGTGGAGGTACCAATGTCACCCAATCCAGTGGATGAGGTTTCACCGACAGTGTTACTTGACTCAGCATTTTCATTAGATGCCTTCTTCCACATTGTGTTCCTTAACTTCATAATTTTTGCAATGTTATATCCACTCTCAAATATATGGTTTTCATCTGGTGCTTGATCTCTGTAGTTCTTACTTAAATGACTGACCTTATGATAGTGCATAAATGCCATTCCTGCATTGTCCAGTTTTTTATTTGTCCAATCTGACTCTTTCTGTAACAGTTTGTTGCAATATGTCCATACCGACCACATACAGCACAATTAGTCCATGTATTATAATCCCAAACATATGAGTTACCTTGTCTCTTTGGTTGATATGGCTTTTGTTGTAGTTTCTCTTTAGGTGTCCAAAGTTGTTTCATTTTTGCCTTGCAGTCCCTTGCAGTGTGTCCATGCTTATTACAAGTATAGCATATTTTATCCTCAGTAGTATTATTAGCAATCTCATTCTTCTTAGCTCTGCATTCATAAGCTGGATGTCCAAACTTACCACAGTAATAACAATATTCATTGAATTTAGGAATGACAAGAGGTTTACCTTGTGCTTTGCTTCTACACACATTAGATGTATGTCCTAGTTTTCCACAGTGATAACATGTCAACACTTTAGGTTTCTGACTTTGATTGTTGTTAACTTTTTTAGCTTATTGTGATGATTCTCCTTCACCGGTGTAGCCTATACCGGCTCTACTTCTGAATCTTCTTTGATTAGTCAGAAAATCATCAATCTTTTTAGAACTATCCTCAGCTATCTTCATCATTTCATTGTGTTGCTTTTGTATCTTTATTTCATTTCTTAATTTTTCATTATCTTCTCTGAGTATTGCAACATCTTCAAGTCTTCTTGATAATTCTCCATTTACTCATTTCATTACTTGATTAACTATCATCATCTGATTTGATACTTGGAAGTGATGATCAGTGAGTCTTTGTATTTCACTTTCTTTTGCTTGGAGTTTTTCAGTCATCAGTCTTCGGTCTTCAATAGCCAAATTCTAATCTTGTTCAGCTTGTCTAGCATTGTTCATGATTTCCACCATTCTCACCATCTGAGATTCATGACCAATTTGAAGTGCTTTCACTTGCTCAGATAGATGTTGATTCTTTTCAGACAAGTCAAAGATTATGCTTTCAGATCCGTCATAGATGCTTCCAGAGCTTGATCCAATATGATCAAATATTTCATCAATAGGCTCTTCATGATAACTGATTTCATTCTGCAGAATTGCAAGGTTCTTTCTTTCAACCAGTAATTTCTTTAGTTCTTCCTTGGCTTGTTTATACTATTCCATAAACATCTATATTTGTATCTTCTGATTCTCAATAGTCTTGTCAAGTTTGTATCTCTCCATGACTTAGATCTTTACCCTTCAGTGGTTAGACTGTTCAACAAGAGAACTGAGCTCTGATACCAATTTTTGGAATTAGGAGAGATAGGTACTAAGAGGGGAGGGGTGAATCAGTGCCTTCAAAATTTTACTTGTAAAACCTTTCAAATCTATAACTATGTACTGTGATAACCAATCAAAATAACTTCAATCTAATTGCATAAATCAATCATCTACTTAACTTGAGAAAGTAAACAACATGAAATCAATATGATAATCACATAACACAAGTATTTTGGTAATGCCGAAACCCTTGTAAGAAGGTAAAAACTACGGTGGGGATGACACCCACAAATTCTTCACTACTGCAGATAGAAAAGGTTTTCCTGTTAAGGCTACAAGTTTTGATCACTTCTGGTGATCTTACCCTATTAGGAGTAACATATTAGATCAGCTAGATCTACCTAGTTATAGGATTTTGACAACACTAATGAAGTGTGTACTTGGTTAAGAGATTTACATAAGCGTGTTAAGTCTACTCTGTTAAGAGATTTTATCAAAAACTCTACTACAATTGTCAGAAAGTAATAGGCAATTATTTGCTAGTTGACAACTCAATTGTCTGAAATAGATCAATAAATGCTCATAAAATATCACCTTAACTATGATGAATCTCTGCTCTGTTCTGCTTGATAGCCTTCTCTGATTCTGCTCAATCTGATATCCTCTGTACTCTGTTTTGCTCTATAAACTAATTGAACTGAAGTTATGAAATGGTTTCAAGTGCTCCGTGATTCATATATATTAGTTACTAACCCTCATAAAATGATGCTAACATAAAATTTATATAGTGTTCTTCTTTTTCTGCTTTAGGAAAAATTAGGTTACAAAAATAATCATAACCCTAAGATCTTGTTAGAAATAGGGAATACTAAGAGGGGGGGTGAATCAGTATTCTACAAACTCTATCTTTTGCCCAATTATGGATATAATAGATTATATTTACACATGCATAACATAAGAAGCTAAACAACATGCATAGCAATAAAACTAAAGAACTCATAACACATGATTTGTTCTCGAGGAAACCCTGGCCAATGGAAAACCCTGGTGGGGATGGTACCCACAAAGATCCACTAATCAAAAGTATCCTGTTAAGGATGTTGACCTTGTTAGGAGTCTATTACAAACATATAGTGTATCAGTCCTGATTAAGGGACTATAGGCCTTGTTAGAAGCCTCAACCCTGTTAGGAGTTGGTGGAACAAAATGTGATTACTAGCTAAGCCCACTGCCCAAACAAGTAATGTAAAATATACACTGATTAAAAAATAGGTCAAGGTACATAACCTTATACTACTTGCATCAATATCTCTTCACTAATCTTTCACTATCGCTATTACATATGCTTCATATACTTCACATCATACTTCTACAATTACTTGTTGCTTGTTACAATTACAACTATTTCTTCACTTTACAATTACAATTAAATTTACATATATACCAATAGATTTATCCAAGATTAAACATCTAATATGTCATCCCTTTATATTGTTAAGACATTATTTTGATAAACAAAATAATCCCTTAACTCTTTACCAATTCTGCCTTCATATTTTGTCATGTCAGCTTCACATTGTCTTCGGTAAAACTATCATAACTTCTTTCATACAAGCCATATTGACTTGCGCTCTGAGATGGGTCATCATTAGTCACCATAGAGTCTATTTTCAAGTTTGCAAGCATTGAACTCACTCCAGTCAATGTCACAAACAAAAATTGTGTCTGGGTACACTGGTAAAAATATTGTCTCGTACTTAGACAAATATGCAATGCGCTCTGTCATACTTGCTCTCTAACTTGTGTGATCTTCATGTGGATCATATGTTTCCATAATGAAAACATCTATGTAATCAAATCAGCTCAATTGCCAACAATCTCCCCCTTTGTCATTGGTGGCAACATATGAGAAAATTGGCTAAGTGTGCAACTCCAAAATCTCAAAAATTGACAAAATTATGGCCATAGTATAACATATATATACTATCCTTATAACTCCTCAAAAATCTTATCTATCATACAATAATCCCCCTAAGAGTATCAACTCTTACCATATATTATCAATTTTCTACTAAATATCTCTCCCCCTTTGACAACAATGACAAAATAATGGTAGGGAGGGCTACAAAATTGTATCACAAAAAGAGTTATACCTCAATTTATTTATTGCAAAGCAAGTAGGCTTGCAACACAATCTACAAAATCTATCTTCATGTTTTCTATCTCCTTTTCCCATGACTTCTTAATGGAATCTGCCACATTGAGTAGTGCGCTCAGTCCATAAGATGCTATTTGACAAGCTTGGATGTTTTCAAAGTTGAATTTCCGAAAAGATGTCTTAGCTATAAGACAATCTTCCAACTGTTCTTCAATAACACTTAACTTCATAGAAACATGCTCTCTCAGAAGAGTATATCTCCTTAACTTCCTATCTTTCTCATCTTGTATAATTCTAATTTCATCAAAAAGTTCCTAACTTTCTTTTCAACATCACTGACCTTTGCATTAGGGTTAGATAGAAGGTTTGTTTCATTCAGAATCTCTACTTCCTTCAATTTTATCTTTTGATCTTCCTCAGCTGTCAAAGTCTCTAATTTTGTACATTGTATGTACAAAGCTTTTCCTATCTCCAAATGTTTCCTCAAATCTTTGATACAAATATCAAGAGTATTGATATCATTGTTGATGTACTAACTGATGTTTAACAACATTCTAGCCTCATAGTCTACCTGAGCTTTCACTTTTGCAATATCAGCTAGGTTAGTGAACTCATCATCAAAAGTGCTCATCACTTTCTTTACCTTGTCCATAGGGTCTTCTTCTACAATCTGTGTGGTCACAATACTTTGTAGCTTTTTAGTTAGGTCCTTCAAACATCCTTCTAGACTTTTAACTTTCTTATTCTTCCCAATGATTTTGTTCAAAGATGTGATCAATTCTATATGATCATCATCATCCACTTATTTTCCCAAATCCTCAAACAAAGATCTAGTTTGCTTCTTCTTTCCAGTCTCAAGAGTAAGACTGATTTCTTCTTTAGAGGGTACAAATGCTTGTACTTCTGATACTTTTGGTTCTTCAATAATAAATTGGGTTTGCTCTGCTTCTACAGTTCTATCTGGTTCATCAAGAGCTGAATTGTCAACAATGTTCTCTAGATTCTTGAATACATTATCATTAGTATCCAAGGTGATCCTTGTACCTTCAACATTCATAGATTCTCTTTAGTGTTTATAGCTAGTGGAGAGGGAATATCCTCTTGTTCTGCTTGCTTTGCTGCAACTGATATCTCTCCAACAATTTCTGCCATAACTTTGATTATTGCTTGTTCAGTCTCTGTATTCACTTGTTCATATTGTCCTGCCATGATCTGAATGGTTCTCATTTTTGTCCTTAAATGGGTGCTAAGGGGCTTCAAAATTTGTTTCAGATGTTCATCATCTCTTACATCACATAGTTTCTTCACAAGATTCTCTCTGATAGATTTGTCTTCTTCTTGTGCTCTCAACTTCCTGTTAGCAAGTTTCTTCAATAAGTCATCGGGTATCTTTCCCTAAATAGAGTCAAAACTCTTATTAGCCAGAATCAAATGCTTGACCACTGCATTTTCAAGATTCAATTTATTAGAATAGTCATAAAGGTCATAGTACTTATTCATTTTAGTGAATTCTCCATCTTTTATAATTTCTTCATTCACTCTCTCAACTCTAGGTTTCCATGCTTTCTTCTTCATAGAAGTGTCATCATCTTTAATTTCTGCAATTTTCCTAGGTACTGGTGGCACCAAAGTTTTCTGCCTCTTACCAGGTCCAGTAGCTATTTCTTTCACTCTCTTTCTTAGTGTGGAGGAGGAGGGTCTAGTAGGTTTGCTTGTTACTTGTTCCTTCTCAAGTTCCTCTACTTTCACCTTGACTGGTGCTGCACTAGATGATAAGGGAGGTACAGATAAAATCTCTTTCTATCCAATATCTCTGATTGTTGTTGTTATCTACTTTACCACTAAGAATTCTCTCTCTGTCATTCTTGTATCCTTCAATATTTCCTTAATAGTTCTCTCAACTCTTTTCTTAGACTGTTTCTCCTCAAGTATAGCCTTTGCGGAGTTGAAATTTTTCTCATAAGTTCCAAATTTGTTACTGTGGGTGTCAACCTTGCACTTAAGTAGCCTGTTCACATATTCTTCTATCTCAGTTTTAGATATTTCATAGCCAAGAGGGTCTATGAACTCAATTCTAGGTTCAACTACTTCAATGTATGTAAAGTCAGTGTCAACCATAAAACATATTTCATTCTTGTATTTCTCCACAAGAGACTGTGGAATCCTTGATCTACTAGACACAATATTCTAAAATGTCTTAATAACAAGTACTGCACTCTCATTAACACTATCAATAACATTCTTTCTGTATACTACATTAATCCTTTCCATTTTATTTTGTCCATCATTCCAATCATTTCCTATGGTGTAAGGAAATCTCCTCAAAAGATGAAAAAACATGTAAGTGATCAAAGATGAAAATCTAAATTGTGCATACTTTGTCTTCTTAATCTTCTCCGAGTTCTCAAACAATTGAATCCTCAGAATTTCACACATATCAACTGGGACTTTGTCAACACACATCAAATAAGCTATGTGTACCATTCTAGCTACCATGTCATCTTCTCTTGAATTTGCACAAAACTTGGTTGTTAGGATCTTGCATAGGTATATAACACCATGTTGTTGGACCTTACTAATTACAATTCCTTTGCCATTATAGGATGAATTAGTGTTATCAATGACTATTTTTCTCATGTTCTTCTCATTTAAAGGAATAGCTCTAGATTTAGATAGTCCAGTGACTTCATGAATCAAATCAATTGTAATGTCTATTACTCTATCTTCTAGCCAAAACTTCCCATTATGAATTCTGCTAAGGATTATCTTAGTGCATTACTCATTATCAAACTCATACTGTAATGCATACTTAACAATCTCATTATCTTTCAAATGATCATATCCTTGTTTCAATGACATGTCCTGGTTGTAAATCTTCTCATACTCACTTGTAAAATCACTATCACTGATGGTTTCTAACTTGCATCCCAGATAACTTCTTACATTTTCTAAATGTAAAACTCCATTTGGTATGGATGATAAAGCTAACTTAGGGTCTTCTTCTAGAGGTTCAACTGGTTCCCTCCTCATTCTAGGTCTATTTTTATCTCTAAATTGTGAATTAAAGATACATCCATGATTACTTCCAATTCCTTTTACCAATTCATAGATCTGTCAAGTAAAATACCTTGATTTCACAAATTTAGGGCTTGCATAGATTCGGCGCTCAAATCCTTCACCAAATCATTGCAAAAAGCTTCCAATCACTGCTCTTTGATCTCCTTATCACTTGTGTTCACTTTAATGATAAAATAACATCAATCATAATCTTTTATTACTTCAATCATAACATAAGAAGCTAAACAACATGCATAGCAATAACATAAGAAGCTAAACAACATGCATAGCAATAAAACTAAAGAACTCATAACACATGATTTGTTCTCGAGGAAACCCTGGCCAATGGAAAACCCTGGTGGGGATGGTACCCATAAAGATCCACTAATCAAAAGTATCATGTTAAGGATGTTGACCTTGTTAGGAGTCTATTACAAACATATAGTGTATCAGTCCCGATTAAGGGACTATAGGCCTTGTTAGAAGCCTCAACCCTGTTAGGAGTTGGTGGAACAAAATGTGATTACCAACTGAGCCCACTGCCCAAACAAGTAATGTACAATATACACTAATTACAAAATAGGTCAAGGTACATGACCTTATACTACTTGCATCAATATCTCTTCGCTGATCTTTCACTATTGCTATTACATATGCTTCATATACTTCGCATCATACTTCTACAATTACTTGTTGCTTGTTACAATTACAACTATTTCTTCACTTTACAATTACAATTACATTTACATATATACCAATATCTTTATCCAAGAGTAAACATCTAAGATGTCATCCCTTTATATTTTTAAGACATTATTTTGATAAACAAAATAATCCCTTAACTCTTTACCAATTTTGCCTTCATATTTTGTCCTGTCGACTTCACACTGTCTTCGGTAAAACTATCATAACTTCTTCCGTACATGTCGTACTAACTTGCGCTCTGAGATGGGTCATCATTAGTCACCATAGAGTCTATTTTCAAGTGCACAAGCACTGACCTCACTCCAATCAATGTCACAAACAAAAATTATGTCCGGGTACACTGGTAAAAATATTATCTCATACTTAGACAAATATGCAATGAGCTCTGTCATACTTGCTCTCTGACTTGTGCGATCTTCATGTGGATCATATGTTTCCATAATGACAACATCTATGCAATCAACTCAGCCAAATTGCCAATAGATCTACGGTGCAAAATTAACCTAGATCAACTATTATAATAAGATAAACATTACATTTAATGAGTATCTTTTACAATAAATGTTCCTCGATCTTGGTAAACCATTTTACAATCTATTGTAACCGTTTTCATAGAAGAATGTGCCATTTTCGATTACTATGCCATTTTCTATGATCATCGGTAAACATTGTATAAATTGCTCGGTGTATACTATGATGCTCGGTGTTTACTATCTGTCAGTGTCGATGTCGCTGGTGCTCAATAAACTGTGTGATGCTCGGTGTAAAGGCTTTACCAACTGCTCTATCTTACTTTTGGTTACCGACCAACTCAATATAAGTGATCGACCGACCTGTTTAATATCCTTTGATACTAATGACAACCTTAAATGCTCAATAGAGATTAACACAACATCAATTAATTTCCTCTTCAGTGGTCTGGAATCATAGACTCTTAGGGTTTCTTTGTGTTAAGGTTTTAGGATCATTGCAAATGTAATAGCACTATCTCATTGTATGTTTTTTCCAAACGCAACAATCTCTTGCATTTATATTGAGAAAGAGCCAAGAAGAGACATGTCCCTACATGGGACATGTCTATTCATTATTATGTAATTAATATAATGACAATTATGGTTATATATACATACACACACACACACAGATATATTATATATATATATATAGATATATATATATATATATATATATATATATATATATATATATATATATATATATATATATATATATATATATATATATATATAGATATATATATATATATATATATATCTATATATATATATATATATATATAGATATATATATATATATATATAGATATATATATATATATATATATATATATATATATATATATATATATATATATATATATATATATATATAATATCTCTTGAGTATTATATTAATATGTCTAATATTTACATAATAATAATATTTATATATATTTAAGTAGATATATATATATTATATTAATATATCTAATATTTACATAATAATAATATTTATATATATTTAAGTAGATATATATATATATATATATATATATATTCACTAGTATTGACTCATAGTGTTTATCCGACTGAAGCTACAAAACATCAACACTCCCTCTTAGCTAGGGAGGATAAATCAATCCAATGTCAACACTTAAGACACTTGACAACATCAATCATATGATGTAATCA
Organism: Chamaecyparis obtusa; assembly: GCA_027943335.1. NCBI lineage: Eukaryota > Viridiplantae > Streptophyta > Pinopsida > Cupressales > Cupressaceae > Chamaecyparis > Chamaecyparis obtusa. The sequence goes on from BSBK01000735.1 coordinate 1,612,163, forward strand.
ATAAAGGCATCAATCTCATGATGTAATCAATAGAAATATAGTCTCAATATGTGGATTGCCTCAATCAGCGATTCTATCCACAAGTTCTCAGGTGGATTGCCTCCATCGACAATTCTATCCACAAGTTCTCAGGTGGATTGCCTCCATCGGCAATTCTATCCACAAGCTATTAAGTATTGGCCTATTAGAATGTCAACACATGACATTCACCAAATACTGTGAGTATTGGCCTATCAGAACATCAACATATGATATTCACCAAGTACTTAATAAGGTACTGGCCTGTAGAATATCAACACATGATATTCACCAAATACTTATCATATATCTATACAAACAACTCATAGACTATCAATGACATCTAACACTTAGTTGTTGATTTACAAGATATATCTATGAAAACAACTTATAGACCGTCAATTTAATGACATCTAACACTTAGTTGTTGCTTTACAAGATGTATCTATACAAGAAACTTATAGACCGTCAATTTAATGACATCTAACACTTAGTTGTTTCTTTACAAGATATATTTATGTAAACAACTCATAGACCGTCAACTTAATGATATCTAACACTTGTTTGTTGCATTAATTCATCATGTTCTATTTCAACATTATAAATAATGTATATCATGATTTAAGTTATTGTAAGATCATCACCTTCCAATAACTTCTACAAATACAAGTGATAATCATTTAGAAGTCATCACTTCCTCGTGATTTACATAGGGGGTAGGCCCATTAAAAATATTCATGATTCATAAGTATAATAATCAATTATATCAAGTTTACCTCAGAAGTGTTTCACCTTCAATAGTGAACTCCCTCTCAATCAAGATTGTCACACGTTGAATGAACCATCTCCTCCCTCTGAAGCTCAAGTTTATCAACTTCTTGACCTCTTTTGAAATGTCAGACTGCCTTTGCATCTAGTCTCAATCATCAATTCATTTGCAAGCATCAAGTTCTTTCTCCCTTGAATGCAATTATCTTGTGCTTCTGTCCTAAAGGTATGTTAGAGAGATTACAAATAGCTCACTAAACTATCTCAACCAAAAATACCAATGATAGAAGGATACAAGATTTTAATAACTAATAGTATAGCATGAATTAAAAAAAAACTCAAAAAATTATGTGCGTTAATAAAACATGAAATACTTATCTTTTATAAATTTCAAATATTTCATTCTATAAGGTGAGCCCATTTAGAAAATATCATGCAAATTCACAAAATGATGTCCCCATTCTTGAACATTACCATAATTCTTCACATGATCTTTCTTGAATATCTATATGTTATATACACTATGACAACCTTCAATATGATTGGATCTCCCTTCAAGCGGTTAGGTTTTTAAAGAAGGAACCTCGCTCTTTTACAGATTTTTAGATAGACCTGTACATAGTCGGTCATAACCTTTGAACTTGACATTTTTTCTCCAATCTCTCTGGTGAGGTTTTTCTAAATTTGTTTATCACCAACATATCCAAAATTTAGCAAAATATAACGGTGCATTTGGGAGATATGGTCTTCTTACTAAGATTATATTTTTAGAGGCAGTCACACATTCACCATCGACAAACTACTCTCTTACATTTGCAACTTGGCTCTGATACCATGTTAAGGTTTTAGGATCATTGCAAATGTAATAGCACTATCTCATTGTATGTGTTTTCCAAATGCAACAATATCTTGCATTTATATTGAGAAAGATCCAAGAAGAGACATGTCCCTTCATGGGACATGTCTATTCATTATTATGTAATTAATATAATGAAAATTATGGTTATATATATATATATATATATATATATATATATATATATATATATATATATATATATATATATATATATATATATATATATATATATATATATATATATATATATATATATATATATATATCTGTGTGTGTGTGTGTGTGTATATATATATCTATATACACACACACACACACACACACACACACATATATATATATATATATATACATATATACATATATATATACATATATACATATATATATACATATATACATATATATATACATATATACATATATATATACATATATACATATACATATATATATATATACATATACATATATACATATATATATATACATATACATATATATATATATACATATATATATACATATATATACACACACACACACATATATATATATATACACACACACTCATATATATATAATATCTCTTGAGTATTATATTAATTTGTATAATATTTACATAATAATAATATTTATATATATTTAAATATATATCTCTCATATATATATATATATATATATATATATATATATATATATATATATATATATATATATATATATATATATATATATATATATATATATATATATATATATTCACTAGTATGGACTCATAATGTTTATCTGACTAAAGCTATAAAACATCAACACTTTGTAATTTGTTCCCCAATAGAATCACCAATATTTTGTGTGAATCAGATGGGGAAAATTGAAAATATCCAATCTTCAACAAATTAAGACTAGAGTTTCTAGGTAAACTTCAATAATATTATAAGAATAACTCTCCAGCGGAGTCACCAATCTGTTGGTACTCAAATTGACTAGTTGGAAATTCCTATGAGCTTGCCTACTCAATGTTGGGATCTTCCAACTCAATTTGGCCAATTGATAGAAATAGTCTTAAAAGATCCAATTCTTCTTCACTTTTGGCTCTGCGGGACCAAGGTGGGTGCACCTATGCCTAAGCCTACTCCTTAGGCCTTAGGATTTTTATAGCACATTAGTTGCTCACAATTGTAACCAGGATCACTTCCAAATGGAAAGAACTTGGAGAATCCTTAGTATGTAACACTTGCTACAATTTTTGAAAATGGTTGAAAATATGTTTGCAAATGATAGTGCTCGAGAATACTGAATATTGAATACTTGAAAATGAAATTGCTTTGAAAGTATATTTTTTGAAAAATGTTTATATAAGATTTATTAATAATTGAAATGATGCTTGTAAGAAGGATATGTAGAAAAGAGTCAGTAACTTCAACTATGAATCCAATGATTACTTATCAATGATCCTAAAGATCAGTGCCTTGTTCAATTAGGCAATGGAGTCTACCACATTGAAGATTCTTATGTACTCTTTCTGGGATAATATACATAAGAATATTATCAATTGTTCCTGTACTCTAAATGCAAAAAATTAATCATATATGAAATTCAGTATTATTCCAATAGGATTTTAACTTCTTTGGAGAGAAGACCAATTAGACAAGGATGAGGAAACACATGAATATTTCACACCATCCTTATTTATCAAAGAAATAATGCTATGAAGTACCTTAATGCACAAGCATTGTCTAGAACAATTCACCAATTACCTTGATGACCTCAAAGGACTAATCCAACTTGCATTCTATCCCTATGCCTCAAATGAATAAAAACATTAAAAAAAATTGATCGTGAAAGAATAATACATAAGTTCATGTTGCAAGCTGTGACTTTTGATCTACAGTCATAATTACAAATTGGTATCAATCTCTATGTCCTTATTGTTAATTTTTGTATCCTCATTTATATGTACATGAAAGGATGAATACAAGCCTCAAATCAACATGAATCTTCATAATGAATAAATAATCCTAATTTCACTAGTTGCAACTAATCCATTACATCACAAAAATTCATAAAATCATGTACTAAACTAACTAAAAACACCTAACCACCTACTTAGCCCGAAACTAGTTGTTAGAATTCATAATTCTAACTATTAGCATTCAAAAGAAGTCACTTTTTCCTTTGTAAACTACCGATGACCATAATTAAAAAGTTCAAAATCTACATATTACCATATTATATCATGTGGGACCATGTGGCTGTCCACAGTGATCCCTTCTTATAATTCTTCATTGGGCCTTGGTTAAATCTCAGACTACTTAACATACCCAATTTTGCATGTGTGATAAATCAATGGCTTATGATGTATCTATGAAATGAACATGTTGATCTTTATGTCACATCATTGGCCACCTCGGTTAATTGCTATAGATTTTACCACCATGTTCACGTCTAATGTTGCCACGCTTTGTGAATCTTAAGTTTTTTCTCAATCCTCAAACATTTTATTCATAGAATCCCGAGCTCTTGCCACTTGTCACCAATCCATTAGATTTATGATAACTTTTCCTTCATACAATTATAACTTCAAGAAGGTGGGACCCAATCTTTCTTTAGAATTTTGGGATTTGCATCTATCCTCTTCTATTTATGATGGCTTATTGGAAATCGTACCTCCTCCCTCCAATTCCTGATTATTTGGCTGCATTTCAGAAATCACACTTCTTTACTATGATTTATGATAGTTTGATGGAAGTTCAAAAATCACACTCCTTTACTGCGATTTTTGACAGTTTGATAGAACTTCAAAAATTGTACTCCTTCACTGCAATTTCTAACAATTTGATGGAAGTTCAGAAATCGCACTCCTTCACTGCAATTTTTGACAGTTTGATGGAATTTTGGAAATCACACTCCTTCACTATGATTTTTGACAGTTTGATGGAAGTTCAGAAATTGTACTCCTTCACTGTGATTTTTGACAATTTGATGGAAGTTTGGAAATCACACTCCTTTACTACAATTTTTGACAGTTTCATAAATTCGGGATTCTCCTTCTTCACTTCTAACTTCAAACGCTTAAGCACTTTTCCTTTCCTTTCCTTTGACTTGTAATACCCCAAAAATGGGCTATAAGTTCATTAATCTCCTGCATCAACAAATCGAACGAAATCAACATCGAAGTCCTAACCTAAGGCACATCTAAACATCATCGAATCATAATTCATTATCTTAAATTCTGCATCGGGGAATATTCCTAGTAATATTCCTAATTATCATAATTATCTTTAATTTTATAATTATTTGGCAATAAATCACATTTATCCTAAATTTTGATTAATTGAATATTTTCATATTTAATTAATTAGATTTAATATTTGCCACTTAATTGTGTAATTAAATTTAATTCTATCTATTATTAATTGTATTATTTAATTTTGACAATAAATCCAAATATCCTATGAATAATTGATTAAATTTTTATTTAATTAATTAAAGCAAGTTGTCATTATTTAATAATATAGTTTTTAATAAAAGTTTGATTAAATAATTGATTAACCCATAAATCAATTGTTTTATTTTTAAAAGCAATTAAGTTGGAAATAAATCACTTTATTATTAAATTAATTCATAAATAAAACATGCACAATCATAAAAGCAGGCAACTATCAATTATCAATTAAAGCTAAACTCTATTTTGAGTTAAAGCTTAGCTTTTGCATGTTTTTGTGACTTAATTATCCTTTATTTAAAAATAACTCAAAAATCAACCTGAGTTATTTGAGTGATTTATGGCTTTTTTTCATGCACCTCCAAAGCCTTGGATTTCTACAAAAACAATGCTCAGCTCTTCATAAATCATCTCTAAAATCTCTCAATCATCTCGCAAATTGCAAACTTACTCTACAGGAATCATAGCATATCAGATTTGGAGAATTTGCACAATTGGAGCTTGAAAGAATCAACTTGCGAATTCAAAGCTTTGTGAGATCAATTTCAATTGCATATTTTTCATATCATAGCATAGAATTTCATAGCTTTGCATATCATTCTTAGATAGTTGCATATCAATTTTCAATAGCATTCATAGCATATCAATTTCATCTAGCATAGATTTCATATCAGATTAATCATTCATATTGCATAGAAAATATCAAAAAAAAAATAGCTTAATTGCATTCAATCTCATATCTAGATCAATTGCATTCAAATCCTTCATTTAGGTGTCGTCTAGGTCACTGATCTCAATTACAATCTGAGAACATCAATCTTGCACCTACTAGAAGGCAGTAAATCACTTGGTTAGATAGTTTTCAATTTTGCACGATTTCAATTTTTGCTAACCTCTAATGTTTTACTGAGTGTTGTGTCTACAGATCAGGTACAATTTTCACACACACATTTCTGGCCCCATATATGGGTATGTCCATTAGAAGAGTGTGGATGGATAGCACCTATGAGATCAAATGCCCATTGTTGAAAAGGCCATTGTGTAGTAAAGGGAATCAGATCTCTCTCGGGAGCATGAATCAAGTTGCCATGTACTTGACACTGTTGATAGTTTTTAGCAAATTTAATAGCCTCTTTCTCCATTTCAGGCCAATAGTACCCAGCCCTAATAATTTTTTGAGCTAACATTAAACCGTTCGAGTGTGACCCACATATACCCTCGTGGACTTCCTCTAATGCACATTGAGACTCTTCCCATTCTAAACATCTAAGCAGTGTACCATCTAGACCTCATTTGTACAGATCATTACTAATGATGACATATTGGGATGCAGATCGGATAAGGTTTCATTTCTCATAACGGTTAAAGGACTCAAGGATGATTTGGTCGTGGAGATAGGAGAATAGATTTTTGTAGCGAGATGAGTCATAACCTACAATAGTGTAGATCATGCGGGTTTCAGGGGAGTCATATGCAGGATAGGATAGGGCTTTCACCAGGAACTCATAGCGTAGCTCATGTTCAGGCTGTTGTAAGAGAGTAGATAGTGTCGCCATTGCATCAGCAGCCTTATTCTCCATTCTGGGTATTTGCTCAAATGTGATAGAGATGAAGTATTTCTTTAAATCATCTACCATTCTCTTGTAAGGAATGAGCTTTTCATCTTTGGTTTGGTACACATCATTGACTTGGTGGATAACCAATTGTGAGTCTCCATGGATGTGCATCTCTGTAACTCTCCACTGTATTGCCATTTTCATACCATTGAGAAGTGCCTCATATTCAGCAATATTGTTTGTGCAAGGAAACTTTAGTCTAAATGCTTTGGGTATCGAGTATCCTTCAGTAGTGATGAACAATATGCCTGCTCCAGATCCATTTTGCGTGTAGGAGCCATCAAAGAATAACTGCCATTCTCGAGAAGAGAAGTGCATGATAGAGGAATCAGGAAATTTCATTTGCATGGGTGTGTCATCAAACATGGGTGCATCTGCTAGTTGATCAGCAATAACCTATCCTTTGATAGCTTCAAGTTGAGTCAGTCAATCTGCCTTGTCTCCAGAAAGGATTTTGCATCTACAACAACACAATCAAACATCGAAACTCAACTGAAAACAATCTATGCTTTTTACATGCTTTTATCTCCTTGTATGCTTACTGATTCACATTGAGATTTTTTTTTGCATATTGTATCCCTTCGAGCTCTTCGATGATGTCCTTTATAGGATTTAGAGAGTGATGACTGGGGGCATAATCTTTTCTTTTTTTTCTACTCATATGTGAAAATCTAACAACTTTGGAAATTCTAGATTGAAATGGTGTCCGACTGTAAGAGCCTCTATCTCGAATTGGATGGCCATGCGTACCTCGACCATTGATACCCAAAAAATTCAAGGAAGTTTGATCTAACTATTATCTTTTTGAAGTGAATTCTTTCTCCTACTGTGAAACGCGATCTTGCCTAAGGATGTGAATGATAAACGGTCACTATGGGTAATTCACATTGGATTTAGAATGATCTCTTCACTGTTTGATGTGTTTGCAACGCAAGGCGTACTCAAGTCATCACGACGTGTATGTTTTGATGCTTGTACAAATTGCTATATCAAAATGGACATGATATTCAGGTCATCCTGGTGTTTGTGCGTTGGTGCTTATATCTGATCCAACATTCTGAAAACAAATCAATATTCATATGTCCATGGTTGTATAACCAGTGGGTGTTGTATTGATTCTTGCGCATACAAATCGATATTCATATGTCTATGGTTTCATGGCTGGTGGGCATTGTATTGATTTATCCAGTTACCTAAAAGTTCAATGATGATAACAAATTGACATATGATCAGTGACTAGGTCCTAGGTCTTAGGTTGCATTTCATTTTGCATGTCTCATTTCATTTTGCATGATCTCACAATGATTAAACGAACTTCAATGCTTAAATGATTCTTCAAATCGCATCTTCAAGTCTAACAAGAGCTGAATCTCACATGAAGGTTCCTCCAATGAAACAACAAGTAGAATCCTTTTTCAGGATCAAAATTCAAATCTAAGATCATTCATATTATTAACTACTTGCATATTCGACCTTCAATCTTCACAGAAATCTAGTATTCAACTTAACTGATTATCTTCCATCAAACTATCAAAATTTCAACTTGGTCAACTATGGTCAACTCATGGTTTAACCTAGTCAAACTTGGTCTTTTAGGACCTCCAAATGATGCAGAATGCATTCCCAAACGTGTTTAACCACTTCTCAAATCAATTCACATGCTTCTAAACCATTCAACGCTGACTTTTCTTGTCAGATTTCAATTTTAATCCCAAAGGGGGCATGGTATTGCATATCACTCAAAGTCTGTAATCAAATTTGAAATCATATCTTTTTTTCTATCAATATCTTTCATCAGTGATCAAGACAAACAATCACATCTAGTTACTGATTCATCAAAAGACCTCATCACTCAGGGCAAATCTATCATCACTTGGGGCATATTAGATTCATCAAGATCCATATCAATCTGGTATTCTCCTAATCTTGTAAACTGTATCAGTTTTTGCAACCATCAGATCATAGTGTTCTTTCCTTGGTTCTTCGACAACTGAAGGGTTTGGATGTGATACTTGCTAGTTCTGCTAAGACAATCGAATCTAGAATGGGTCACTCATTTCTTTGCAATCCTAAGGTTTGGAATCAAGTGTTTTGACACTTTTTCGCAATCATAGGTTCATTTGTTGTTATAGTGAACATTATCTTTGGTCATTCAGGACCTATTATCTCCATATCAAATTAATATCAATCAGCTTCTGTCTCATATCAATTATCAATTTCAAACATCAGTTTCATATCTTTATCAAACACAGACTATCTTTGAACCACTGCGCTTCGCACAGTAGTTCAAAGAGGGGCAAAATGTAATACCCCAAAAATGGGCTATAAGTTCCTTAATCTCCTGCATCAACAAATCGAATGAAATCAACATCGAAGTCCTAACCTAAGGCACATCTAAACATCATCGAATCATAATTCATTATCTTAAATTCTGCATCGGGGAATATTCCTAGTAATATTCCTAATTATCATAATTATCTTTAATTTTATAATTATTTGGCAATAAATCACATTTATCCTAAATTTTGATTAATTGAATATTTTCATATTTAATTAATTAGATTTAATATTTTCCACTTAATTGTGTAATTAAATTTAATTCTATCTATTATTAATTGTATTATTTAATTTTGACAATAAATCCAAATATCCTATGAATAATTGATTAAATTTTTATTTAATTAATTAAAGCAAGTTGTCATTATTTAATAATATAGTTTTTAATAAAAGTTTGATTAAATAATTGATTAACCCATAAATCAATTGTTTTATTTTTAAAAGCAGTTAAGTTGGAAATAAATCACTTTATTATTAAATTAATTCATAAATAAAACATGCACAATCATAAAAGCAGGCAACTATCAATTATCAATTAAAGCTAAACTCTATTTTGAGTTAAAGCTTAGCTTTTGCATGTTTTTGTGACTTAATTATCCTTTATTTAAAAATAACTCAAAAATCAACCTGAGTTATTTGAGTGATTTATGGCTTTTTTTCATGCACCTCCAAAGCCTTGGATTTCTACAAAAACAATGCTCAGCTCTTCATAAATCATCTCTAAAATCTCTCAATCATCTCGCAAATTGCAAACTTACTCTACAGGAATCATAGCATATCAGATTTGGAGAATTTGCACAATTGGAGCTTGAAAGAATCAACTTGCGAATTCAAAGCTTTGTGAGATCAATTTCAATTGCATAGAATTTCATAGCTTTCCATATCATTCTTAGATAGTTGCATATCAATTTTCAATAGCATTCATAGCATATCAATTTCATCTAGCATAGATTTCATATCAGATTAATCATTCATATTGCATAGAAAATATCAAAAAAAAATAGCTTAATTGCATTCAATCTCATATCTAGATCAATTGCATTCAAATCCTTCATTTAGGTTTCGTCTAGGTCACTGATCTCGATTACAATCTGAGAACATCAATCTCACACCTACTAGAAGGCAGTAAATCGCTTGGTTAGATAGTTTTCAATTTTGCACGATTTCAATTTTTGCTAACCTCTAATGTTTTACTGAGTGTTGTGTCTACAGATCAGGTACAAATTTCACACACACATGACTTATCACACAAGTCTTTCTTTCTCAACATCCAATTCAATCCTGCACATAAACACACCAGCAGTAACTATTCAAACAAAAGAAAAACTCATAAAATTTTCTATGAGGAAGATAAAATAATTTTCCAAAAAATTAAGTGTCAACAACACCTTCATTATCTGTATTTTTATGCATGTATGTGTAAAGTATTTCACAAGTTCTTAAAAATGCTCTCCTTTACATTTATTTTGACCTTTACTTTACCCGTTCATATTACAATATTCTAATATTTCATTTCATTCACTTTACTTCATTTTGGAAATGCACAACCTTAGCCCCTTCAAAATTCAAATTTATGCTCACATTCAAACTTGGTCAACACTAGTAAACTTGATCCAATGTCCATGAGTGCCATGTGATAGCTTCTTGTTGGTCCTCAGATCTACCTCTACAACACCTAGCACACACATTGACCAACACATCTCCTCACTCACTGATCGGCCCTACCACACGTCAACATTCCATGATCATGTGGTGTCTTCTCTCTCCTTGGTATTATGATTGCATTATCATGGGATCACACCACCTATCACTATCGGGCTTGTATTCAGTTCATCCACACTGCATTATGTCAAAATCCCAGGAATATTTTCAAGTCTTTGTCAACCAAGATCACAGGACCACAAAAATTCAACACCCGACACTCTAAGGCCTGTAATCCACTTACCTCCTACATTCTTTGATGGATGATATCATACTTTAAAATCTTCCCTTTAAAATTTTAGGATTTCCCTTTCTATGCTTCCAATTTTGATTATTTGCACCCCAAATGTCAATTATCTTCTCTAAAGCATGGGTCCCAGTCTTCCCTTCAATATTTTAGGGTTTTACCTACTATGCTTCTATTTTTTATCACTTGCGTGCACCAAGCATTAAAACTTTGGATTAAAGTACTTAACATATCCTTGAAGTTCAAACGTACCATCAACTTGTTAGATTTGTGATAATTTTTCCTTCTCACAATTAAAACTTTGGAATATGTAGGCCTCATTCTTATTTTTGGAGTTTTAGGATTTCCCTTTATTTCTATTTCTAATCATTAGCACTGGGCCCCAACCTAATAAAATAGCCATGTTAGCTGACCTTAAAACTGATCAAAACACACCTCTGGCACATAGAAACTGAAAAACATATAATTTGATGAACATAGATTCATCCTCCAAAATGACATCTCATGACTGCATCTGGGGATGAAAGATTTTGATCTTTGAACTTTCCAATTTCATTTGTCCTACAACTAGGCATGTTAATAAATAATAATTTGCACTCCAAAAAGATCTGATAAAAATATTAGATGGACTCTCGGGAGGTAGCAACTTGGCACATTATCACATCAAGATACCAACAATATAAAACAACAACTGGGATCTCATGAGTATATATAGGATAAAATGTATCCATTCCTCAAAATGACTACATATAGGTGCACATATTGGAAGTAGAAAATATGAATAAGTTGCATCTGGATTGGCCTTGGAAAAATGGGCAAATAGATTTACGAAACACTAAAAATGCACATGGGGAATATTTGTTAGGTTTAGAAAGAAGAGATACACTTGAATTGACATCATCAATTACATGTCCTAAAATGTAAGACCTCAAAGTGGGCTACTTGAAATTCCTGATTAAGTACAAAGTGCAAATTTACTTAAAACCCCTTCAACTGGGCATATGTAGAATGGGTCTAAACTAACTGTGGGGGTCTAAAAAATGAAACATATGCTACTTGATATGTATTTTACATCTCCACAAATAAGTAACTCATGAAACTCAACAGAGCTTAAAATATGCATTTACAAAGTAGGCATGTTCAACGTGTTTCACACTTAGGCAAGAATGCATATTGCAAGCTAGCTAGAAATGATACTTCATAAAACCAACTCAATCTACAAACTAGGCACCTAGAATGAACAAATGAGATAAAAGAAATGTGGGGAACATACCTTCTCTTGATAAATAATGAAACTTACAAGGTATTTGAATTCTTGAATGCCAAAACAAGACATCTCAACAAAATTACAAAGGGCCTCTTCAAAATTTTCAATAGTGGTAATCTCAAGAATTTGAGAGTGCCAACAATACAAATCTTCTATAAATATATTCGTAATCACTTTTCATACAAATACCACATAATCCATGCGAACAACTAAAATTATCACTCTTCTTATATTTCTTTATGCCATGAACCATGTCATCCAAAACAATTTAAAATAAGTCACACAAAATATTCCCGTGGTGGTAAGGAATTAAATGTGGATCACCTCAAACAATAGAACATGCCTCATATATATATCAACACACTACAACATATCCAAATCTTTTGGTACCAATAGATAGGATGAACATGTTACACGATAACTATTGGGACCAAAACATAAATGAACATGCTCCAAATAGGACCGACCCTAAACAATCAATCCGCCATATATGTTGCACATAAAATAGGGCCACCATAGAAAAGGAAAATGATAGACATCTAAAACACTCCCTTCGATGAACACCTCTATTGATATGCCAAGGATATTGATAGACATCAACCAATACAACCAAAACATGAAAATGCATTGGATATATTGACATCAATGACAACCATTAATGACAAAAATAGGAATAGCATAAACTTCACATTCTAATAGAGAAAGAGTGTGAGAAAATAAAGGCAGATATAAATACAGACAGTTTTGGTATGGGGTGGTTGGTATAGGTAGGTTGTGAGCAAGTTGCAAAGATTCCTAATTAGATCTATTGCAAACAAGTTCTATTGATATTTGAGCCTAACATGAACTAAATTCATGCATAATTAGTTTCAATATTCTCAATGCATATTTTGTTTCTCTTGACAGTGAGTCATCTAGCTGTAAAGCCTTTGTTGTAATACTGATAGTGTGCCTTTCCTGGGTAGTGAGAATTCTAACAACGAGCCAACTTTTGTAAAAATCAACTTAATCGATATCACTTTAACTAGCATTTTATACTTGAGGATCAACATTCTCCATGGTTTTTCCCATCTTGGGTTTCCACACAAAATTCTAGTGTTTATTGTGTATGTTTCATGTGTGTGTATTCAAATTTACATTATTTTTGTTAAGTGGTTAAAGATTTGTGAAATTGATAAAAGGCTTAAGTTACAACTGATTCACCCCCCCCCCCCCCCCCCTTCAGTTGTTTGGGACACACAACAACTCTCTCCTACAATTTTACATCTCAAGCATCATAAGGAATATTTCAAGCATCCAAGGCACACCCTTTGACATGCACTATTTTCTCCAATACAAATGAACTAAAATATTTGATCTTACTTCTTGACTCAAATTGTCTACCACCTTATATTATCCTTGGCATTGTATTTCCCAGTCCTAGGTCCATTTCAAATATTTTTTTGGTCACCTACCTAAATTTGTAGTCTTATGACAAGAGTCCCTTTTTGTCCCTTTCATGTGTCTAATTTAAGTATGTCTTCATTTATTGAACTTGGACACTTAGCCAAACTCATTTTTTAATTATAACCATCCATCTCAACTCAAACCTCTTGATCTTAGTCATTCCTATAAGGATGTTGGGCCCTAACCTTATCCTAAGCATTGTGTCTTGCACATCATATAGAAAGTAAACTTCTCACATGACTAAATATTCCAAGCTTACACAAACTTTGAGTTTTCCTCTTTAGATATCTCACCAAGTCTTTCAACTGACTACTAGTTTGGAATTGCTTCTTTTTTCCTCTCTATTTTTTTTCATTTCTTGCTACATTAGAATTGGTAACTCCTTGTGACATTTCATAATGGTGGATTAGGCCATTACAATGTTCTCCCACACAACCTATGTGCATATTATTATGGAGATGGTTTTTTGTATGCCTCACTTGTAGAAGTTATTTTGTAAGTCATTGATAGATCTTGATGTCAAACTTTGTGATGAAGGGTGCTCCCCTTAATACCACAAACACATAACAGAAATAGAGAACAACAATAATTTGCAAGAATAGAAAATGGGCTTCTTATTATCTCCACAAATGTGAATTAAAAATTTTAGAATTACAATATGCAAAGCCACGTGGGCATTTCCCTTACAATATTCTATAGGACAAAGCCTCAAATTATTACCCAGAACTACTCCAAACTGCTCTAAACTACCCTAGACAACACTACGGGCCTTCCTTATATAGGAAATTTTCCACCACCTGGGAAGGTTCCAAAAATTTAGCCATTAAGGCCGACCAACCATAGAATTATTTTATTTTTTAATTTATTACATTAGAGTTGGCTCAAAACATCTTTTGAAACCCAAAAAAAATTTTTGAAGGAAATTTACTTTCCGCCATTTCAGGTGACCCAACTTCCGAAGACCATAAGTCATCACTTGTTGACCTGATTGACTATTATGACCCCATTTCAGAAAGGGTGCAAAGTGCTCTACAAATCTTGAATCAAGAGAGCTTCATTCAGTCGAAGTTTTGACCTCTTCCGAGGCCTCTAATGCCTTCAAAACTGACTTCAAAATTTCTATACCCTGCTGCCAATACCAAAAATTTTCAATATCTTCAAAACTAGACTTGAACTGCTAATGAAACTTTAATGACAAGCTAATATGACCCAAATGAATCTCCGGAGATGAAAATAGACCATTCTAAGCTCGAATGGAAAACTTACTAAAAATAGTAACTTTCCAAAAATAGCAGCTCTGCACAAGATAACCCTTATTGAAAAGAAACCAGAAATATTTTTGGGTGATGCAAGATTTCTCTTACACCCAAAATGCTCCTGCATCAGACACCCAGGTTAATTTGAGAGGTGACCCTATCACGACTCAAGTGTGAAGAGGAAAACCAAGATGGTTAACCTCCTCCATCATCAGCCATGATGAATCTTCAACAGGTCATCCTTTCCATTTGACCAAATATTATTCATATGTCTTGTTCCTTGTGCTTCTGCCAACACGACTATCCAATATATCCTCAATCTCCTTGGTAGCTAAAGTAGTTGCTGGAATAATCCATTGTGCTTCTATGATCTCATCCTCAACACCTCCTTCATGATACTCTATCAGATCTAAAATGTTAAACACTAGTGAAATATTCAGTTCCGTAGGCAATTCTACCTCATAGGTATTTCCTGAATCATGCTTCTTCAGTATCTTACATGGCCCAAACTTCTTCATTTTCAACTTTTTATATGTACCAACTGGAAATCACTCCTTCTACAAATGAACCATGACTTCATCTCCAACCTAAAATTCCTTATGTCTCCTTTTCTCATTTTATTTAGCCTTATACTACACATTCATCTTGGTAATATGCTTTCTCACCTCCTTGTGGATATTCTTCAAGTGTTTTGCAAAATCCTTAGCTTTAGCACTACTTATCTATCCTTAATCTATCTTCCTCAACTCTGAAGCATTTCTAGGACTACTTCCATATGCAATCTGGAATGGTGATTTTCTAGTGCTCCTGTTGACAGAATTATTGTATGCCAATTTTGTCTGTGGTAAAATCAAATCCCATCCTGTTGGCTTGTCTCCAACCAAACATCTCAGAAAATTCCCCAAACTCTTACTCACCACCTTTGTCTATCCATCAGTGTGTGGATGATGTGATGAACTAAACTTCAAATCTATCTTCAACTTCTTTCACAATGTATGCCAAAAATATCCACCAAACTTAGTGTCTCGATCTGAAACTATTCTCTTTGGGTAACCATGTAGTCTCACCACTTCTCTGAAAAACAATTCTACTACATGAACAACATCATTAGTCTTCTTGCAAGGAATGAAATGTGTCATCTTTGAAAATCTATCAACTACCACAAAAATTGAATCATGTCCCCGCTAAGTCCTTGGTAAACCAAGAATAAAATCCATATTGATATCCTCCCAAGGTTTCTATGGTAAAGGTAATGGCTAATACAACCCTATATTTTGCTTCACTCCTTTCACCATCTGACATACTCTGCAACCCTGTACAAACTTCTTGACATATTGTTGCAACTATGGCCAGTAATAATCCTCACTGACCAGAGCAAGGGTTTAATCTGGACCAAAATGTCTAGCCAATCCTCTGCTATGCTTCTCCTTGATGAGATTCTCCCTCATAGAACTTCGTGGAATGCACAACTGACTCCCTTTGAATAACATACTATCCTGGATGATGAAATCCAACCACTTCATTCTATCTAGAGTAACCAGTTCTGTAAAAGATTTCCAAGCTTCTCCAAAATCAAGATCCTTCGGATACAAATTCTTGAGTTCCTTGAACGCAACCACCTCAATCTACATCTCTGTCAGCAAAATTTATCTTCTGCTTAGAGCATCTACAGCCTTGTTAGACTTTCCACTCCTGTGTTTCACAATAAATGTATAACTCTACAAAAACACAACCCATTTCAAATGCCTTTGATTCAACTTTCCTTGACTATTCAAATATTGCAAAGCTTGATGATCAGTATACAAAACAAACTCCTTCAGAAGCATATAGTGTCTCAACTTCTTTAATGCCTGAACTATATCATAAAATTCTTGATCATAAACATAATATTTTCTCTTGGCATCATTTAACTTTTCACTGAAATAAGCAATAGGTTTACCTTCTTGACTCATAACAGCTCCTATTGTAGTACCACTAGCATCACAGTCTACTTGAAACACCTTATTAAAATATAGAAGTGCTAAAATAGGTTGTTCTGTAACTTTCTATTTCAACGGTTTGAAACTCTTATTTTCCCTATTAGTCCACTTAAATGCTTTTCTATCCCCCCTCATTGTTTCATTTAAGGGTACACAAATACTGCTAAAATTTCTGTAAAAGCTAGCCAAACCATGAAAAGATCTTACTTCAGTTACACTTTGGTGCAAGAGCACACCTAGGCTCACCTCCATGTTAGAGTTGTTTTTTCTTGTACTTGACTCTAGCCAAGTCAAGAAGAGTAGTGTGTTTGTTTGAAGACCTTAGAAGGTCATTTTCTATGTAGGCTAAGTGAGTTAGTCACTAGGACTAAGGTCACACTAATAGCCATTGTTAGTTGTTATTAATTTTTCTTAGTGTTAGAAGCCTAAGGTGAGACTAGAGTCTTAAATGTGTTCTAAGCACATAATGAGGTTGTAAAAGATGCCATAAGGTCATTTAATGGTCTTGGATTCCTCAAAATATTGGAGGTTATCAGTCCTAAGAAGTAGGATGAAGGCATAAGTGAAAGATGCCAAATGTTGCAGAGAAGTTGTCATGACAACATTTGTAATTATTGCAAATGTTGCATGCAACTCGGTTATCTTGGATTCCATAAACTATAGGAGGTGGGAGATCATCCAAAAGGCCCTAGAATCATGGAGATGGCATCTAATGTTACCTAAGGCTTGAATCTCGAAGGAAGTGTTATCATTGTAATAGTTTGAGTTTGATAAAAAAGCTCTGCAATAGTTTTTCAGTGTACATTCTGAGCTTTTGTGGTGACAGTCATATCATAAGGGTTGAAAGTGTTAATTCAATGATTTTTTAGTGTTCCTTAGGATATTTTAAGACTTTTTCATTTGATAAGCTAGGTTTTTTGAGTAGTTTTACTATGTCGGTTAAATTGTTTTAGTTTAATAGTTCTCATTGGTTATGTTTTGACCAGTCCGAGCATTCATGGCTTCCCATGAAATCTACCCATGGGAAAAACCTAAGGGTAGATGTAAATACAAGGGGAGTCATTAGTGTATATAAATTTAGGATTAGGAGGCATGAAAGTTTGGAGAGCTATTTTTATAGCTAGGCCCTAGGCGACCAGACAGAGCCTGGTTAGAGGTCTAGGTTGTGAAGAAAAGAAGATATATTGCAGGGTAGAAAGGTACAGTATGGCTCTAGGAATTTTTCAAGAAGGTGTTCATAATATCTAAACATCCTATGAAAATTGGGTTCATACCAATCATTTACATTGATTTTTTAGCAAGATTTCCAACAGGACATAGTCAGTCCTAGAAAGTAGGTCAATTAGCCCTGTTTGCCCTAGTTTGTAGAAAGGTGGTGTACGGAGGCTTCCAGGACCTAAAAGTTGCAAAATATTTAGTAAGAGCCAAAAGGGTATCTGAATCCCCAATTTTTTTTGCAAGTTGTTTGAAGACTTTTGGAAAGAAAGGACAAAAGCCTCTGCAAAAGGCTACAAGGATTAGGCCTATTTTAAGGTCTCTAAATGATAAACTATTGAAGCTAGTAAGGATATAATTAAAAATCATTCTAAAATGGATCAAATGGACCAAGTTATGAATTTTTTCACAAGTATGAAGACCCCTGTAATGAATATTGGAGTTTGTGAAGAATTGGCACTTAGAGCTTTCTAAGTGAGTGTGAAGAATTATACTCAATCTAGGGTTAGTCTTTCAAGGTTAAGCACAAAGTATAAGAACTCTTAGAGAAGAGTTAGGATTGGTCTTAGTTAATCACCTAAACCAATCAGGACTTAGAGGATACTAGGTTCCTAGAAGTGACAAGCTAGGTCTCTTGGATGTCGTGCAAGCAAGCCTTGGAACACTCACATCATATTGGTATCAGAGCTTGAATTGATCAAGCTTGTGGTGGATGTTGCAGCCTACTAAATTAGTGGGAGAAAATACACCAATTGGATCAGTAGAAGACAAAACCATGGTGACTAACACTGAGTTAGCCAAGAAGGTTGAGGAACAAGAAGAAGATAACAAGTTGCTAAGGGAAAGACTAGATCAAATGGAGCAGCTCTTGGGTAAAGTCCAAGACAAAGTTGATAAGGTCAAGGACAAAATTGACCAAAAGGAAGAAGTTGAATCAAGGGAGAAGGAATTAGAGTTGGAGGAGGAAGCACCAACACCTGACCATGTTCTTCCTGAAGAGCCATTCTTAAAAGCATTGAAAGCATTGAGTGGCAAGGCTTTGGAAGGTGTGCCACTATTTAGTGGACAAATGGATCCAGATTCAGTTGTGGATTGCATTGATAGCATTGAGAACCATTTTTAGTGTGATGGTATCTCTGAGGCAAAAAACATTATGGTGGCCAAGTCTAGAATAAGAGAATTAGCTCTTACTTGGTGGAAGTTTGTGTAAACTGAGAGGGAAAATGATGGAAAAGGTCCCATAGTGACATGGAAGGGTATGGTATCCAAAGTGAAGTGGACCTACCTTCTTGATGACTATGAATTTTAGCTTCATAGGAGGAGACACAATCTTAGACAAAAATATTTAGATGTCCAAGCATATACCGAGGAGTTTCAAAAGCTATGTTTGATATCTAAGGTAGTTGAAGAGGAAAGCATCAAGCTTGCAAGGTACTTGAATGGCCTCAAATGGTCTATTCAAGAAGAGATGAGTCTAGTGAACTTCAAATCCATTCACCAATGCTATCAAATGGCCTTGAAGATAGAAGATAAAAGAAAAAGGAAACAAGAAACCTCAAAAGGAAAAGGTAAAGGCAAGGATAGTAGAGGGCAAAGAGGTGGCTATGGTGGAAGAAGTTCTGAATCAAGAACTCAAGGAGACATAAAATTTAGTGAGCAACAAGAAGGAAGCTCAAGTAGAGGTGGTAGAGGAAGGATTTCTAACTCTAGCTCTAGAGGAAGAAGTGGTGGACAAGGAGTAAGAGGCAACTACTTTGCCAATATGAAGTGCTACCATTGCAATCAAATGGGGCACCCTGCCTATAGATGTCCAAAGAAAGGTGGCTCTTCACAAGGAGGTAACAAGAGAGCTAACCTAGTCCAAGATGACTCTAATGTATTAGAGAAGCATGCTAAGGTACCATTGAATTTAGAAGAGGGAGAGAATATTATGATGAGGAGAACTGTGATCAAGGAGCTGGTGAAGGAAGAGCCAAGCCAAAGGAGGTCTTTGTTTAGGATAAAGTGTAAGATGATGGGGAAAGTATGTAGTTTCATCATTGACTCAGGCTCTACTGAAAATATTGTGTTAGAGGAAGTAGTCGGCAAGATAAAGTTGACAAGGATACCCCACACCAATCCATACAAGGTCACTTAGCTCAATAAAGGCCAACATGTGTTAGTGAATGAACAAGCATGGGTGGAGTTCTCCATTGGAAGGTACAAAGACAAAGTTTTATGTGATGTGTTGCCTATGGATGCATGCCATTTTCTCCTAGGTAGACCATGGTAATTTGACTGCCAAGCCATACATGATGGAGGAAAGAATTCTTATTCTTTCAAGAAGGACAATGTGACCTTCAAAATATAGTCATTATTAGAAGATGATGAAGTGAAGATAGCAGGTCCAAATATTCTTGTGGTGAGTGAAAAAGAGTTCTTGCAAACCATGGAAGAGAGTTAAGGAGTTGGCTTTGCATTGGTCCTAAGACCAAAGGAGTTAGATGAAGACAAGCTGGCTAAGAAGATAGAGTTACCCAAGGAAATTGAAAGTATGTTGTAGACCTACCAAGGTATAGTAAGTGATGGACAACCATCAACCTTACCCCCTAAAAGAGCCATAAGTCATAGGATAGACCTTATCCCAGTAGCTACCCTACCTAACAAAGAAGCCTACAAGATGACCCCTCAACAAAATGAGGAAATAGCAAGACAAATACAAGAACTCCTAAATGAAGGCCTAATTAGAAAGAGCATTAGTCCATGTGTCATACCCACTGTACTTGCACCTAAGAAAGGAGGAACTTGGAGGCTTTGTACTGATTAGGGGCTATCAATAGGATAATGATAAGGTATAGGTTCCCTATCCCTAGGATTGAAGACCTAATGGATTGTTTAGGTGAAGCTAAGTATTATAGCAAGATAGACTTGAAGAGTGGCTATCACCAAATAAGAATACATGAAGGAGATGAGTGGAAAACAACCTTCAAGACCAATGAAGGGTTGTATGAATGGCTTGTCATTCCATTTGTATTATCCAATACCCCCTCCACATTCATGAGGCTCATGAATGAAGTTCTCAGAGACTACATAGGAAAGTTTGTGGTAGTATATCTAGATGATATATTGATTTATAGCAAGACAAGGAGTGAGCACCTAGAACACCTTGAGGTTTTTTTCAAGAAGCTACATGATGAGAAGTTGATGATCAACTTGGAGAAGTGCGAGTTCATTGAAACAGAGCTACTATACCTTGGATTTGTCCTATCACATGGAAATTTGAAAATAGACAAAAGTAAAGTGGAGGCTATCATGAATTGGCCTACTCCAAGGATAGAAATAGAGGTAAGGATTTTTCATGGTCTTGCACAATATTATAGGAAATTCATAAGGCAATTTAGTGCAATTTGTGCTACTATGTTAGATACTATCAAGGGAGGAATGAAAACCAAGTTTGTATGGAATGAACATGCTAATAAGAGCTTTGAGTTGCTGAAGGAGAAGATAGCTACCCAACCTATTCTAGTGTTGCCAAGATTTGAGAAGCTTTTCACCATTGAGTGTGATGCTAGCAATGTGGCTATTGGAGCTGTCCTAAGCCAAGAAGGTAGACCGGTGACTTTCCATTCAGAAAAGTTAAGTGAAGCCAAGAGGAAATACTCTTCATATGACCTTGAGATGTATGCATTGGTCCAAGCTTTAAGGAAATGGAGGCACTACTTGCTTCCCAAGGAATTCATTATGTATTCAGACAATCAAACACTTAGTTTCCTAAATTCACAAGAGAAGTTGAGTCACAAGCACATGAAGTGGGTTGAGTATCTACAAGCTTATACCTTCAATATCAAACACAAGAAAGGTTTCCTCAATAAGGTGGCAAATGCATTGTCAAGAAGAGCTCTCACAATTTAGGAAATTTAGTTGAAGAGCATGGGAATAGATCATTTCAAGGATCTATATGGTGATGATGAGGATTTTGCAGACATTTATAAGGTATGTGCTGAATACAAGAATCATTTTCATAGTAGGTATCCTGAGTATACTTTGCAAAGTGACCTCTTATTTAAAGGGAATCAATTATGTGTTCCTAGAGGCTCCATTAGAGAGAATTTGATTCAAGAAAAGCATAATGGTTCTTTGAGTGGTCACTTTGGGATCACTAAGACTCAAGAACTTGTTTCAAGGTTCTATTATTGGCCAAGGATGAATCTAGATGTTAGGAGGTATGTGGAAACTTGTGTTGTATGTCAAAAGGCCAAGGGCACTTCTTCAAATGCAGGCCTTTATCAACCACTGCCTATTCCTAATAGGCCATGGGAATGCTTGAGTATGGATTTTGTAGTTGGGTTACCCAAGAAAAGACAAGGTATGGATAGTGTCTATGTGGTTGTGGATAGATTCAGCAAGATGGCTCACTTTTTTCCATGTAAGACAACTAATGATGCTAGTCAAATAGCCTCTCTTTTCTTCAAAGAGATAGTGAGAATCCATGGGTTACCTATCAGCATTGTGTTAGACAGAGACACTAAATTCATGAGTCATTTTTGGAAGACTCTTTGGCAAGGGTTAGGCACTAACTTGTCCTTTGTATCAGCCTACCATCCCCAAACTGATGGTCAAACTGAGGTTGTGAATAGAAGCCTTGGAAATCTACTAAGTTGCTTGACCAAGGAGTATGGTCAACAATGGGATCAGTTGATTGGGTAAGTTGAATATGCCTACAATGATACTATAAATAGATCAATAGGGAAAATTCCATTTGAAATAGTGTATGGACTACATCCTAGAGGTTTCTATGAGTTGAGAGATTTGAAGGATGGAGTGAAAGGAAGTGGATATGTTGATGACTTTGTATATGCTATGCAGGAGATACATGAAATAGTGAGGAAGACCTTGATAGAGAACACAATGAAACACAAAGCCAAGGTGGATGAAAGTAGAAGGACAATTGAGTTTAATGTTTGTGACTTGGTTATGGTGCATCTTAACAAGTCAAGACTTCATAAGGGAGTCCCTCACAAGTTGTAGATGAGGAGGATATATCCTTGTCCTGTCTTAGCCAAGTATGGTGATAATACATTCAAAGTTGAACTGTCGGAAGATAGTGGACTATTTCCTATCTTCAACATTACAGACTTAGTCCATTATAGACGACCATAGCAAGATATGGGTCAAACTCTTCATGAGGTGACTAGAGATGTAGAGGATCTGCAATTACCTACTGCTATAGTCACAAGAGTTGACAGTGTGTTGGACACAAGGGTCTATAAAAAAAACTAGGACCAAGAAGTATAAAGAACATCTCATTAAGAAGCATGGCCAAACCAATGCTGATGTAGTATGGATAAAAGAGTCAGAGTTCAAGAAGATGGGGATTGATCCAAGCATCATCAATCCAAGGGTTGATTGAACTTTTTGTTTTGGGGAGGATGGTGCAGGAGCACACTTAGGCTCACCTCCATGTTAGATTTGTTTTGGCTTGTACTTGACTCTAGCCAAGTCAAGAAGAGTAGTGTGTTTGTTTGAAGACCTTAGAAGGTCATTTTCTATGTAGGCTAAGTGAGTTAGTCACTAGGACTAAGGTCAGTACACTAATAGCCATTATTAGTTGTTATTAATTTTTCTTAGTGTTAGAAGCCTAAGGTGACACTAGAGTCTTAAATGTGTTCTAAGAACATAATGAGGTTGTAAAATATGCCATAAAGTCATTTAATGGTCTTGGATCCTTGAAATATTGGAGGTTATCAGTCCTAAGAAGTAGGATGAAGGCATAAGTGAAAGTTGCCAAATGTTGCAGAGAAGTTGTCATGATAACATTTGCAATTATTGCAAATGTTGCATGCAACTTAGTTATCTTGGATTCCCTAAACTATAGGAGGTGGGAGATCAGACAATAGGCCCTAGAATCATGGATATGGCATCTAATGTTACCTAAGGCTTGAATCTCAAGGAAAGTGTTATCATTGTAATAGTTTGAGTTTGATAAACAAGCTCTGCAACAGTTTTTCAGTGTACATTCTGAGCTTCTGTGGTGACAATCATATCATAAGGGTTGAAAGTGTTAAGTTAGTGATTTTTTAGTGTTCCTTAGGATATTTTAAGACTTTTTCATTTGATAAGCTAGGTGTTTTGAGTAGTTTTACTATGTCAGTTAAATTGTTTTAGTTTAAGAGTTCTCATTGGTTCTGTTTTGACCAGTCTGAGCATTCATGGCTCCCCCATGAAATCTAGCCATCGAAAACACATAAGGGTAGATGTAAATGCAAGGGGATTCATTAGTGTCTATAACCTTAGGATTAGGAGGCATGAAATTTTGGAGAGATATTTTTATAGCTAGGCCCTAGGCGAGAAGACAAAGCCCGGTTAGAGGTCTAGGTTGTGAAGAAAAGAAGATATATTGCAGGGTAGAAAGGTACAGTATGGCTCCAAGAATTTTTCAAGAATGTGTTCATCATATCTAAAAATCCTATGAAAATTGGGTTCATACCAATCATTTACATTAATTTTTTAGCAAGATTTCCAACAGGACACAGTCAGTCCTAGAAAGTAGGTCAATTAGCCCTGTTTGCCCTAGTTTGTAGGAAGGTGGTGTATGGAGGCTTCCAGGACCTAAAAGTTGCAAAAAATTTAGTAAGAGCCAAAAGGGTATCCAAATCCCCAATTGGTTTTTCAATTTGTTTTAAGACTTTTGGAAAGAAAGGTCAAAGTCCTCTGCAAAAGGCTACAAGGATTAGGCCTATTTTAAGGTCTCTAAATGATGAACTATTGAAGCCGGTAAGGATATGATTCAAGATCATTCTAAAATGGATCAAATGGACCAAGTTATGAATGTTTTCACAAGTATGAAGACCCCTCCAATGAAGATTGGAATTTGTGAAGAATTGGCACTTAGAGCTTTCTAAGTGAGTGTGAAGAATTATACTAAATCTAGGGTGTTAGTATTTCAAGGTTAAGCACAAAGGATAAGAACTCTTAGAGAAGAGTTAGGATTGGTCTTATTTAATCACCTAAACCAATCAGGACGTAGAGGAGACTAGGTTCCTAGAAGAGACAAGCTAGGTCTCTTGGATGCAGTGCAAGCAAGCCTTGGAACAATCACATCACACTCCTTGGAGTAGGCCATTCAAGGATAGCCTTAACTTTCTTTGGGTCCATTTTTAGACCTTCTACTGAAACTACAAATCCTAGATACACTAACTCCTTCACAAAGCTACACTTTTTCAAATTAATCAACAATTTCTCGTCCCTTAACTTCTCAAACACCATACGAATATGCATCATATGCTCCTCCAATGTCTTACTAAAGATCAAAATATCATCTAGGTAAATAATGATAAACTTACTCAGAAATTCTTTTAGAACCTTGTTCATGAGCTGCATAAAAGTGCTCGATGCATTGGTTCACCCAAAAGGCATGAATAACCACTCATACAATCCTTCCTTTTTCTTGAAGGTAGTCTTCCATTCATCTCCTTCTCTGATCTGAATATGATGATATCTACTCTTTAGATCTATCTTTGAGAAATACACAACTCCACTCAAACAGTCCATAATATCATCCATTCATGGCAATGGAAACCTATACTTGATTGTGATATTTTTTATAGCCCTAGAATCTGTTCACATTCTCCATTCTCCATTCTCTATTCTTCCTTGGTGCTAATACTATAGGTACAACATAGGGACTCGGGCTCTCTCAAATCAACCCCTTCTATAACAACTCATGTACTTATCTATTCAACTCTTCACTTTCTACTGGTGTCATTCTATGTGCTGCCTTATTTGGAAAACTGGCTCCTGGAATCAAGTCCATCTGATGACTGATCTTCCTTACTAGTGGTAATCCATCAGGTACATTATTGGATACAATATCCTAAAACTCATTCAACAAATCTACAACTTCTACAAGTACATCTTCTACTTCCTCTTTGCCAGCTTTTGAAATTAAAGAAAAACACACATGCTCATGCCTCATACCCTCTAGTAATTTTCTTCCATCAACAAAACGTATTCTTTCATTACCACATACCTTTTCTTCTATGTCCTTTAATGGCTTTAGCTTATGTCACACTCCATCCTTTATTAGGGAATAGGTATTTGCATGACCATCATGTACAACATGCCTCTCAAACTGCCAAGGTCTACATTCTCCATTCTCCATTTTTCTTTGGTGCTAGTATTGTAGGTACAACATAGGGACTCGAACTCTCTCAAATCAACCCCTTCTATAGCAACTCATGTACTTATCAATTCAAACCTTCACTTTCTTATAGTGTCATTCAATGTGCTACCTTATTTGGCAAACTGGCTCTTGGAATCAAGTCCATCTAATGACTGATCTTCCTTACTAGTGGTAATCCATCAGCTACATTATTGGATACAATATCTTGAAACTCATTCAACAAATCTACAACTTCTACAGGTACATCTACTTCCTCTTTGCCAGCCTTTGGAATTAAAGAAAAACACACATGCTCATGCCTCATACCCTCTAGTAATTTTCTTCCATCAACAAAACTTATTCTTGCATTACCACATACCTTTTCTTATGTGTCCTTCAATGGCTTTAGCTTATCTCGCACTCCATCCTTTGTCAGGGAATAGATATTCACACGACCATCATGTATAGCATGCCTCTCAAACTAAAAAGGTCTAACCAACAACATATGACATGCATCCATAGGTATGATATCGCATAGTACCTCATCATGGTATCTGCCAATCTTGAACTTCTCTAGACACTGTTCACTGACCATGACCTTGTGGTCATCCTGTACCTAGGCAATCCGATATGGATGTGGGTGTTTCTACCTCTTGTGCATCAACTTAGTGACCACCTCTTCTGACACCAAATTGTCAGTGCTTCCACTATTGATAATCACATCACAACACTTATCCTCACACTTGCACCTGGTATGAAACAGGCTCCTCCTTTTCTCAGGTTCATTCTCACCACTCAGTAGGACTCTTCTATTAATTAGTGTTTCTCCTCTTTCAACATCTTCAAAATGTGATGATCTAGCATCTTCATCTACATGTGAAACTCTGGCCTAGCCTTCATTCCTCATATCTATCCTTCCTTGGCATCAAGGGAATTCAAATGCCCTATGACCTTCTTCTCCATAGTGAAAACATGTTCCACAGAAGCCTCCTCTTCCAGATCCTTTTCCTCTTCCTCTTCTTCTCTAATCTCTATTATTCTGATCCTGGAAATGATTGAAATTATTTCCTCTCTGATTTTGACTACTACTGGCCTCATCCTTCTTTTCCGAATCTTCATTTCGGCCTCCATATGACCATCCACTGGATCTTCCACCATGACCTCTTCCACTTTGTCTTCTCTCAAACTTCTTGTTCAAATTTTCCTCTACTTTTATGGAAAATTGGTATGCTTCTTCAATGTTGTTCATTCGAACCAAATTCAACTCTTCCTAAATGCTCGGCCTCAACCCATTAAGGTAACAGACAACTTTCTCCTTGTCAGCTTCTACATGGCCTATTCTGATGAGGAGTCTATAGAATTCCTCTGTATACTCCTAAACATATCTTCTTGCTTGCTTTGAACCTTGCATTTTCTTCAATAGGTTAAGATCATAATCAATAGGAATGAACTATCACTTCAATTTATCCACCATCTAATCCCATCCTGTGATTTTATCCTTTCTTGTTCTATTTCACTCCAATTGAATCTCTTGCCACCAGATCTTCACATGACCCTTCAATCTGGCCTTCACAAACTTGACCCGATCAAGATCCTCGATATCTTCATACTCAAAATATTCTTCTAATTTATTGATCCAGTCGATCAATTTCTCTGGGTTAAGATTTCCTAAAAATGTAGGAACCTCAATCTTAAGTCTTTTTCTGATCTTGGAAATGGCTCAAAAAAGCCTTTCTTCTTCTTGGTTCATAATTTCACCTTCTCCTTCTTGATCGAAATTTCCTTCTTCTTCAGCTTCATCCTTGCTTTCATCTCTGACATTAAGATTCATTCCTCTATGAATCTCTTCTTGCAATGCTTGCACTTGTCTCTGGAGCACTCTAACCTCAAGTGTCACACCAGCAGCTCTTCCGCCATGTTCCCTTCATGGAGGCATTTTCGCGTTGCTCACTAAAAACCTAACCACAGTCCTAGTGCAAACTGCCTCACAGTCAACGATCTATCTACACACTCAGGAACTCCCACTCTGATACCACTTGATGAAGGGTGCTCCCCTTAATACCACAAACACATAACAAAAATAGAGAATAACAACATTTTGCAAGAACTGAAATGGGCTTCTTATTATCTCCACAAATGTGGAATTACAAATTTTAGAATTATAATATGCAAAGTCACATGGTCATTTCCCTTACAATATTTTGTAGGACAAAGCCTCAAATTATTACCCAGAACTACTCTGAACTGCTCTGAACTACCCTAGACAACACTACGGGCCTTCCTTATATAGGCAATTTTCCACCGCCTAGGAAGGTTCCACAAATTTAGCCATTAAGCCCAACCAACCCTAGAATTATTTTATTTTTCAATTTATTACATCAGATTCGGCTCAAAACATGTTTTGAAACCCAAACAGAAATTTTGAAGGAGATTTATTTCCTGCCATTTCAGGTGACCCAACTTCCAAAGAACCATAAGTCATCACCCGTTGACTCGATTGACTATTATGACCCCATTTTGGAAAGGGTGCAAAGTGCTCTACAACATTTGAATTAAGTGAGCTTCATTCAACCAAAGTTTTGACCCCATCTGGGGCCTCTAAATCCTTCAAAACTAAGTTCAAAGTTTATGTACCCTGCTGCTAATACCGAATGTTTCAATATCTTCAAAACTAGACTTGATTTGGCAATGAAACTTTACCGGTAGGCTAATATGACCAAAATGAACCTCCAGGGAAGAAAATAGACCATTCTGAGCTCGAATGGAAAACTTACTAAAAATAGTAACTTTCCAAAAATAGCAGCTATGCACAAGATAACCCTTATTGAAAAGAAACTAGAAATATTTTTGGGTGATGCGAGATTGCTCTTACACCTAGGATGCTCCTGCATCACTTTAGGTTATACAAGAATCCATTTTGGTGTAGGAAATTTTTTCTATTGATTATTTGGAATTAATTTTCCATCACTTGAAGATTTCTCATTCATCCTCATGGTGGAAGAACACTATGCATGAACACCTCAATATGGAGGTGGCTAAGGATATCTCTGATTTGAAGCTTTATTTTATACCTACTATCATTGAAGTGATAGTTTGTTATCCACCTATGTTACTTGTGGTTTCTACTCTCCTCTTGTTCCCCTCCTTTGTTCCTTTGGTGATATTGGTGTGGATCCTCCAATTTGTGTGGATGGTTTTTATCAATATACTTCATTAGTTAAGCATTTGTCTCATGCATCATCTTATTTTAGACCCCTAAAGAAGGTTTTTTGTCCTTATCCTACTTGTATGGATGAAAATAATGACTTGTCTTAGAATATTGTACATTGAAGAAACAAAGCTCTTCTGAAACATGTTTCATGTCTTATGGTCATGTCAAGGTTATGTCTTACTAGGTCATGCTATGGAATTGTCTAGTTCTTTTTGTTTGTTTATTATTGACAACTTTGTTGTAGTTGTGTTGTTTTTCAACTGTCATTCACCAACACATTTGTTCTAGGTTTAGAGCCCTTTGAGAAATTGCTTTTAATTAGTCAAAAATAAAATATTGTAAAGAGCCAAAAGGGTCACTGCAAAAATGAGTACCATGAGGATGATTACTTTAAAATTACAATTATTTCATGAATGCTTCTTTTGGTGTGGTCTCTTTCATCCTTGCTAATTATAAATACATTAATGATGATACTCTCTTGATTATAAGTTTTACATAATATTTGTGTAATAGAGCTTTAAAATAGTTTGATTCATATTGTTCACACTATAATTTATTTTTAAAATCAACTAAAAATTTTATTAATAATTTTTTTAAATACTAATTCATATAAAGATAACATAGCTCAACAATAATCTATAACAATTTATTTTGCATAGCTTAACATTAATATTTAATAAATTTATTTTGTCATTTATTTTTTATTTATTTTTACTTTTACATTGATTATATATAACTACTAAGGACTATATTTATTTATGATTTACATTATAATACCTATAATCTCTAGATATAATTGTTTTATCTAACTATTATGAATTTGACATCTAAATCTTACAGTTACATTATTCATTGTGGTATGGTCAAAGTTGTGTGAAAGAACATATAACACCGTTGCATTTTATAAATTAGAAAAGAAATGAATCAAGATCGTAATGGATGGAAATATTTGATTAAGTAATATCGTAGCTTCAACATAGAGAAATGAATTGATTAAAATCAAAGAAAAATAGTATTTTGGTGTCTAGTATCAACATCAAAATAGATAGGAATATATAGTTAGATAGTGCAAATATATATTTATATATTAGAGTTTTAAATAGTGTATTATTCACTTAATAAAGTAATGGCATAGTATTTGTATATGTTAAGTGTTAATAAATATTTGTATTTTGATTCTATTTTTTGAATTGATATTTTAAAACTTTAAAAAGTGCATTTGAAAGTATACAATACAGTCATCCTTACAAACCAAAAAATTATAGTAATAAACACAATATCCACTTCTCTACAATTGCACATGTTGAACTCCATGGTCATGAAAAAAAACCTACATATAACATCCTATGCCTCTAAGCACTCACACAACATATCACAAAAACAATCAAAAAAGATATAGCCATAGACCAAATAACATAACACTACCCAAAATAGGGAACAAACATAAAACCCAAAATACCACTTTCATGTCTATAATCTAACTGGTCGTTCCATAATTTAATACTTACAAAAGTGAATTTGAAAGTATACAATGCAGTCATCCTTATAGACCCAAAAAATACAGTCATAAACATAGTAGCCACTTCCCTACAATTGTACAAGTCATTCCATGGTCATGAAGCAAAAAAATACATATATCACCTTGCACCTCCAAGTGCTCATACAATGTACCACCAAAATAAGCAAAAAATAAGTCTCACCACAGATCAAATATCAAAACATTACCCAAAATAGAGAACAAACACAAATACCAAAATACCACATTCATATCTATAATCTAACTAGTTGTTCCACCTGTAATACCTAAAATGTAGTGTCTAAGAATACTAAACTAAGTTAGCATTCAACAAAACAAAGAAAGTAAAAACTTTAAGATTAGACCTACAAATGAAAGCAATAAAACATGAGGGAATGCAAACCTTAGACCCAAAAAGCCTCCAAACTATAGAGGATTTGTTAAATGAGGATATGTGTGCTCATAAACCTTGCTCAAGATTAGAGATGTGTGGGAGAAATTTGGTATTATAAGGTTTCTTTTGATTTTTTTGGCTCTCAAATGGGCATGATAACAATGCTTTGATGGTGGATGAAAATGAAGAAAGGAGAGGGTTCAATTTATAGGCAAATGGAAGGGTGAATGGATGGTCAAGATGCAAACTTGAGGAAGGGCCAAGATTCATTTGAGAGGAAGCACATGGATTGTGCTTTCTCAAATGCATCTCATTGTGACAAGTGTCACAATGGGAGAGGTTGGAATAAGTGGGGGAATGTGACCATTTTGGGAGATGTGAGAGGGGACAAAGGTGTAAGAGAAGGATGGAGTGTGTAAGAGGCATGCAAGAGCATTTAAGGCTGACATGAGGAGAGGGAATTGGGAGATGTGAGGATGTGACATGAGGGTTGACTTGGTTTGGATTAATATTTATTAATCCATAGATTATGATTGTGAAAATGCTTAGGAGGTGATTAGGCTTGGATTAGGAGGCAAGTGGGAGGTTTAGGAGGATGTGATGGGAGGAGAGAGAATGAGTGGAGGGTTTTATTAGCTAATCATGGGTCATTAGCTAATTAAGAAGGATTAGTATGGGTGAATGGGTTTGGGTTGAGTATGAACCACATGCTAGGAGTTTGGGATGGGTTTGGTCAAGGGTTTAGAATTAAATATTTATTTAACTCCAAGTGAGAGGAAAAAGGATTTTATGAATTAATTTAATTAGATAAGTGTATCCATTTAAATTAATTAAAGAATAGGGACTAATTAATTATCAAACTATAGGTTTGTCATTTAGATAATTAATTGGACTATAGTTAATTAATTAAATTAATTAATTAACTAGGGGATGACATGAATTATTTAAATAATAATACTTAATTAATAGGATGTCCTAGGAGAGAACTAAATAAGATTGCTAAATTATGTAATCAAATTTAGGTGTCTACATTTTTCCCCTCTTCAACATAGTGTTAAAATAACACTATTTTGAAGATGTTTTTGTAATAATAGATG
This sequence comes from Chamaecyparis obtusa, assembly GCA_027943335.1. NCBI lineage: Eukaryota > Viridiplantae > Streptophyta > Pinopsida > Cupressales > Cupressaceae > Chamaecyparis > Chamaecyparis obtusa. The sequence goes on from BSBK01000735.1 coordinate 1,644,678, forward strand.
ACACGAAGAATGGACTAGATGGTGAAAATGCCCCAGTTTATGGGCCAGGATGTTAGACTGGGTGATGCCCCCTTGAGAGGGTGATAGGGAAAGAAAAAGGGGCCCAAGCAGCATCTTAAAAGGAAAAGGTGAAAAAGGCATGCTACAGGCTAAGAAGGGGGAAGAACGAGAAAATGGGAGATGAAAATAGCAATGGGTGGCAAGATTCGGCATGAGGGGAAGAAACGGGGGGTGAACAGGCATTCAAGGGTGAAAATGAGGGCACGGAAGGGCCTTAATAAGGGCCGAAGGGGGCAAAAAGAAGTCATTTGCACACTTTAGAGCCTTGAACCAAGATTTTGAGCTCTGATACACGAGGATGAGATGGTAGAGACGGCGACCAACTCATCACTCCAAGATCATGTGGAGGGTCCTATGTCACGAAGTGCCCGACTGACAGGTAGGCTCAAAAAACTTGCCATTTCATTGAGTTTTTACAGCATTTAATACATATTTTAGGACAAAAACAAGCATTCCTACGAGTGCGGGAGTGGTAGGAACACGATCCCACAAAATATGCTAGGGTGGGGAAAAAAAGAGGGGATTAGGACTTTTCATGGGAACGCGAAAATCTTGGGGGTGGGGGGAATTTGAGGCGGGACTGCCATCCCACAAGGCATTTTTGCGGGATCGTGTTCCTGGAGTACAACACAAAGGGAGGCCAAAAAAATGCATTGTTAGGGAAAGCAAGGGTTAGGCAAGTGGCACAAGAATGCGTTCCCACATTGGTGGGAGGGTGGTGGACTAACACGATCTTGCAATGGCGGGATCATCGGGAAAAATGAATCGCTCCGAGAACGTGGGGAGAGGGAAATTTGCAGGAATGTGGGGAAAAAGAAAGTTTGTGGGAATGAGGGAAGAATAACTTAGGTTTTGGTATAGAAGAAAGACTGACACTTTGTCTTGATTTGGGTGCAGTGGTCCTTGGATCGGCTAATGAGCCAAGAGTGACATGCCTCGGTCTTGGCGGTAGGAGACCAGTTCACACCAACAAAATGGGTGCAGGTGGATGCACTCAGGCTGGGTTACTTGGTGCGGATGCCATAGAGGAAAATATTCATGGCATTGGTGACAGTGTTCTATGAGTGTTGGCATTCAGAGACCAGGATGTTTCATCTATTGACTAGGGAGATGATAGTGACGTTGGAGGACATGTACCAAATATTTTGATTACTGATTCAAGGCACTCCGGTAGTATTAGGGACCTACACATAGGTGCAAGCAGTGGCCCCACTACTAGAGCTAGGGGTGGCACCTATCCTATGACATGAGCATTTACCTTTGGCTGAGCATGCGGCAGCAGCACCGACAGTGTGGTGGATATACTTTTATGTGTGCAAACTAGTGTCGGGGTACATTGCCCTAGACATGGGCAGAAGGAGTGTGACATTGTCACTAATCCCTAGGATTGTGTAGATCATGGATGCAAGGGTCCCAGTAGCTTGGGGGACATTGATGTTGGCAGAGATGTATAGAGATCTTCATCAGATCATCTATCACGGGATGATGACTATGGGGAGGAGCTTTGGATTCGCTTCACTCCTACAAGTGTGGGCATGGGAGCATATAGTTGTGTTGTGACCATTAGGCTGAGTGGATAGGCAGCCAGAGGAGCCTGCGGCTTACAGCTGGGGAGATCTGGTGACATACCAAGGGGGAGATACAAATTTTTGGCAAGAGCCATTAGACGTGATCTGAGATGGGGTCACCTGGCGACCATATCTAGGTCACACCCAATGGGCAAAGGATGACAGGGAGCTACCATATACCCCACTACCTACATAACTGACAAGGAGATGGAACTATATTATTGAGCAGCATAGGCTAGATAGGGTTACCTGATAGTTTGGCTTCAGACAGGATGTGTTAGGACCAGCATGGTGGTACCAGCAAGCCACACGAGAGCGGGTGTTAGAGTTCAGGTCGGCATAGGATAGGACAGGGTTGATGGTTGAGTATCAGGCCATGCAGCCATTTCAGTGGGACTGGGTGGTGGGAGCAATGAATCCTAGGACCACACCAGCATATGATGAGTGGTTTCGACCTCTGAGACTAGTAGGGAGATCAGGGTTACCTGACGAGGAGGGAGCAGTGCCTGTTTATAGGGGTCGAGGGAGGAGAGGAGGGAGAGGGAGAGGGAGAGGGAGAGGGAGAAGTAGAGGAGGAGATGGAGATGTAGATGCAGATAGAGGGGGGGAGGAGATGGTATGGATGTGGATGGGGGAGAGATGGAGGAGGGGGGATAGGTACCTATAGCACAAGTACCCATAGGGCCATCACCATCGACCAGACTACCACCACTTGCAGGGCCACCACCACTAGCTGGGCCACCACCACCAGCAGGAGTAGGGCCTTTCGAAGGAGGGGAGGATGATATAGTAGGGCATTTGGCCTCATTACAGGGGGCATATGACCATGCCAGTCAGATGCTCCTAGACATGCAAGGGGAGTGTGATAGTTTGATAACAAAGTGGGATAGTCTAATAGCATGATTAGCATGGGTGATAGAGGAGGGGCTGATGATGATCGATGAGAGGGATCAACTAAGGAGGGAGAGGGATGTGTTTCTAGTGGAGATGGACCAGTTCAAGGGAGAGAGATATGGTTTGCGGTCAGCGTGAGATCATCTATAGGGAGAGAGGTACATGGTCATCTAGCAGCGCATGATGGACATTGTTGCATGAGGGTCATAGGAGCGATCAGGGGAGGTATCCCACCTCTAGAGAGAGCTCATCAGGATGAGCAAGAAGATTGGATAGTATAGGGGCATGTATCATGCAGTAGTGCTAGTTGAGCAGTGCTAGCATTACAGGCATCTGAGCTGCCCATTGGTCACAGGGTCAGGGGCTACTGGGAGTTTAAGTGCAGTGGTTGGCAATAGCTAGAGGACAAGGGGTAGCACACCCATGATTGGAACTTCTCAATAGATAGGATAGGGGAGCCGTCGATCAGGGCACTCACTAAGTCAGCAGTAGTCAATCGGTGGTTTGGTACAGATGGTAGGGGCTAAGGTGTCAAGGATAGGGATGAAGGTGGATGGGGGTTGTATGGGTGTCCACATGGGTGTAGATTATAGGTACACAAGGCATAGTGGGCAGATCAGTAGTGTTACAAGATCTATCACAAGTGGACCCCCTGGATGGGGATTTTGATATGCAGCCTTCTTCAGGAGAGGTAGAAGGTAGTGATATGTTGCAAGCCAAATTTTTGTTTTGTAGCTATTTATTGATGGAGGGCATAGTCCCTATGTATATTGTATTTTATACTTTCGAATAGACATGGACTGAGACAGACATTTATTCTTTCATTCTTTGGGTTGGGATGTACTATACTATTCTATACCATGATTTATATATATGATGAGCTGGGTGGGATATGATGTGTAATGTATGGATGTATGAATTCATATGATGTACTGACATGGATGATGCACGATGTGATATGATTTCCTATTTTTGTGAGACTGACATGTGTGTGATGTAGCGTACAAAGTGCTTTATATGTGATGTCATATGATATGTTTATATGAGATGCATGTTATGATGATTTGTGGATGCGGGATGTGATGTAATGCTTTATATGGATGATTTATGTATGTTATGATGTAATGTGTTAACAATGTAAGATAAAAATGACTTAACAATGCAAGATAACAATGAACCTATATGATAACTTAAACACCTTAATGAAAGATAAGAAATGAATCTAAAATGAACCCTAACAATGCAAGATTCAAATGAACCTATGTGATAATGAATGATGATGGATTGAATGACAGAACAGGGATGCAATGCAAGATGAATCTTAAGAATGCAAGAGTTAAAAATGAACCTAGATGAGAATGAATCTAATGATGCAAGATGAAGCTAAAATGAATTAATAATGTAAGATGAACCTAAATGGATGAACCAAAATGGATTAACAATGCAAGATTAAAAATAAACTTAAATGGATTAACAATGTAAGATGAAAATGAATCTAAATGGATTAACAATGCAAGATTTAAAATGAACCTAAATGGAATAACAATGTAAGATAAAAAAATGAACCTAAAGGGATTAAAAATGCAAGATGAAAATGAATCTAAATGGATTAACAATGCAAAAATGAATCTAAATGGTAATGAATAATGACATGAACCTAAGACAAGATAAAATGAACCTATAGTGAAGCAATGAATGCAATGAGGGGTGAGGAGATGAAAATGAAAATGAGGTAATGCGACCTAGGATAGTACCATGAAATGAAATTTACATGGGAAAATGGGTGGGGATACGAATGAAAATGGGAGATAGGAGGTGGGAGATGAGGACGGATGCCACAACATATCACTATCAGACTGAACCTTGACTGAGGGGTGAAGATGGGATGGTGAAAAAGGGTGAGGGTTTTTTTGCATAATCAAAATCCATGGGTTAGGAATGTGGGCTAAGGGTGAGTGAAGTGGATAGGTTTGCATCATGACGAGGTGTTTATGAGGGAAAGGATGGGTGAAAAGAAGGATGTAGGGATGATGTTTTTGGGGATCTTTCAAGATGATTTTTGAGATTGGATAAGGATGTGGGATTTTAGCTAGGAAGTGTGATAGGGAGGGGGATATTGAGTGAAGCTTGAGCATGGGGTATTCTGAAATGGAATACCATCATGTCATTTGAGCACTTAGTTTGATATAGAAATACAAGGGACTAGCCAAAGTTATTAGGAACTTGAGGCCATGTTGCTAGTGTTGCATAGGACTGACGTGAAAAAGACACGCAAGGGTTGCTCCAGCATCACACATGCACCCAAAGGGAAATATGGTGGAAACGATGCCAAGGAACCCACAGACAAGTGATACTTCCTGAAGGCACCATGTGACCCAAAAGATCACATGTAGACCATGCCTAGGTCGCATCAGACTGACTCACAGGCAAAAACCAAAAAGAATGCAAAAGACCTTGCCCCAGAAAATATCCCCTATTGAATCACACCATGATATAAAGGATCATGGTGACTTTGAGGAGGGAAGCCAATTGAGACCTCAAAACCAACTGATAAATCCAAGCAAACATTACGAAATCAATGTGATAAGACCAAAAGATATCCTTTGCCAAAAGAGATCAACCGACTGTGGATGTTGGGATTAGGTCAGACAAGAGGAAAGATGCATCCTACAAGGACTTGGTTGGTGGGTTTGACTGTAGATCTGAATTGTTGATGGGAAAATGGAAAACTTTGGAGAATCACAGTGACATGGGATGCTTGTTGAGGAAAAGATTGTTGACATTGTGGTCATGACAGGCCATGTGTTTTACATTTGAAAGGACTTCTGGTAAAATAGGATGATATGTACAAACTGAGGATACTATATATAGGTGATATTTATAGAAGCTCAGGTGATTGGGATAGGTCAACAAGTGACAATTACATACAAAGCTCAGTGTTGCAGGAGTAGGTCATGCCTTGATATATATAGGAAGCTCAGGATGTGGGATAGTATTTCTTGTCTACCAGTATGCTAGGAATAACACCTTGGGAACAAGGGTGGGTGAGATGGAAGAGTGAGGGGATGGCGAGGGATGATGAGTGATGTTGATGAAGGAATGAGAGTTTGATAGATAATGATACAGTCCACTATGTGTGGCACCTGTTTCCAAGTTTTCACCAACATACTTACCCAAGGTGCCTGATCACCAGGTTTTCACCATTGAGTGGTTATTTTCTCTTTACTTTTTTCATTTTTTTAATTTTTTTGTATTTTTTCTAATTTTTTGCTTTTTTTTTTTTTTTTTTTTAGGATCACACTAATGGTGCAAGCATAGAACTGCTTCAGATGTATGATGTTAATGGGGTCATTGAGGGAATCCCCTTCAGGTGTGGATAACTGATAAGCTCTGAAGCCAAAGCAAGTTGTCACTACATAGGGACCCAACTAGGTGGGCTCGAACTTACCTTTCTTCTCATGGTTAGCCTATACTTTTTGGTTTTCTTTTAGGACCAGGTCTCCCACTTGGAATTGTCAGGGGTGCACCTTTTTATTAAAGCTCCTTTTGAGGTAGTTTTGGTACATGATGAGGTGGTCATAGGCCTATTGCCTCTTTTCATCTAACAGGTCCAGCTGGGTCAAGCGTGCTACGCGATAGTCTTCATATGTGATGTAATTCTTAATGGACATGCGTAATGAAGGGATTTTGACCTTGATTGGTAGAATAGCTTTAGCACCATATACCAGGGAGTATGGGGTGGTGCTCATGGGGTTATAGAATGAGGTGTGATAGGTCTAGAGGGTAGGGTTGATTTGAAGGTGCCAGTCATGACCAGAATCATTGACAACTTTATGTAGGATTTTTAGGATGGTTTTATTAGTTGCCTCAGCTTGACCATTTCCTTGTGGTAAATATGGGCTGGAAAAGAATTAGTGCATGTGGAACTAGTCACAGAGTCCTTGACATGTTGGTTTTTGAATGGAGTGTCATGGTTTGTGAAGATGGTGGACGGGATGCTGAAATGGAAAATGATGTGGTAGAGGATGAATTTGGAAATCTGGACACCAGTAGTTAAGCTGAGTAGAATTGCTTCCACCCACTTTGTAAGGTATTCAGTGGATATGATGATATACTTGTGTCCATTAGAAGAATGAGGGGTGATCATGCCAACAAGGTCGAAACCCCAACACAAGAAGAGCCACAGAGGTGCAATGGGTTGTAGATCTTGCGCTGGTGCATGTATCAAATTAGCATGTTGCTGGCACTATAGGCACTTCTTTACAAACTCACAAGCGTCATGCTCCATCGTTGGCCAGTAATACCCAACTCTAAGAAACTACTTGGCAAGGATGATGCCACTCATGTGAGCACCACAAATACCAATGTGAAACTCTTGTAAAGCCAAGGCAGCCCCGTTTGAGTCTAAACATCAGGAGAGGATGTTATGATACCCACAATGATATAAGGTGTTGGCTACAAGAGTGTAGCAAGATGCTCTATGAATGAGGTTCTAGCATTAGGTGTTGGTGAGGTGAGGAGATATGATACCATTTTTTAGGTAAGCGTGAATATCATGGTACCACAGTGACTAGGGACCAACCAAGATGCATACCATGTCAGAGTCAGTGTTCTCATTAGTGGGTGTGTGTAGCTACTCAACTAGAAACTCATACTAAGTAGCATCATGGGGGATTTCCAGTAGTGACCTGATGGTTGCCATAGCATTGGCTACCTTGTTTTGGATTCTTGGCACTTGTGTAAACTATATGCTGACAAAGTGTTCTTTGAGCTTATCTGCAAGATCTTTGTAGGGTAATAGCTTGTCATCCTTTGTCTAAAACTCATCAAGGATCTATTTGATGATCAATTGAGATTCTCTGAATACCTGTAACTCTGTAATATTCTAATGGATAGCTATTCTGAGGCCTACAATGAGGGCTTCATACTCTGAAATGTTATTGGTACACCTGAATCCCAATTTGAAAGACCTGGGGATGTAGTCACCTTGAGGGGTCACAAAAAGTATCCCTGCCCCTAATCCATGTGATGTGTATGATCCATCAAAGTATAGCTTCCATAGGGGTTTTTCTTTGACCATGCAAAGATGCTTGTCTGAGAATTCCATCACAAGAGGGTATGCATTGACTAAGGGTGCTTCAGCAAGCTGATCTACAATAACATGTCCCTTGATGGCTTTTCAATCGATGTACTGGATGTCAAATTCACTAAGTAGCATTACCCACTTTGCCATTCATCCAGTGAGTGCGGTTCTTGAGAGGAGGTACTTTAGAGGATCAAACTTTGAAATCAGCTTCACTGTGTGGCTGAGCATATAGTGATGAAGTTTTTGGGTGGAAAAGACCACCACCAAACATGCCTTTTCCATGGGGGATTAGTTCAGCTCATAGCCTACCAAAGTATGACTGATATAGTAAATAGCCCTCTCTTTTCCATTATCATCAAGTTGGGCTAGGAGTGCCCCTAGTGTTGTGGTAGTTGCAAATATGTATAAAATGAGGGGCCTTCTTGGCATTAGTGGTACAAGAATATGTGATTTTGCCAGGCATTATTAAGGTTCTTGAAGTTGCGCTGATAGATGGGATCCCATTTGAAGGTAGTGTCCTTTCGCAATAGATGTGTGAATGGTTGGCACGTGTCTACTCGTTGGGAAATGAATCTTCAAACTGATTGCAACTTTCCTTGGGGGCTCCTTAACTACTTGAGTGTCTTGGGAGGAGGCATTTCTATGATGGCCTTCACCTTCTTTGGGTCTATCTCTATGCCTCACCTGGATACGATGAATCCTAGCAACTTTCCAGATGTAACACCAAAGACACATTTCTTTGGGTTCAGTCTTAAGCTATACTGATGCAGGCAATTGAACACACTCTCAAGGATATTAAGGTGTTCATACTGTGTTCTAGATTTTTCTAGGATGTCATCTACATATTCTTCCAAAATCTTATGGATCATATCATGGAATATTGCAGTCATCGCTCTTTGATAGGTACCTCCCACATTCTTGAGCCTGAATGGCATAATGTTATAGCAAAATGTGCCCCATGGTGTGCTGAATGCTATCTTGTGTTGGTCTGCCTCAACTATTTTGATCTTATTGTATCTTGAGAAACTATCCATCAGTGATAGAATTTCATGACCGGCTATGAGATCTATGATCATGTCTATATTAGGAAGCGGAAAATCATCTTTCAGACATGCCTTATTGAGATCTCTGAAGTCTGTGCAGATTCTTATTTCTCCTTAAAGTTTGGTGAAGGGTACCATGTTAGAAATCTAGTCTGAATAATCAATGGCTCTGATTATCTTGGCTTGGAGAAGTTTCTCAAACTCTGCTTTTACTAACAAGGCCACTTTTGGATGCATTTTTCTCAGCCTTTTCTTAACTGGCTTGGCATTCAGATCTACTGCTAGATGATGGACAATGAGATTTGGTTCTATTCCCGGCATGTGGGCATAAGACCATGAAAAATTTATGATGAACTCTCGAAGAAGAGATATGAGGGTCGATTCTTCACCTTCATCTAAGGATGCTGCAATATGGGTGATTCTTGGAATTTCTTTTGTGCCCAAGTTGACTGGTTTGGTCTCTTCAATGACTATGGATGACTATTTTGGCTGGTAATCCTGGATGGGTGGAAGAGGCAAGTCTCCATTCTCTAGCACCTCAAAGAGGTTTTTACTAGAGGATACGCACTTTATTTTTACTATTTCTGAATCAAGATGTGCCCTAGAGGGGTTTTCACATGGGGATTCTTTATTTTCTTTTTTATTTTTAATTTTGTGGTTGGAGACTTCCTCTTACCCAAAATATCTCTTTGGATTAAGCTGACAAACTTCTGTTGAGCCTTTCCCCCAATCAGATTGTGGATCTATGGTGCCCATGAATTTTAGGAGTGCGGCCTCGCTTCAAAACTCATCGATGTGTACCATGCTCAGTTGGTCCTAGTCTATGAGGTCAGGGTGAATGAGGGGGAGGTCAATGAGGTTGATGGTGAGTTGGTGAAGGATAGAATTGCCCAGGAAGGTTTCATCATCAAAGATATTATCGTAAGATCATTTTTCTTCCTCTTTTGGGATGTCTTCAAATTCCACGATTTTGTCTTGGATATTCAAAAGGGTCACATTGAGTGAATTGGTGTCCTCATTCATGACATCAGGCTCTCATATATGCAGGTGAGGGGTATTAAATTCTAGGCCTCGATTCTATGGATTTTTGGATGCTTCCATGGGGTCTTTCATTCCAGCCTCATTGAGTCCTAGACCACCTCCTTGATAATCCCATTGTTCAGCAGCCCATTTGTGGGGTATAGGATATTTTTCTTTGAAGTACCTGAGGAACTCAATATCAAGAGGTAGAGGATCCTTATACAGCCATTGATTGATATTGGGTGCCAGCTCTTGGCCATTCAAAATTCCATTGGAGATAGAGGTAGATTATTCCAGCATCTTGATCTTGGGGCCTTCTTGAGGGGCCTTGATTTGATGATAGGGTCATCCCTAAGTGTGCAAATCTAGGGAGAGAGCCCCTACTGCAAAGGTATCGGTAAGGTTTTATTCTCCACATCCCTTGTTGTTAATCTTCATGGAAGAGAGAGTGGAGTTTAGGATTGTTTATGGATCGCAGTTGGATCGAGATTGTTTATGGGCATGGATGGTGATTTTAGTGCCTTGATATGGGAATTTGATGCATTGATGATAGGTGGAGGGGACGGCCTAGATGGAATAGATCCATGGGTGACCAAGGAGGATGTTGTAGGGGAGATCAAGATCAACAATGTGGCATATGGTGTCTTGAGTGACGGGGCCAATATTGATAGGCAACAAAATGGTACCTTTGGAGGTATGCTCTAGGTTGTCGTAAGCCTTAATGGTGATTACATCATGAGAGATGTATAATTCTATGAAACCAACCTACTGGATGAACTTTAATATACAAATATTTAGGGCCGAACCATTATCTATCATGACCCTTTTTATGGAAAAGTCAATAATCATGACAGCGATATAGAGTGGGAGATTGTGATCTGGTTCAATGGATGGCATGTTGAATGGCTGGAAGGAGAGGGTGGAAGGCATGGATAGTGTTAGGAATGAATTCTGAATATATCCTATGAGGGAGTATTCATAGCCATTCTGTAGTAGTTTTTGTTGCATTCATGACTATGATTGTCATTGATGTCAACACAGTAATCTACTGAAGATTAGCAAAGAAGCAAGCAGTGTTTAAGTTAGCGCACATGGGATATTGAAGATGAAGCTATGCGGAGTTGAGGGCCTACTCTATAATTCTTTATAAGATCATGGTTAAGAGTGCATATGATAATTCATTTATTCATGACAGTTATGAGGAAAGCAGCTGAAGTAGTATTCAAGAAGTGTTCCTGAGTAGCAGTTTGTGGAAATCGGATGATATCTCCTAATCAAAATCTAATCTAATCATGTGCATTTATGAGGTAGTTGAAGACATAATGTTATGGATGTGGGTGTGAGTGCAAGATCCGAGCTCACACGAGTGAAGAATTATCTTAATTGGAAGCTGACAGTTTTGTGTATTTTTTATGTAACGTGTGGAAACTTTTATTTTGTAATTTTTATGCTGACTCATTTTTAATTACTTGAGTGTGGTATAAAGGAAGGAATTTTTTCCTTGTTGTAATATGTAGTTGTGTATTGTATTTTGAAAGTGGATTGCAGAATTGTGCAATACTTGTTGAAAGAGGATATGCGAAGTATAGAGATCTGGTATTGAGATCTAATGAAGCAGTTGGTGTGGTTTGGCATAGCCAGAGAAGGAGTATTGAATTTTTGAGATCATTAATCTTTTGGTATTATTCTATTGAGTAATACAAAGATCAATTGGATAGTGTGTTCAGTGACCTTACACCTGAAGTTGTTTGGGCAATGGGTCCTTTTGTCTTCCATAACTCCTAACAGAGTTAGAATCTTTTAGTAGGGATTCAAAGTCTCCTAACAGGGACTCATATGTACTGAATGTATTTCATAAGACTCCTAAAAAATTCCATCCTTATTAGAAATTAAAGTCCACCAAGATAATTGAGAGGGGGGGGTGAATCAGTTATCTGATAATTATAACTTTTATCAACTTTAATAGATTTTAACCATGTAAGAAATATAATTAACAACCATAGAAAGATATGCATACACAATAACATAATGACACAAGATATGTTGACTAGGGAACCTCTTGATCAAAGAGTAAACCCCAATGGGAATGATGCCCATAAAAGATGCACTAATATGAATATTCCTTGTGAAAGGATGGACTTTGTTAGGAGTCTTATGAAATAAATTTAGTACATATGAATCCCTGTTAAAATATTCTAACTCTTTTAGGAGTTATGGAAGACAAAAGGACCCACTTCCCAAACAGCTTCAATGGCAAGATCACTGAATACACTATCCAACTGATCTCTAGATTATTCAATAGAATAATATCAAATCATTACTAATCTCAACAATATGTTACCTCTTCTCTGACTGTGCCAAACCGCACTCACTGCTACACCAGATCTCAATTTCAGATCTATGTACCTCGCATGTCTTCCTTCATAAATTCACTTTCACAATCATTCACTTTCTCAATTCAATTCATCATACTTACTTACAACAAGTAAAAACATTCCTTCCTTTATACCACACTCGAGTAATTACAAATGAGTTGGCATCCAATTACAAAATAAAATTTTCCACATGTTACTTCAAAATTACACAAAACTGTCAGCTTCCAATTAGAATAATTCTTCACTCGTGTGACCTTGAAGTTTGCACTATCATCCACATCACTATCAACATGTTGTCAACTACTCTTTAACTACACAAAACTAGATTCCATCCTGATTAGGAGATATCATCCGATTTCCACAAATCGCTACTCAGAAACACTGCCTAAATATGCTTCCACCAAAATGCTCATAACTTTCATGAATAAATGAATTACTATCTGCGCTCCTAACCATAAACATATAACATATCAAAGAGTAAATCCTCAACATTGCATAGCTTGATCTGCAATATCCCATGTATGCTAATCAAAATATTGTCTGCTCCTCTGCTAATCTCCAGAAGATCATTGTGTTGACATCAATGACAATCATAGTCATGAATGCAACAACAATTGCTATAGAATGGCTACCAATCCTCCCATAGGATATATTCAACATTCATTCCTAACAATCTCCCCCATTGGCATTGATGGCAACATAGATGAAAAACATCCAATGTTCCATGAATCTAATAATGCAATTCTGCTGCTCTTCAACAAATATTTTCAAATCCTCTTCATCAATTAAATCTTGCTTCATTTTCCTATTCATTTCTCTCCAACAGATGGTACAAATGGTTTTTCATGTATACTTCTCCCCCATTGACATCAATGATAGAAATTTCATCATTATGTCAACAACAACTCTAATGTCAAAAGACACTATTCAAAAAATACATTCACTAGAGTCCTCATAACTCAGCTTAGATACACATACTCCCCCATAGAGGAAGTACCAACATCTAGTCCAAAAAAAAGATAGGGCTCATATACCACTGGACAGATGCAACAATCTGCATCACTTCTCAAGAGTAGGCTAGGGCATAACACCAAGCATACCTCTCAGATACTCAAATGAATCCTTAGGCAAAGGCTTTGTAAATATGTCTGCAATCTGCTCCTTTGTGCTTATGTACTCAAGTCTGACTTCTTTCTTAGCAACTTTCTCTCTTACTACATGATACTTAATCTTTATATGCTTTGTCTTAGAATGTAATACAGGGTTCTTAGACATACTAACTATGTTGGTGTTATCACAATGTATAACAATAGGTTCAACAAACTTTATTCCAATATCCTTCAGCATCTACTTCATCCAAATTATCTGGTTGCAATTGTTTGTTGCTGCTACATATTCTGCTTGTACTGTGCTCTGTGAAATACAATTTTGCATCTTGCTTAGCCAAGAAACCAATCTTCCTCCAAGGAAAAATGCTCCACCACTGGTGCTCTTTTTATCATCAACACTGCCTCCCCAATCAACATCTGTATATGCGCATAGTGTAAAATCATAAGAATTTTCATACCACAATCCATAGTCCATTGTGCCTCTTAAATATCTCAGTATCCTCTTTACTACTGCATAATGTGATTCTCTAGGTTTAGCTTGAAATCTTGCTACGATTCCAACTGAATGTGCTATATCAGGTCTTGTATGTGTTAAGTACTGCAATCCTCCAATCATAGATCTGTACTTCTTCTGTTCAACTGTAGGAGTCTCATCTATGCTAGATAATTTGTCCAGTTACCATAGGTGTTCCAACTGGTTTACAGTTCTCCATTCCAAATCTCTTTAACAAATCATTCAAGTACTTTGTCTGGCTTACAAAGATACCATCACTGTTCTATGTTATATGTAATCCCAAAAAGTATTTCATTTCACCAATCATACTCATTTCAAATTCAATTTTTATTTCATCAGCAAAGTTATCACTAGCTTCATCTTCTCCTCCAAAAATAATTTCATCAAAAAAAATAACTATAATTAACAAATCATTTTCAATTTCTTTTGTGTATAGGTTGCTATCAGCTGTTCCTTTTGTAAATCCCAATTTTAACAAATACTTATCCAATCTTGCATACCAAGTTCTAGGTGCTTGCTTTAGTCCATATAAGGCTTTCTTTAGTTTACATACCATGTCTCCTTCTTGATTCAAAGGAAAACCTTCAAGCTGCTCAATGTAGACTTCTTCTTCCAATTCTCCATTCAAAAATGCTGACTTTGCATCCATTTGATATACTTTGAATTTCTTAAAAACTGCATAGGCCAAAAACATTCTTACTGCTTCAATTATGGCTACTAGTGCAAAAGTTTCTTCATAATCAATTCCTTCTTGTTGTGAGTATCCCTTACATACCAATCTTTCTTTGTTTCTTACTACTTCTCCTTGTTCATTCATCTTGTTTCTAAATACCCATTTAGTTCCAATAACATTCTTATCTTTAGGTCTAGGGACCAATTCCCATGTCTTTTTCTTTTCAATCTGATCTAGTTCTTCTTTCATAGCTTTAATCCAATGTTCATCTTCACAAGCTTCACTAGTAGATTTAGGTTCAATTTTAGAAATCAAACATAACTATTCTTGTATCTTATTTCAAGTTAAAACTCCTTTGTCTATGCTTCCAATAATCTACTCAACAGGATGATTCCTTGATAAGTTCATGTTAGCTGTTACTATCTCAGATCTCACTTCAGGTGTTTGTTCTTCAATGATTTCACTATGGCTTTCATTCAACAAGTCACTGTCAGTTTCATAGAATAATCCAGTAGTTTCAGTGTAAGGTTTAGGATGAGTTCCTTCATCAGATTCATAATCAAGCATTCTTTCCTGAATTTTGAACTTTTCATCAACTTTAACATTTGCACTCTCAACAATAGTCTTAGTTCTCTTGTTATAACATCTATAAGCTTTTCTCTTCAAAGAATATCCAAGAAATATACCTTCATCACTTCTAGGATCAAACTTTCCAATATTATCATCTCTCTTTATATAACATTTGCTTCAAAAAATTCTAAAATACTTAACAAAGGGTGCATGTCAAAACCATAATTCATAGGGTGTCTTGTCTGTGTCTGCTCTAATTTTTACTCTATTCATTGTATATACTATTGTGTTCACTGCTTCTCTCTAGAATGTCTTTGCCAAATCATTCTCAAATAACATAGCTCTTGCTGCTTCATTCACTAATCTGTTTCTTCTTTCTACAATACCATTTTGTTCAGGTGTTCTAGGGGCTGAAAACTATCTCTTAATACCATTCACTTCACAAAAGGTGTTAAACTCTCTAGAAGTAAATTCTCCACCTCTATCAAATCTCAAACATTTAATTTTCATTCCAAATTCATTCTCAACTTTATTCTTAATGATCTTAAACTTATCAAATGCTTTAGACTTTTCTTTAAGAAACGCAATCCACATCATTCTTGTAAAATCATCAACAAGAATCATAAAATACCTTTCTCCATAGAATCCTCTAGTCCTTGTAGGACCACTCAAATCTATATGAACAATCTCCAACTTCTTTGCAGATGAACTTCTCTTATAGTTCGCCATCACACATTCCTTGCAAATCATGTTAGTAGGCTTCATAAGTTTAGGCAAATCTCTTACTGCAAGTGTAGTACTTATTTTCACAATGTTATCAAAATTTATATGACAAAATATTTTGTGCCATAACCAACTGTCATCAATCTTAGTAATCAAACATGTCATCTCAGTAGGATTCAACAAAAATACATTACCTCTGGTTCTAGATCCAGTTCCAATCAAATTTCCATCTTTATCTTTTATCACACAAGTTTTCTCAGTAAACCAAACTTGATATCCCTTATCAACTAACTATCCAACACTCAAAATATTATGTTTCAAACCATCCACAAAGTAAACATTATCAGTATTAGTCTTCCCATCAAGAGTAATAGATCCTATACCTTTAATCAAATAAGGTGCATTGTTTCCAACTCTAACAACTCCTCCATCATAATTGATAAACTTTATGAAATTTTTCATGTCTCCAGTCATATGATGTGAACAACCACTATCTATAATCCAATAAGATTTCTTTTCAACTTGAGAAACTAGGGATTTTTCTTCCTTAACATCTATTTCAAGATTTTCTTCTTTAATTGCTACAAATCCTATGTCATCATTATTCTCAGTATCACTTTCACTTAAAGTTCTCTCTATACTAGCTTCAAGATCTTCATCATTAGCATAATAACATTCCTTAGATCTTCTAGGCTTGAAATTGTTTCTGTACTTTTTAACTCTCTTAGGACATTTAGATGCAAATTGACCATATTCTTGACAAGTCCAACATTTAAAAAAAAATTTACTGTCTGGTTCTCTCTTCACAAGGCAATACCTTCTTCAATCTTCTTGTCTTCTTCATTTCTAGATATGTTGCTACCAGCATAATCTCACACTGATGCTTCTTGACAAAGTAGGGTGAACACTAAGAGCATTGAATGCTATCTCCATTCTAGGAAAATCTCCTGATAACCTCAGGTTCATTTATGCTGCTTCCAATCTTCCAAGAAGAGTCTCTCTTGTAAATTTTGAAGTACAAGGTATAACTTGTTCAATCATATGTGTTGTCTTCTTAAATGCAGGAGTCAATGTCCTCAAAATTTTCCATATAACTTCATTTTCAGTCTTTGTTCCTCCACAAGATTTTATGTCTGCAACAATTTCTGACATTCTACCAATATAGCTTCTAATAGATTCATCTTCCATCATTCTTATATCTTCAAATGCACATATCCAATTATGTAATCTAACTTTCTTTGCATGTTCATCACCTTCAAAAGTAGAGTGTAAAGCTTTCCAAATTTCATGAGATGTTTTCAAATATTTTACCTGACTATACTCATTCTCTAGAAGGGCTATCAAAAGTGCTTCTCTAGAAAGTGTGTTACACATGAATAGATCTCTCTCATCATTAGAAAATGTTTCAAGATTATCCTCATCAATGATAATCTTCTCATTCTTTGTATTCAACCAATAACCTAGTCCTAAACATAGTAGATTTGTCTTCGTCTTTTCTTTCCAGCTGTCAAAATTCACTCCATCAAACTTAGGACTTTCTTTTCTGAAATTTGCCATGGATCTCCTTAAGCTGCTAAACTTTTCTTTCAAGGACCTATTGCTCTAATACCAATTGTTAGAAAGTAAAGTCCACCAAGATAACTAAGAGGGGGGGTGAATCATTTATCTGATAATTATAACTTATATCAACTTCAATAGATTTTAACCATGTAAGCAATATAATTACCAACCATAAAAAGATATTCATACACAATAACACAATGACACAAGATATGTTGACTAGGGAACCTCTTGATCAAAGAGTAAACCCTGGTGGGAATGATGCCCACAAAAGATGCACCAATATGAATATTCCTTGTGAAAGGATGGACTCTGTTAGGAGTCTTATGAAATACATTCAGTACATATGAATCCCTATTAAGAGATTTTGAATCCCTGTTAAAAGATTCTAACTCTTTTAGGAGTTATGGAAGACAGAAAGACCCACTGCCCAAATAGCTTCAATGGCAAGATCATTGAACACACTGTCCAACTGGTCTCTAGATTATTCAATAGAATAATATTAAATCATTATTGATCTCAACAATATGTTACCTCTTCTCTGACTATTCCAAACCGCACTCACTGCTACACCAGATCTCAATTTTAGATCTTTGTACCTCGCATGTCTTCCTTCATAAATTCACTTTCACAGTCATTCACTTTCTCAATTCAATTCATCATACTTACTTACAACAAGGAAAAACATTCCTTCCTTTATACCACACTCAAGTAATTACAAATGATTCAGAATCCAATTACAAAATAAAAGTTTCCACATGTTACATCAAAATTACAAAAAATTGTCGGCTTCCAATTAGAATAATTCTTCACTCATGTGACCTCAAAGTTTGCACTATCATCCACATCACTATCAACATGTCTTCAACTACTCTTTAACTATGCAAAACCAAATTCCATCCTGATTAGGAGATATCATCCGATTTCCACAAATCGCTACTCAGAAACACTACCTAAATATTGCTTTCACCAAAATGCTCATAACTTTCATGAATAAATGAATTATTGTTTGTGCTCTTAACCATAAACATATAACATATCAAAGAGTAAATCCTCAACATCACATAGGTTGATCTATAATATCCCATGTGCGCTAATCAAAACACTATCTGCTCCTCTGCTAATCTCCAGAAGATCAATGTGTTGACATCAATGACAATCGTAGTCATGAATGCAACAACAACTGCTACAGAATGGCTACCAATACTCCCATAGGATATATTCAGTGTTCATTCCTAACAATCCTCTCACAAGGAACATTAAATCTTTCTATGGTTGTTGGTTACATTTCTTACATGGTTAAAATCTATTGAAGTTGATAAAAGTTGTATTTATCTGATAACTGATTCACCCCCCCCCCCCCCCCTCTCAGTTATCTTGGTGGACTTTACTTTCTAACAATTGGTATCAGACTAGCAAGTCCTTGAAGGAAAATTTTAACAGCTTAAGGAGATCCATGGTGAATCATTTCAGGAAAGAAAACCCTAAGTTTGATGGAGTAAATTTTGATAGCTGGAAACAAAAGATGAAGACTCACTTTGTTTAGGACCAGGTTATTGGTTAATCACAAAGAATCAAAAGACTATTATTTATGAGGATAAGATTGAAGAATGTACTAATGAGGAAAGAGATCTATTCATGTGTAACATACTTTCCAGAGAAGCACTCTAGTTAGCCCTTCTGAAAAATGAGTACAGTTAGGTAAAATATCTAAAAACATCTCATGAAATTTGGTTAGCTTTACAATCTACTTTTGAAGGTGATGAACATGCAAAGAAAGTCATATTATATAATTGGATATGTGCATTTGACGATATAAGAATGATGGAAGATGAATCTGTTAGAAGCTATATTGGTAGAATGTCAGAGATTGTTGCAGGTATAAAAATTTGTAGAGGAACCAAGACAGAGAATGAAGTAATATGGAAAATTCTAAGGACATTGACTCATGCATTTAAGTAGACAACACAAATGATTGAACAAGTTATACCTTGTACTATGAACTTTACCAAAGAAACTCTTCTTGGAATATTGGAAGTGGCAGAGATGAACTTGAGACTATCAGGAGACTTACCTAGAATGGAGACAGCATTCAGTGCTCTTAGTGTTTGCCCTACTTTGTCAAGAAGCATCAATGTGAGTGGAGATTATGCTAGCAGAAGTAGATCTAGAAAGGAAGAAGACAAGAAGATTGAAGAAGGTATTTCCTTGCTTGTGAAAAGAGAACCAAACAGTAAGAAAAATTTTAAATGTTGGACTTGTCAAGAATTTGGTCATTTTGCATCTAAATGTCCTAAGAGAGTTAAGAAGTATAGAAAGAACTTTAAACCTAGGAGATCTAAAGAATGTTATTATGCAAATGATGAAGAACTTGAAGCTAGTTTGGAGAAATCCTTGAGTGAAAGTGATACTGAGAATGATGATATAGGATTTGTAGCAATTAAAGAAGAAAATCCTGAAACGGAAATTAAGGAAGAAAAGGCTTTAGTTTCTCAAGTAGAAAAGAAAACTAAGTGTTTTATAGATAGTGGTTGTTCACATCATATGACTGGAGACATGAAGAAGTTCATAGAGTTTAACAATTATGATGGAGGAATTGTTAGAGTTGGAAATAATGCACCTTGTTTAATTAAAGGTATAGGATCTATTACTCTTGATGGAAAGACTAATACTAATGATGTTTACTTTGTGGATGGTTTGAAACATAATCTTTTGAGTGTTGGACAACTAGTTGATAAGAGATATCAAGTTTGGTTCACTGAGAAAACTTGTGTAATCAAAGACAAGGATGGTAATTTGATTGGTACTGGATCTAGAACTAGAGGTAATGTATTTCAGTTGAATCCTACTGAGATGTCATGCTTGATTACTAAGATTGATGATAGTTGGTTATGGCACAAAATATTTTGTCATATAAACTTTGATAACATTGTGAAAGTAAGTACCACACTTGCGGTAAGAGATTTGCCTAAAATTATGAAGTCTACTAACATGATTTGCAAGGAATGTGTGATGGCTAAATAGAAGAGAAGCTCATTTCCCAACAACAAGTTTACAACAGCAAAGAAGTTGGAAATTGTTCATATAGATTTGAGCGGTCTCACAAGGACTAGAGGATTATATGGAGAAAGGTATTTTATGATTCTTGTTGATGATTTTACAAGAATGATGTGGATTGCATCTCTTAAAGAAAAGTCTGAAGCATCTGATAAGTTTAAGATCATTAAGAATAAATTTGAGAATGAATCTAGAATGAAGATTAAATATTTGAGATCTAATAGAGGTGGAGAATTTACTTCAAAGAAATTTAACATTTTTTGTGAAGTGAATAGTATTAAGAGATAGTTTTCAGCCCCTAGGACACCTAAACAAAATGGTATTGTTGAAAGAAGAAATAGATCAGTGACTGAAGCAGCAAGAGCTATGTTATTTGAGAATGATTTGGTGAAGATATTCTGAAGAGAAGAGGTGAACACAATAGTGTATACAATTAACAGAGTACAAATCAAAGCAAACAAAGACAAGACACCCTATGAACTATGGTTTGGACATGCACCATCAGTTAAGTATTTTAGAATTTTTGGAAGAAAATGTTATATTAAGAGAGATGATGACATTGGAAAGTTTGATCCTAGAAGTGATGAAGGTATATTTCTTGGATATTCATTAAAGAGCAAAGATTATAGATGTTATAATAAAAGAACTAAGACTATTGTTGAGAGCGCAAATGTTAAAGTTGATGAAAAGTTCAAAATTCAAGAAAGAATGCTTGATTATGAATCAGATGAAGGAACTCATCCTAGAAAAAATCTAGAGACTACTGAATTATTTTATGAAACTGACAGTGATTTGTTGAATGAAAGTTACAGTGAAGAAATCATTAAAGAACCTACAACAGAAACAAGAACTGAGACAATGACACCTAATAGGAATCTATCAAGGGATCATCCTGTTGAGTAGATTATTGGAAGCATAGAAAGAGGAGTTCTGACATGAAATAAGGTACAAGAATAGTTGTGTTTGATTTCTCAAATTGAACCTAAATCTACTAGTGAAGCCTGTGAAGATGAACATTGGATTAAAGCTATGAAAGAAGAATTAGATTAGATTGAAAAGAATAAGACTTGGGAATTGGTCCCTAGACCTAAAGATAAGAATGTTATGTTAGGAATAAGGTGTCTCAACCTTGGATAATTCCTATTCTTATTATTGTTTTGTAAATGTATTTTTTGCAAATAATGTAATTAAGTGTGAGTGTACATGTCTAGTTGGCATGTTGATGTGTCACTCCACTTGATGTGTCGGCATCTTGTGTGTAAGGAGATCATGACTGAAATGGTCATGACGGATTCCTATGACGCGTAAGAACTATTTAAGGAATGTGCTATGACAGGTGTAAGAGCATCTTATGACTTGGGCCTATTTGGGCGCCCAAGAAGAAGTGGTTGGTGTGTGTAAGAGAATATGCCAAAAATAGGTTGGTATGATAGATTCTCTTACACTTCTCTTGTGACCATTATTTTTGGTGGATTCTATGACAAGCTGTCATAGTCTATTCTAGGGATGGACACCTATTCTTGGGATTGCATGTAACAATTGTGTACATGTGGCTTTGTGCATGGGTCTTGGTGGTTGTGCCTATTTTTGGGTCCAGAGGAGTCTATATATATGATGTTGCTCCTATGGGAGAGATATAACAAAATTTAAGTCTTGTTGGCTTTGTCTCTCATTTCCTAAAAGAACTTGCATTGCAAGTGTATTGTAATCTTTGTGTTGAAGATAATACATTGTGCAGGTTTTGGAGTGCTGGAGTTTTTTACCGAAAGGTTTTCCCCAGGGTATATCATTGTGTCATTCTCTATTTTTCTATATGTATGGTATGTGGTTGTAATATCTTTGTTAAAGTAGTTAAAGAATCTAAAATTGTAAGGATTTATAAGAATTTGCACAATACTCTCCTATAGAGATTAGCGTAGGAAGCTGTTTCCACACTTGAGTTTCCTTACAAGTGGTATCAGAGCTTGATCAACTTTTGATCCTAGTTGTTGGGTAGGGTTTTTTGAGCTGATCTCAAGTTTGAGTGGGAGTTTTTTGCAAAGCATTCTGAATCTTATTTGCAGATTGAGATGGCAAGTTCATCATATGGAAGAATGGAGGTGGAGAAATTTAATGGCACTAATTTCAAGTTGTGGAAACTCAAGATGGAAGACATGTTGGAAGATCGTGACCTATGGGAAGTGACTTCAAGTGCTACAAGACCAGCAACTATAGCTCAAGAAGATTGGGATATCAAAGACCGTAAAGCTAAGGGTCTCATAAGACTCTGTTTAACCGATGCAGTTCTTCTGAATGTTCTGGATGAGAAAACTGCAAATAGTTTGTGGGAAAGACTTGTGGTCGTGTATCAGGCCAAATCTCTAGTGAACAAGTTGTTCCTAAGGAAGAAGTTGTACTCTTTGTGAATGGAGGAAGGTGGATCCTTAACGGATCATTTAAATGCATTTAATCTATTGGCTACACAATTGACATCAGCTGGTGTCAAGTTAGAGGAGGAGGATCGTTGCTACACACTTTTGTGTTCTTTACCAGATTCATGGGACCATCTTGTGATGGCTCTCAGAAGCACTTTAGTCACCTTCAAAATGGATGATGTGGTGTCTTCACTGCTATTAGAGGAGATGCGGAGAAAGGCTTCCATTTCAGAAAAAGAAGCCCTTGTTGTTCATGGGAGATCCACTGAAAGAGGGAAGAAAAATGACAATAAGTCTGACAATAAGGGTAGATCCAAATCCTGTGGGAAGTCAAAGACTTCCAATAAGTCCAAGGCAAAATGTTGGAACTGTGATAAATCTGGGCACTTCCGTAAAGACTGCAAAGAGCCAAAGAAGAAGAAGAAAGGTTTAGATTCAGCTTCACAAAGATCTCAAGAAGATGGCGATGCATTCATCGCAACTTTGGCAGCCCATGCATCTAATGATGTGTGGTTGGTTGACTCAGGTGCATCTTTTCACATGACCTCTCATCGAAACTGGTTCTCAAAATATGAAGAGTTCGATGGTTGAAAGGTGTACTTGGGTGATGATTCTCACCTAAAGATAGTTGGACATGGAAGGGTCACTATCAAATTTCCCAATGGATGAGTAAAGGGAATCAATGGAGTTATGCACATTTTGGGTTTGGCATGAAACCTATTATTTGTAAGTATGCGGAATGATGTAGGTGTGCAAGTTGTTTTTTCAAAATAAGGATGCAAGATGATGAGAGGATCGATAGTGCTTGCAAGGGGTACTAGGAGAGGTACCTTATTTTAGCTAGATGCATGTATTCCTCTATGTAATAGTTCTTCATCCTCACCATCTGAACAAGAAGTGAAGAAGTCTATCGCTATTGGTTCCGATGGTAGTGCAAATACTTTGGAAGGTAAGCTTCCTGTAGAAAAGACAATGTTGTGGCATATGAGATTTGGCCACATTGGTGAAAAGGGTCTCAGAACACTAAAAAATAAAAATCTCATTGAGGGGTTAAATGATTGCAATCTCGAGTTCAACTTCTGCGAACACTATGTCTATGGTAAACAAAATTATGTTCAGTTTTACTCTAGTTCTCAAAAATCTTCTGATGTTTCAGATCTTATTCATTCTGATGTATTTGGTCCTGTAAAAGTTCCTTCAATCTCCAAGTCTGTATTTTTTGTATCTTTCATAGATGATTACAATAGAAGGACGTGGATTTATTTCCTTAAAAGTAAGACACAAGTCTTTAGTCAGTTCAAGGAATTTAAAGCTCTTGTAGAGAATTAGACTAGTAAGAAGATTAATTGTGTGAGAACTGACAATGGTGGTGAGTTTTTCTCAGCAGAGTTTGAACAGTTCTGTAAAGAACAAGGTATCGAGAGGCATAAGACAACTCCTTATACCCCATAGCAAAATGGAGTTGTAGAGAGAATGAACAGGACACTGATGGAGAAGGCTAGGAGTATGCTTAGTGGAGCTGGTTTAGAACAAAGGTTTTGGGCCGAAGCTATGGCCACTACTTGCTATCTAGTTAACAGATCTCCTACATCAGCCCTTGTTGGTAAAACACCCATGGAGGTGTGGTTTGGTAAGAAGCCTTCAATTAGACATCTTCATGTTTTTGGTTGTGAAGCTTATGCACATGTTTCAAAGGAGAAAAGATCAAAGTTGGAAAACAAAGCTATTAAATGTATTTTCATCGGATACAGTGCTGGTGTGAAAGGATACAAGCTTTGGGATCCTATGACTAGTAAGGTGTTGTATAGTAGAAATGCTATTTTTAGAGAGCTAACATCTTCTCCTATTGTGCTACAACCAGATGAAAAAGAAAAGGAAAAAGATGTTGTTCAGTTGCCTCCTACCCCTGAGAAGACTGAACAGAGAGACCATGTTGGGTCTAATGATGAGGAGAGTTCTAGCAGCTCTGATAGTTCAGAAGAAGAGGAAGAACAACCTCAACTGTAGCCCTTGAGGAGATCCAAGAGAGAAAGAAAGAAACCAAAAAGGTTTGGTTATTCTATGTTAGATTCCAGTTGTGCCTTTGCTTTGATTACTAACACTAATGAGCTTAGATCTGTGAAAGAGGCTTTGGGCATGGAAGATGCAAGTTCCTGGATTGAGGCTATGGATGATGAGATGGCTTCATTGGAGAAAAAAAAAACTTGGGACCTTGTACCTTTGCCTAAAGGGAGAAAATCTGTTGGCTGTAAATGGGTGTTGAAGAAGAAATTCTGTGCAGATGGCAGTGTTGAAAGGTATAAAGCTAGATTGGTTGCAAAGGGGTATTCACAGGTAGAGGGAATTGATTATGGTGAAATATTCTCTCCTGTTGCAAAGTTGACATCCATTAGATTTCTATTATCTCTTGCTGCATAATATGATTTAGAGATAGAACAGATGGATGTGAAGACAGCTTTCCTTCATGGTGATTTGGAGGAAGAGATTTATATGTCACAGCCTGAGCACTACATTGTTAAAGGTAAAGAATCCTTAGTTTGTAGATTAAAGAAATCTCTATATGGTTTGAAACAATCTCCTAGGATGTGGTACCTTAAGTTTGATGCCTTTGTGTTGTCAATTAGATTTGTAAGATCAAAATCAGATCATTATGTTTATTTCAGAGTTGAAAATGATCGCCTTCTTATTGTTGCATTATATGTTGATGATATGTTGCTATTTAGGAAGGGTAAGGGTATGATTTCTAATTTTAAATCTCAGTTGTCAGCACAGTTTGAGATGAAAGATCTTGGGGTAGCTAGGTACATCTTGGGTATGGAAATCAGTAGAGACAGGTCTAACAGAAAACTTTGGTTGAGTCAGAGTAAGTATGTGAAGTCTGTGTTGGACAGGTTCAGCATGGCAGATTGTAGACCACTATGTGTTCCTATTTCTGTGGGAACAAAGTTATCTGTAGATGATTGTCCAAAATCTCCTAGTGAGGTGGAGGACATGAGTAGAGTACCTTATGCTAGTGTAGTTGGCAGTCTTATGTATGCTATGGTCTGTACTAGACCAGACATTGCCCAAGCAGTGGGAGTCCTGAGTCGGTTTATGGCTAACCCTAGACAGGTACATTGGGATGCAGTTAAGCGAGTATTCAGATATTTGAGGGGTACATCAGATTACTCCATATGTTATCATGGTAACTCTTTTGGATCTCCGCATTTAGTTTGTATTCGTGGGTTTGTGGATTCAGATTGGGCAGGTGATATTGACAGCAGGAGATCCACCAATGCTTATGTGTTCACTATGTTTGGTGGTGCCATCAGTTGGATGAGTAAGCGACAACCTGTGGTTGCTTTGTCCACTATAGAAGCTGAGTACATGGCTACTACTCATGTTTGTAAAGAATCCATTTGGCTTAGAAGATTGTGTTCTAATGTTGGTGTTGATGTAGAACAAATTACTATTTGGTGTGATAGTTAGAGCGCTATTTGCCTTGCAAAGAATCCAACTTTCCATGCCAGAACGAAGCACATTGATGTGCAGTTTCACTTTGTGAGAGATATGGTGGAAGATGGAAAGGTAAATTTGGAGAAGGTAGATACTGTGAAGAATGTTGCAGATGCATTAACGAAACTAGTGGGCACTAAGAAGTTCAAATGGTGTTCGGAGTCTATGGGCCTTTTGGCCTATAGCAGTTAAAGTTCCTGTTATGTTCCTGTTGCTCTTACAAGGTGTTCGACAAGTGGGAGAATGTTAGGAATAAGGTGTCTCAACCTTGGATAATTCTTATTCTTATTATTTGTTTTGTAAATGTATTTTTTGCAAATAATGTAATTAAGTATGAGTGTACATGTCTAGTTGGCATGTTGATGTGTCACTCCACTTGATGTGTCGGCATCTTGTGTGTAAGGAGATCATGACTGAAATGGTCATGATGAATTCCTATGACGCGTAAGAACTATTTAAAAAATGTGCTATGACAGGTGTAAGAGCATCTTATGACTTGGGCCTATTTGGGCACCCAAGAAGAAGTGGTTGGTGTGTGTAAGAGAATATGCCAAAAATAGGTTGGTATGACAGATTCTCTTACACTTCTCTTGTGACCGTTATTTTTGGCAGATTCTATGACAAGTTGTCATAGTCTATTCTAGGGATGGATGCCTATTCTTGGGATTGCATGTAACAATTGTGTACATGTGGCTTTGTGCATGGGTCTTGGTGGTTGTGCCTATTTTTGGGTCCAGAGGAGTCTATATATATGATGCTGCTCCTATGGGAGAGATATAACAAAATTTAAGTCTTGTTGGCTTTGTCTCTCATTTCCTAAAAGAACTTGCATTGCAAGTGTATTGTAATCTTTGTGTTGAAGATAATACATTGTGCAGGTTTTGGAGTGCTGGAGTTTTTTACCGAAAGGTTTTCCCCAGGGTATATCATTGTGTCATTCTCTATTTTTCTGTATGTATGGTATGTGGTTGCAATATCTTTGTTAAAGTAGTTAACGAATCTGAAATTGTAAAGATTTATAAGAATTTGCACAATACTCTCCTATAGAGATTAGCGTAGGAAGCTGTTTCCGCACCTGAGTTTCCTTACATGTTATAGGAACAAAATGGGTATTCAGAAACAAGATGAATGAACAAGGAGAAGTAGTAAGGAAAAAAGCAAGATTGGTATGTAAAGGATACTCACAGTAAGAAGGAATTGACTATGAAGAAACTTTTGCACCAGTAGCAAGAATTGAAGTAGTAAGAATGTTTTTGGACTATGCAGCTTATAAGAAATTCAAAGTGTATCATATGGATGTGAATTCAGCATTTCTGAATGGAGAGTTGGAAGAAGTCTACATTGAGTAGCCTGAAGTTTTTCCTTTAACTCAAGAAGGAGATGTGGTATGTATACTGAAGAAAGATTTATATGGACAAAAATAAGCACCTAGAACTTGGTATGCAAGACTAGATAAGTATTTGATAAAATTGGGATTTACTAAAGGCACAAGTGATAGCAACCTATACACAAAGGAAATTAAAAATGTTTTGTTAGTTGTTATTTTTGTTGGTGATATTATCTTTGGAGGAGAAGATGAAGCCAGTGATAAATTTGCAGATGAAATGAAGACTGAATTTGAAATGAGTATGATTGGTGAAATGAAATATTTTTTAGGATTGCAGATAACACAGAACAGTGATGGTATCTTTGTAAGTTAGACAAAGTACTTGAATGACTTATTGAAAAGATTTAGAATGGAGAACTATAAGCCAGTTGGAACACCTATGGTAACTGGACACAAGTTATCTAGCACAAATGAGACTCCTGCAGTGGAACAAAAAAAGTACAGATCTATGATTGGAGGATTGCAATATTTAACTCATACAAGACCTACTATATCACATGCAGTTGGAATTGTAGCAAGATTTCAAGTTGAATCTAGAGAATCACATTATGCAGCAGTTAAAAGGATACTAAGCTATTTAAGAGGCACAATTGAGTATGGATTATGGTATGAAAAATCTGATGATTTTACCCTATGTGCATATACAGATGCTGATTGGGGAGGTAGTGTTGATGACAAAAAGAGCACCAGTGGTGGAGCATTTTTCCTTGGAGGAAGATTGTTTTCTTAGCTAAGAAAGAAGAAGAAATATAATTCACAAAGCACAGCAAAAGTAGAATATGTGGCAGCAACAAAGAATTGTAATTAGATAATTTGGATGAAGCAAATGCTAAAGGATATTGGAGTAAAATTTGTTGATCTTGTTGTTAAACATTGTGATAACACCAGCACAGTTAGTATGTCTAAGAAACCTATGTTACATTCTAAGACAAAGCATATAGAGATAAATTATCTTGTAGTGAGAGAGAAAGTGGTAGAGAAAGAAGTCAGACTTGAGTATATAAGTAAGAAAGAGCAGATTGCAGATATATTTACAAAACCTTTGCCTAAGGATACATTTGAGTATCTGAGAGGTATGCTTGGGGTTATGCCCCAGCCTACTCTTGAGAGATGATGTAGATTGTTGCATCCATCTAGTGGTATATGAGCCCTATCTTTCTTCAGGACTAGAGGGTGGTACTTCCTCTATGGGGGAGTATGTGTATCTGAGCTGAGTCATGAAGACTCTAATGAATGTATTTTCTGAACAGTGTCTTTTGACATTGCTGTTGTTATTGACATAGTGATGAAACATTTGTCATTGATGTCAATGGGGGAGAAGTATACATGAAAAATCATCTATTGGAGAGAATTGAATAGGAAAATGAAGCAATATTTGATTGATGAAGAGGACTTGAAAGCATTTTCAAAGCACCAGTGTTGCAGTGTTGGTATTCATGGAACTTGGATGTTTTTCATCTATGTTGCCATCAATACCAATGGGGGAGATTGTTAGGAATGAATTTTAAATATATCCTATGGGGGAGTATTCACAACCATTCTATAGGATTTTTTGTTGCATTCATGACTATGATTGTCATTGATGTCAACACAGTGATCTACTGAAGATTAGTAGAGAAGTAGATAGTGTTTGAGTTAGCGCACTTGGGATATTGAAGATGAAGCTATGCGGGGTTGAGGAATTGCTCTATAATATTTTATAAGATCATGGTTAAGAGATCATATGGTAATTCATTTATTCATGACAATTATGAGGAAATTAGTGGAAGCAGTATTTAGGCAGTGTTCCTGAGTAGCGGTTTGTGGAAATCGGATGATATCTCCTAATCAGGATTGAATCTAATCATGCACATTTATGAGGTAGTTGAAGACATAATGTTAGTGATGTGCACATGAGTGCAAGATCTGAGGTTGCACGAGTGAAGAATTATCTTAATTGGAAGACGACAATTTTGTGTAATTTTTATGTAACGTTTGGAAAATTTTATTTTGTAATTTGTATGCCAACTCATTTGTAATTACTTGAGTGTGGTATAAAAGAAGGAATGTTTTCCTTGTTGTAATATGTAGTTATGTATTGTATTTTGAAAGTGGATTATGGAATTGTGCAGTACTTGTTGAAAGAGGATATGCGAAGTATAAAGATCTAGTATTGAGATCTGATGAAGCAGTTGGTGTGGTTTGGCATAGTCAGAGAAGGAGTATTGAATTGTTGAGATTAGTAATCTTTTGGTATTATTCTATTGAGTAATACAAAGATCAGTTGGATAGTGTGTTCAGTGATCTTACACCTGAAGCTATTTGGGCAGTGGGTCCTTCTATCTTCCATAACTCCTAACAGAGTTAGAATCTTTTAGCAATGATTCAAAGTCTCCTAATAGGGACTCATATGTACTGAATGTATTTCATAAGACTCCTAACAGACTCCATCCTCACACAAGGAAATTTTATATTAGTGCATCTTTTGTGGGCATCATTCCCATTGGGGTTTACTCTTTGATCAAGAGATTCCCTAGTCAACATATCTTGTGTCATTGTGTTATTGTATGTTTATCTTTCTATGGTTGTTGGTTACATTGCTTACATGGTTAAAATCTATTGAAGTTGATAAAAGTTATATTTATCTAATAACTGATTCACCCCCCCCCCCCACTCTTAGTTATCTTGGTGGACTTTACTTTCTAACAAATAGGTTCCCTACAAGGTTCTTAAATTGAATGGTGTTGATGTCCGCATGGAAATAGGTTTCTTGGAGGGTGTTATTGAGGACTTCCTAGTGAAGGGGGAATGTACGGAGGAGGTTGAGGATGGAAATTTGTGTAGGCATGTTCCCAAGGTGTTCTAGGAGATTGTGTTGTGCACTGGGGATGGTTGTAGCACTAGCACTGGTAACAAATATCTGGCCTTGGCAGGTAGTAATGGCACATTAACTGTGAGCACCTTTGACATGGATTATGTTCACAGTTGGTTCAACCTAGGAGATGCAACCAATGAATTTATCATAGTTGATGTAGGCCATGGTATAATCTTTCCCATCACCGTGGTCACCTTGTTTATCCTTACCTTGGTCTGGTGGAGGGTTAGCATTGGTTTTATTCTTCCTTGCATTGTGTTTAGGAAACACATTTTGATAGATTTGCAGGTTGGCATTTGGTGATGTCTGGGGAGGGGCGTCAATTTTGATCTCCTTTTTATCGATGAGGTCTTGGACATAGTGCTTGAGTTTTATGCACTTCACGGTGGCATGGCCGTTAACACTATAATAGTCATAGTACTCATTGTCCTTATACTAGGCAGGTTTGGGTGTTGACTTGTCAAAGGGATAGGTTTGTAGATATACAATCAAGTTTGCATTGGCCATGCGGTGGAAGATAACATCTAGGGGTTCTCCAAGGGGCGTAAATGTGCATTTTTTATTGTTCTAAACATGAGGCTTGTTCTATCCTTGGGTGACAGATATGGCATTAGTTTGATTAATGAGTAGTTGACAAGGCAGTTGCTGATAGGTGGGCGCTTGTTGCTAGTATGTAGGTGCTTGTTGTTGGTACATTAGGGGAGGGGGATTGGGAATAGCTACAACAACTTGGATGTGCCTAGTGTCTGTGACCACATTTTTATTCATATTCTAGTAGCGGGAGCGTTCATTGTTAGGTCTGTCTTGGGAGCTCTCCTTGTAATGCTTAATGGCACTATCGTCCAAAAGACCTTGTTCGATATCCATTCCCTTTCCTTTTATGTCCTGATAAGTTTGTATGCAATTCATGCACATGAAATGGGATAACTTCAAATGTAAATTATCGATGAATATCTTGGTAAGGTTCTTTTTTGGCAATTGACATGACAACCTCGAGGTGAGGTTCTACCATCGTTGTAGATAATTGTCAAGGGTTTCACCTCCCTTTTTCTTAGCATTACATAGGTCTATCAAGGAGAGCTCATTCTTGATATTATGGGCATCTTGGGCCACAAATTTCTCTAAGATTTCCATGAATGTGGAGACAGATCCATAGGGTATTTTATAAAACCACTTGATGGCGGTTCCTCCTATACTCTTGGGGAAAAGGTGCATGAGATATATGTCATTGTGTGCCACTTCTTGGCATGCCATGTAGAACTCCTTGATGTGGTTGACTGGGTCTCTCTTCCCTCAATACTTGTCAAATTTGGGTGTTTCAAAATGCTTGGAGAAGGGGACTATTGTGATTGATATATCGAAAGGGTATGGATAGACCTCTTCAAACTTGAATGCTTTATTCTCAGTGCTAGCCTTGAGTTCTTTGAGGGAATTCTTTATTTCTTCCCATTCTGGGTGAATATAGTGGGATGTGTGGAGGATACTGCGAGGTTGGGTATGGGGATTGTCCGATAGGAAAGGTTGTTTGAAATGGATTTCGGATAGCTTGTCAAGTGACATATTGTTGATGTAGGGTTAAGGCATGTTGTTGTGTGGGATAGGGAGTGGCTTGCTATTGTGGGATGATAGGGTTGTACTGTTGTGTCAAGAAGTATTTTTGTTGTGGAGGAGGTTGGTAGAAGGGTTGTTGTTGGAACTAGCATTGGGCTTGGCCAACATATGAAGGATGCATGCCCACATTACTAAAAGAAGGAATAAAGGTTTGGGTGTGCACTATAGGTGGTTGGGTGATGGGACCAGTAGGATGGGTAAAGCCAAGTTGTTGTGATTGTGGAGGGGGAGCTTGTGGAGCAACTGGTGGCATAGATAAATAGTTGGTGAATGTGGGAAAAGAAGTGAAAGGTGGTGGGGGTGGTTGTTTCACAGCTTGGGGAAAGGTTTGTTGTTGATGAGTTGTTTGGTAAAGGTTCCCTTGCATAGGTATGCCCATGGCATGCATTTGTGCTTGGTTGAGGCTCCAAGAGGTGTCAATCCCTATTGAGGGTTATGATGTGGATGTTTATGTGAATGTCAGAGAAAAAGTGAGAGTTTGCAATGCAAGTGAAGGATTTTGGGATGTCATGGATGGAATTCCCATTGTGAAGGTGACTTGTTGGGCCTATGTGCTAGCAACAAACATGGGAGGGGGAACTTGTGTGGAAGGAGATTGTGTAATGAACTGGGTAGATGCAGGTAGGGTGGCTTGTGTTCCTCCTTGTGCAAGGGACAATGATGTCAAAGCTTAGCTTGCAGCGGGTGCAGGTATCATTTGTGTGGTAGCTTGTGTGGGGGGTGGGGGAGCTTGTGAGGATGCTTGTGATTGAGTTGCTATCTGTGAGGAAGAAGGTGGGGGTGGTGCACCCATGATGGAGAGAGGGGTACTTGTGGGAATTGCTATGCCGAGTTTCAAGAGATGTGGGATAGGTGATGTTGTATGGGATACTTGCATGGTTGGATCATGGATTTGTTGGATGATATAGGGGTTGATGTTGGTGGAGATATGGACAAGTTTTGTGGGATCAAAAGGTCATAGGTATGGGGGAATGGGAGTACCCTCCTGTGCATAGTTTTCCAAGATGGAAAGATGATTTCATGTAATGATCATGCTTACCATTTGTGCATGTCTTGGAAGACACATGAAA
Source organism: Chamaecyparis obtusa (assembly GCA_027943335.1). Classification (NCBI taxonomy): domain Eukaryota; kingdom Viridiplantae; phylum Streptophyta; class Pinopsida; order Cupressales; family Cupressaceae; genus Chamaecyparis; species Chamaecyparis obtusa. The sequence continues at coordinate 1,677,761 of BSBK01000735.1, forward strand.
TATTCCATGGAGTTGGTGGTAGGTGTTTCATTGGGATCTTCCCACACATTCTGAACTATTGGTGGTTGGGGATCATACATTACCATCCTGCCAGTGGGATCATTTAGGTCTGTTGAACTAGTGGCTTGGTTGGGATGCATTCCTTTCCACTTCTTTGATCGTGTCTCAACATGCATGAAAATGCAAAAATTCCTAAGATGGGGTGGATGTGGATGTACCAAAAGGGATGATTGGGATGAGGATTTTGGATCTAGATGAGGTTGGCGGTAGCCTAGATGTAGGATTGTGGGTGATGAGATATTTTTAGTGATGTGTTAAGGGTCGAGATGAGCTACCTTTTCCTAATGTGGGATCAAAATATGTGGAATTTTCATCCTCAGATAGACTTGTGATCTTTGGATGACGAGATCCTTACTAGTGTCGACCAATCTCTAGGTTGAGATGATGAGGTCCACAAGAGTAAGTACTAGCTACCCTAGACAAGGCTTAGTCAAATGGGTGTGGTTGAGATCTTGATTCTTAGGATAAGGTTCAGGCAACTCAAAGCGAGTCCTTGGATATGATGAGGATCTAGGATGATGATTTAGGTTTTGGATAGGAGATGATGCTAAATGACGCTTCCTAAGAGGATGATGTGAATGCACCTATGGGATTTCTTAAGGTGAGGGGATGTTGAGACAACTTCACAGATTTTGGAAGTGGAGGAGATTGAGCCTACTAGTCTTCACTTTCTAGCCTAACAAATTGACGGTCAACTTAGATCCGAAAGGAAAATTTCTTGATCCTTGCATTGTACTCTATTTTATCTAATTTGGCTTGGTATTTCTCTTCTTCTTGGGTTGCAATGATAATGGGTTGGTGATCTTTGAGCTTTCTTTCAACAACCTTCTTTTCTTGATATACACAAGGCGTTGGTAGCTTAGCTTTCTTGTGTTTCACTAAATCGTTCATGGGTCCAAAATATCTTCACTCTCTGAATACTGGAAGGATTCAAGCTAGGAAGTGACTACGGTAAGTGTACCTTGCCTTGGTTTTGAATAGATATTTGGATTTGGGAGGTTGTGACAAATAATCCCCATAAGAGACAAAGCAATCTTGTGGGAAAGCAGGCAGATGATCTCTTTGGCAAAGAACTTGTAATTATGACTTTATCTATGTTCAAATAGATGTTTTCACTAGGTTTGTAACTTTGAGTACATGCACAAGAACTTTCTATCTTATGGAATCCACGTGACTAAAAAACCCTTGCTCATTGACTTATGTACACATCCAAGAGCTAATCAGAATACGGCCACTGCTAAACACGCAATGGATCAAGCAATGTCATATTATTTGGTTCCAAGCATGCAAGGATAGCATGATATGATGAGTTTCCTTAGGGAGATTACTATTCTCCTTGCACAAGGATTAGAAAGCCTTTGGGGGTGAATCAGGTAGGCCTTTGATTTAATTAGTGTCTAATAAGGTTTGTGGCATCCTCCCAATTAGTTTGTACATGTGTGACTCACTAAAGAGCCTAGTTGACCATGTCAAAATCGTAGGGATATTCACCTACCTCAGGCTACCATCAATAGGCCTCACCTAAGCTTGAGAGGATAAGGCAAGAGTTTTCTCAACACCTTATTTCTATACCGATCGGGGAATTACCGGTTTGAGGTTGTTCTCTAAAGAGGAAGTGCTTCTCTCTAGACAGGCCTCACTAGAAGTGTTGTTAATCGGACTTGATCTTTCTCTTCACCCAAGATCCATAAAGGCAAGGGGAGAGGATATGGATACAAGTGGATTTCTTCCACGTCACTTATTTTACCAAGGTTTATGCAAAAATGAGAAATCTCTAAGGAACTGTTGAAAAACACTCCTTCAAACATGCCAAGAAATGTTCATTCCAAATTGAACCTAGTTTAGACTAAGTTCTTTCTATCCTAGAACATTAAACACTCATTTTTAACATGCAAGGTTCTTTTGAAAAGTAAATGACGATGCTTGAAAGTAAAGTTTGATTCTTGCAAAAAACAATAAGTGTTACTTCCCTTTAGGCATTCAAGATTTGTTTGATCAATTTTAAGCACCAAAGTGAAGTGTTCATTGCATTGGTTCTTCATCCCTTAAGCATTCAAGATTGATTTTTTTTGTTGATTTTTAAGCACCAAATGTAAAGTGTGATGTTTGCCTTGTTCAGTTTTAGCCTTTGTTCATTTTATACCCAAATCGAAATGATGAAGTGTTTTATAGGCATACAATGTTCTTTTTAAGGCACCAAAGCAAAGTGAGTTAATTCTATTTAAAAAAAATTAACCTACATTCCTGCGAATACCTGCAATCCTACAAACAGAAGACTGTGTTCCCACAAAATCATACAGGCATTCCCGCAGGATTGTCAAAATTAAAAAAAATGATAGAAAGTGATAAATGTCAACAAGGAACTGATACTTGCGGTCACATTCCCGAGGTCAAACAATGTTCCCACATACTGAATGGTCAATCCCGCATTGTGGGAATGATGGTACAAATTTCAAAGTTTATTTAATGCCTTACGGCTTACAAAAGTCAACAGACTATCTAACAATGTTCCTGCATCGTGGGAATGCAATCCTGCAAAATGGGTACAAAGGATTAACCGATGAAGTCAGGACAAAGAGCAAGAAATAGACATGATATAGAAGTTTCATCGCGGGGATGCATTTCCACATACCGTACAGGTGTTCCCGCAGACCATACCCATGTTCCTGCAAAATTGCGTGTTTTTTTTTATTTTTGCTATGTGAAATCTGACAGTGGGAATGGTGGTGCAAATGTGTCTTCTTTGGCCCCAAACCTGCAAAATGCCCAAAAATCCTTTACAAAGCACTCAAACAACAAGAAACGTTAGTTTTTGGGTTAGTTTTGCAATGTAAAATAGATGAGAAAGATGAAGAAATGACCCTAGAAGTGGGTCCCACCAGGTGTGCCAAAATGTAATACCTAAAATGTAGTGTCTAAGAATAATAAACTAAGTTAGCATTCAACAAAACAAAGAAAGTAAAATTTTAAGATTAGACCTACAAATGAAAGCAATAAAACATGAGGGAATGCAAACCTTAGACCCAAAAAGCCTCCAAACTATAGAGGATTTGTCCAATGAGGATATGTGTGCTCATAAACCTTGCTCAAGCTTCAGGATGTGTGGAAGAAATTTGGCATTATAAGGTTTCTTTTGATGTTTTTGGCTCTCAAATGGGCATGATAACAATTCTTTGATGGTGGGTGAAAATGAAGAAGGAGAGGGCTCAATTTATAGGCAAATGGAAGGGTGAATGGACAGTCAAGATGTAAACCTGAGGAAGGGCCGAGATGTATTTGAGAGGAAGCACATGGATTGTGCTTTCTCAAATGCATCTCATTGTGACAAGTGTCACAATGGGAGAGGTTGGAAGAAGTGGGGGAATGTGACCATTTTGGGAGATGTGAGAGGAGACAAAGGTGTAAGAGAAGGATCGAGTGTGTAAGAGGCATGTAAGAGAATTTAAGGTTGACATGAGGTGAGAGAATTGGGGGATGTGAGGATGTGACATGAGGGTTGACTTGGTTTGGCTTAAGATTTCTTAATCCATAGATTATGATTGTGCAAATGCTTAGGAGGTGATTAGGCTTGGATTAGGAGGCAAGTGGGAGGTTTAGGAGGATGTGATGGGAGGAGAGAGAATGAGTGGAGGCTTTGATTAGCTAATCATGGGTCATTAGCTAATTAAGAAGGATTAGTATGGGTGAATGGGTTGGGTTGAGTATGAACCACATTCTAGGAGTTTGGGAATGTGGGTTTGGTTAAGGGTTTAGAATTAAATATTCATTTAACTCCAAGTGAGAGGAAAAAGGGGTTTATGAATTAATTTAATTAGATAAGTTTATCCATTTAAATTAATAGAAGGATAGGGATTAATTAATTATCAAACTATAGGTTTGTCATTTAGATAATTAATTAGACTATAGTTAATTAATTAAATTAATTAACTAGGGGATGACATGAATTAATTAAATAATAATATTTAATTAATAGGATGTCCTATGAGATAACTAAATAAGATTACTAAATTATGTAATTAAATTTAGGTGCCTACACCACCCTATTCTACCATTTAATAATGTTAAGTTAAATTTGAGCCACAACTCTCCTAACCTCATTATCTTAATTGGCATTCCACATGAAAAATGACCTTAGAGGAGGATTGAATTTGAGAATAAGAAACCAAACCTCTCCCTAAACAAAAAATCCCTCACTTAGTCTCACATTCACAATGAAAGACTCCAAATATCCACTCCGCTTTTCCTTTACACATTCTTGCATTATCTGAAGAGCCTTCACCTTTGTCCCCATTTGCAAGCACCACACAAGGAACATTGAAGCAATATCTGCACTCATCTGGTTTTTTTACTCTTATCACAACAATATTTCTCCAAGGACTATCAACACTCTATGCAAGAAATCATCGATAAACTTGAAAACATTTTTTCAATCGATTGTTGAATACTCTTCCCAAAAATGCTACCATCAACTTAATTGCATGAAGAGTAAAATTTTCTTGCATCTTCTCCTTCATTCAATAATACAAAACTTACTTGATTCAATGTTTCCAAAGAGATGAATGTGCCCAAGTGGCTTTGAAGCAAACTAAATAAATGGAAATAAATGTTTGTCTCTCCATAATGCTATCCAAATTTTCACATGTTGGCTAGTTGAAGGAATTAATGTGCCACCATTCCAATCCTCTTGACACTGCCTCTGTATTTACCTCACACAAATCCCCCTACCATGCTAGCCAATGTCACTCTCAATCAATACTGTCCATTCTGACTCCCCTTATAAATGTTAAATTAATAGATACTATATATAAAATACTCTAAAAATATATATTAAAAAATACTTTAAAGTTTAAAAACATAAATAATTAACTTTATTACTCACTCCCTTAGAAAAATATAAAACCTATAAACTAATCATATTTATCTCAATAGAATATGCATAGTGATTCTATTGCAGAATACAAGTAACATAATATTAATAGCAATCACACAATTTTCTTCTTATGCTTTATATCAGCCATGATGGATCATAGAATGTGACTTGAAACGTTGATGCTAAAAATAATCAAATAATTGAATCTAGAAAGAACATACTCATTAACTCGTAGATTATGGAAATCTATTCACTCTTATTTAAAAACTAATGAAATAGAATAGTAAATTTTAAATAAGAAAATTGAAAAAAACTATTAAATTTGTAATAAAAAATGGACTTATATTTTTGTATAGTTAATGAGGAACTCCTAAGATAAGAGAATCATTGTAAAAACAAACTTTCTGAATTGCTTGTAAATGGAAATTTCTTTAAAAATGCCCATCGTGAGAAACCTATCAATGTGAGGCATAAATCTGATAAAGATTCCCACATTGAATACCCTATTTGCTAATGATCCTATATTGTGATATACTATAAGGGCATGTATGTTTGCTGAAATTAGACTAGAATTGAGACTGTTAAATCCCAAAATTGACATTTTCAATGTTTGTGTTCAAAACATGAAACTAGAATAGGGACTTGTTAATTCCCATTTACCCCCAAAACCATCATTTGAATCTTCCATCTAAATAGGTGGAATTGGAAAATCAATTCCAATTCCACTTAAATAGGAGTTGGGGGTGAGGAAAAATTTATAATATTTTGAAATCCATATACAAACAACACTTTTCATCTTCTAATTATGAATTACAGGTGAAAAAAATGGTTCCAACCATTTTCCCGATTGAAAACTTCCAGAATTGTCAAATAATGGAATTTGACAATTCTAGTGTTATTTAATTCCAGCCACCAAACAAACCCTAAACTAAAAATTAAACAAACAAAATTAGGATTTAGACTCTTTTTACAGTGTGTATGGAGATTCCACCACTTTCTTGGTATTCTGAACTCCATTTTGTTGGTTTATTGTTATAGACAGAATCCTCCATGAGTGGACGTAATGATGTAGTTATTTAGAACATACATTTTTTTCAAATTATATTAAGAGTTAATTAACTAGAACTTGTATTAGAAGAAGGTGTAAGGGATATCTGATATAAATTATATAATATATTGGAGAGTACAATTGTACATATATACATATAAGATACATAAATTTAAGTTTAATATTTTATGTATAAAATCTAATATTTCTTGTGTATACAAATTTGCAATACAATCTTGACCTTATGTGAATGATTTAACTCCAAGCTATCATTATTCTCTATAAATGTTGCTTCATTCCTTTAGTGGTCTATTTATTTTTGTCTAAAACTCAAAAATTTTACACCGAGATTATACGTGCAATAGTTATGCCAATTCTAGTTTATACGAAATGTCCTATAAATTTAGATGTAGCATTGGATCAGTTAGAGAAACCAAGAATTTATAATAGATTTTTAAAAAAAATTCTTAACATGCTAATTTAAGATAAAGTCTCAAAAATAAAGAACTATATTTCAATAATTATCAGATGAGAGTGCTAAAGGGTAGCAAAGAAAATGTACCAAGTCACCTATTTTTAAAAATGATAATTGGAAGATATGTTGAAATAAGGACCTCATATAAGCATGAATTTCATTTCAAAGAAGATATTATGAAATCAACTCATATATTTATTCTTGGTTGTCTTCATTAATACTTCTATATCTAGTTTCACAACATAGTATGTAAAATGCCTTGAGGATTGAGATGAAAATATCTCCATACTAATAAGTAATCTAATGCTCTACATATGTAAATCATTTTGTGTGATTTTTGCCACTTCCAACATCATAATTGGTTTTCTAGTGTGCACTACTTATTAATGGCGATCCAATTAGTTCCTGTAAGGAAAGAAATTGTTAACCCACTTTTTCTTATAGTGTTATTGAATGAAAATAACTATTATTTTATAAATATTTCTTATGTACATTAGGTATGATGTGAAAATTTGAAAATAAAATATTAAACATTCCAAAAAGAGAGGCAATCATGAATAGGCCAAAACACATATGCATATGTAAAATTAGGTGCTTATTTGGAACGGCCCACTACCTCCAAAAGTTGGTGAGTTCTTTCTCACATTTTGATGAGTCATTACATGTTATCATGAGTTGTAACTTTTATGAAGGTAAAACACAATATCATTTTATTGGTGACCACAACCATAAAATTAGTAATGTACTATTTCAAATTTACAACATTTAGAAGTTTAGATTGATTCAATTAGCTAGGCTATTGAAGTAATATTATTGCGAGGAGATAAGTTCATTAGCCATCATTCAAAGATGTTTAAATAGACTATCATAAGTTATAACACATGTATGATAGGGATTTCTATTCACCAGTTTTGTCAATAAAGAAGTGTAAACAATATATCATGACGTAGGAGATGGTAAGTCACATAAATCACATCTTTGAACATAAATAAAGATGTAATAATTAGATTGTTATTAAAGAATGGGGTTATTGTAGAAATTCTATATTGTTTTTTATTAAGTGAAAATATGTTTTGAAGAGGCCCCGAAACCCTGTACAAGGAAGGTTTTAGGAGGGACCTAAAACCCACAACTAAAGATATTCAAAAATAGCCACAAAATGAATCAGAACAAAGATGAGGCAAAACAAGGCCAAGAAAAGGGGAGAAAAACTAGAGACCTCCCCCCACCAAAATGAAGAGTTGCATGACAAATAAGACCATGAGAAACCAATAGGCATCCCAACACAACCAATACCTCAAAAAATGTGCAGTCTAGAAAGAGTAGGCATACAAAGATCCAACTGCCCGAAGGGGAGAAAACATGGTCCCCAAACCAAGACCAACTGTCCAACATTAGGATTTACCTTCGGATCCCTTCTTATAGGATTGAAGGGTCATATCAAAAGGAGGAGAAGACCTCTTAGAATGTTTACCTTTAACTGTAATTCAACCTTATTCAACCTTAGCAACCTCATCCTGCCAAACCATCGAATCCAATGTAGAAAAAATAGCCCCCGAGGAAAGGATAGCGCAACATGAAGAGTCAACAGAGCTAGCAGAACCAACAAATCTAGGGCCAAACACATCAATAGAAGCAAGAATAGATAAAGATATGACACCAATAGATGCACCAGCAAGGATCTTATCACAACCATCAACATGGATAGATCCAACATAATGACCAGGTATCAAATTAGAACCAACAACTAGTTCTAACTGAGACAAAATAAGAAAACCCTTTGAAACAATAATGAAAGGGACATCATTGTGGACAACATCCATAGAAGATGAATCCAAAATAGTCCTAGGAACCACAAAATCAAAACTAGCAGAACCCACAACCGACACCATAGCACTAGTGGAATGGTCTTTCCCAACCATCTAAGAAGACTTAAAAATTGTGTAATGATGGGAAGAGACACCTTTCCACCATGAAGAGGGATTATTCAATTTAACTTTCTCTAAATCACATTTGGCAGCAACATGTCCAGTCTTGAAGAATCTTCTACATCTGAAGGTAATTCCTTCATAGTCCAAAGGTTGAATCTAAGAACCCTTTGGAGTCATGAGTTTAATCTCCATTGATAGACCCTCAGAAGCATCATATCAACCAAACTACAGGCATAGGTGGAATGAAGAATATTAGAAGACTCTACATCCACCATAAGAAATTCTATGGATAGCAAGTTTTGAAGCTATGTTGGACTACTACTCCAACAATGGAATTTTACATTAAGTGGTGAGTTTTGTTGACAAAAAAGAGAAGGGTATTTTTCATGAGAAAGAGTCATAAATCATGTTTTTCTGGACATTTTGGGGTGAGAAAAACAACTTCAATTATTCAATCTATATATATTGTGCATTATATTCAAATGCATATTGCTAAGTTTATTAGGAGTTGTAAACCATGTAGAATGAATAAGGTAAGAATAGGAACCTTGGGTTTTATCAAACATTGTTTGTGTCTATGAGGCTATAGGATAGTACATCTAGAGGGACAATGTAAATTGTTTGTTAGGGAAAATTCCTCCTCTGCAAAGAGAGCCAGGAACCTAAAAGCATGGACAATATATGTATGTATGCATATATTATTTGTTAGGGAAAATTTCTCCTCAACAAAAAGAGCCAGGAACTTTTTATTTTATACTTTTTATTTTAATATATTTTAGTATAATATATATATTGTACATACATACATACATATATATATATATATATATGTATATATATATATATATATATATATATATATATATATATGTATATGTATATATATATATATATATATATATATATATATGTATATGTATATATATATATATATATATGTATATGTATATGTATATGTATATGTATGTGTGTGTGTGTGTATGTAATATGTATATATATGTGTGTGTATATATATACATATACATGTATATACATATACATGTATATACATATGTATATATATGTATACATATATGTATATATGTGTGTGTGTATATGTATATGTACATATATATACATATGTGTATATGTATATGTATATGTATTGTGTTGGAAATATAGATGCAGTAACTGAGAGGGGGGGTGAATCAGTTAACCACAAAATATTACCACTGATCTCTTAAATATCTTAACAAATTATTTACTGTGCCACTACGTAAATATACAGAGAAATGTTGAAAACTTGATCCTTCAAATGTGTAATAATTAAACTATTCTTAAGCATTCATCACTGATTAACTTACATGAATAGAGAAAATAATATGAACACAAGAGACACTAGATTTACCGTGGAAACCCAATATGGGAAAAACCACCAATGTAACTAGTTACTATTTTTCACTCTTCTGAAGTGATGCCCAGTTAGAAGCCAACCCAGTAAAAGGTTACAAAACACACTGTTAGGTGTGACCTTGTTAGAGGATTTAATCACCCTGCTAGGAGTGGCCTTGTAAGAGGTCTTGAAACAATTCAATAGAACTGTTACCTTGTTAGAGGATTTACAAAATGGTTGTTAAACCAACTCGGTTAAGAGATTTAGATATCACTGCTACCATTGCTAGAGAGTAACAATGAAATGACCTGCAACTGAATTGCTGAATATAGATCTCTGTTCTGTTTCACTAGATCCTTACTGATCAATTAAATCTTTGCTACTTCTCAAGGATATCTGACCATCCTTCAAAATTCGCACACACCTTTCTTCAAAATGATTTCTGCATGCTGTATTGTCTCTTATTCACCATTTGACCTTCTATATATATATGCCATTTCATAATCATTTAGATTGTCAAGTCGGCACTAATAATTATTATAACAGTCGGTTGGGATAAACAAACTGTAATAACAAAATTCTTTGAAAGGGCCGACCTTGCTCAGTAAACATTAATCCTGAAAAGATTTCCTTCGGTGACCGAGAGAACTCGGTAACCACAGCGAATTTTGCAACATCCTTTGGAGATCGAGAGAGCTCGGTAACCACTAATTTTCCTTCGATAACCAAGGAGGCTCGGTTAACACTCATATCCTGTCAAGTTTTCTTTAGACACCCGAGAGAACTCGATAGACACTAAAAACCGCCTAGCTAACCGGCTGAGCTCGGTAGATACTGAGAACCGCTTAGCTGACTGACTGAACTCGGTAGATACTAAGAACCGCTTAGCTGACCGACTGAACTCGGTAGATACTGAGAACCGCTTAGCTGACCGACTGAACTCGGTAGATACTGAGAACGATAATTGATATGACATTTGTGTGACATCAAAGACAACACATAGCTAATCCAACAATGTCCATCAGACAATTGTATCCAACAATATTGTATATATATGTATTGTATATATATATATATATATATATATATATATATATATATATATATTATGTATATGTATATATATGTATATGTGTGTGTGTGTATGTATATATATATACATATATATACATATACATAATATATACATATATATACATATACATATATATACATATACATATATACATATATACATATATATATATATACATATACATAATACATATATACATATATATACATATACATAATATATATATATATATACATACATATATATATGTATATATGTATGTATGTATGTATGTATGTTGATGGAATATGGATGAAGTGACTGAGAGGGGGGGGGTGAATCAGTCAACCATAAATCACTTCACAATTAATTCTTTCCAAATCCCTTAAGATATCTTAACAATGTTATCTGTTTTAGCACTCGGTAAATAGATTGCAGTAACTTTGAAGATGTAGAGAGTAATAGCAAAATTATCTTTAGATATTCATCAGCACATGTATATGATTGAGAAAGCAATTAAGAACACAAGAGACACAAGATTTAACGTGGAAACCCAATATGGGAAAAACCACCAATGTATCTAGATACTGATTTTCACTTTTCTGAAGTGATGCCCGGTTAGAAGCCAACCCGGTAAAAGGTTACAAAACACACTGTTAGGTGTGACCTTGTTAGAGGATTTAAAACACCCTGCTAGGAGTGGCCTAGTAAGAGGTCTTGAAAACAATTCAATGGAATTGTCACCTTGTTAGAGGATTTACAATATGGTTGTTAAACCAACTCGGTTAAGAGATTTAGAATTCACTGTTACAATGATAAGAAGGTAACAATGAAAAATGACCTGTATAATAATGCAACTGTCTTGCTGATTACAGATCTCTGTTCTGCATAAGTCTGATCCTTTCTGATCGAATAAATCTCTGCTGCACCTCAAGGATATCTGAACATCCTTCACAAATTCGCATACACCTTTCCTTCTTTTCTTCTGTAAATCTTCTGCTATGTTTCTTGTTTACTTTTCACATTTGACCTTTTATTTATATGATTTTAGATTTGTCAAATCGACATTATTTAGTATAACAGTCGGCTGAATTAAGCAAACTCTATTTGCAAAAATCCTTCAAGGGCCGACAGTGCTCGGTGACCATAACTTTCTATAATATTTCGGAGACCAAGGGAACTCGGTAAACATCGACAATCCTTTACCTTCGATAACCGACTGAACTCGGTAAACACTAACTTTTCTTCGATGACCGACTGAACTCGGTAAACACTAACTTTTCTTCGATGACCGACTGAACTCGGTAAATGCTGAATTTCCTTTGGTAACTGAGTGAACTCGGTAGACACTGATTTTCTTTGATAACCGAGTGGACTCGATAAGTACTAATCTTCCTGTCTGGCAGACCGACTGAGCTCGGTAGTAACTGATTGCTGCGGACTATGACATTGTGTGACATCAAAGACAATACATAATTGAGTAGCAATTTCTTTTAGACAATTGTTTCCAACAATCTCCCTCTTTGGCATTGATGGCAACACAATATGTCATAGCATAAGAAATTTGAAAGAGTTAGCTCGGTTCAGATTCAAATCTCCCTCTGTCAGCAAACTTCCTTTATCCTAAAAATTCTTCCTTCTGACTATTGAAAATTTCTTGAAGTAATAGAAAAGACATAGCAAACACTCCCTCTTTGACAACACATGCCAAAGACAATTCACATATTACCGGTGAAAATTAATGTACCTCAAGTACTAATTCATATGCAATGATTCCTTGAATATGCTGCATCAACTGGTTGATTTTCAATCATGTTCTGGTTGATGCATCACTAAAACTATATTTAGTGAGCCTCGGATAGGGGAATGACCCCTAACTTACCTCTTAGATACACAAATGCATCCTTAGGTAATGGTTTGGTAAAAATGTCTGCAATCTATTCTTTTGTATGAATATATTCTAATCTGATTTCCTTATCCTGCACCAATTCTCTGACAAAATGATATTTAATAGCAATGTGCTTGGTTTTGGAATGCATCACTCGATTCTTAGAAATGTTTATTGCACTGGTATTGTCACAAAATATAACAACTGGTTCTTTGATTTCAACCTTCATACCTTCTAATAGCTGTTTAAACCAAACAATATTTGAACAGTTTACTGCAGCAGCAACATATTCTGCTTCAGCTGTGGATTGAGATGTGCAATTTTGCTTTTTACTAGTCCAGGATACCAGTCTTTTTCCAAGAAAAAATGCTCCACCACTTGTGCTTTTTCTGTCATCAATGTTTCCTGCCCAATCAACATCAGTAAACACTTTTAAGTCTAGATTGCCTCCAAATTTATACCACAAACCATATTCTTCAGTTCCTCTTAAGTATCTTAAGATTCTTTTGATTGTCATCATGTGATTTTCCTTAGGTTTTGCTGAGAATCTAGCTACTATACCGACTGCTAAGGCAATATCAGGTCTTGTATGTACTACATACTACAATTTTCTAATCATAGATCGGTATAGGGTCTGATCAACTTCTTTTGAATCATCATATTTGGTAAGTTTCAGTCCAGTACACATGGGTGTACCAACTGGTTTTGAATCTTCCATACCAAACTTCTTAAGTATTTCCTTAATGTATTTAGATTGAGTAATGTATATACCATTCTTGCTTTGCTGAATTTGAAGACCAACAAAGAATTTTATTAAACCAAACATAGACATTTCAAATTCTTTGTTCATTTGCTCTGAAAATTCTTTGCACTAATCCTCATTCCCTGTAAATATAGTATCATCCACAAATATTTCTGCCAATACAATTTTGTCATCCGGTCCTTCTTTAATATACAGATTGCTGTTATCATTAGCTCTTTTGAAATTAATCTGAATCAAATAGTTATGGAGTCTTTCATACCATGCTCTAGGAGCTTGTTTCAAACCATACAATGCTTTGTGTAACCTGCAGACCATGTCCCTTTTATCTGGATCAACAAAACCTTCAGGTTGTTCAATGTAGACTTCTTCATCAAGAATTCCATTGAGAAATGCAAATTTTATATCCATCTGATATACCTTAAATCCTTTGTGTGCTGCATAAGCAAGTAGAGTTCTTACACCTTCTAATCTTGCAACAGGAGTGAAAGTTTCTCCATAATCTATACCTTCTTCTTGAGAATAACCTTTACATACCAGTCTAGCTTTGTTTCTAGATACTTGACCATCTTCATTTAGCTTATTCCTGAATACCCATTTTGTTCCAATTACATTATTATCTTTAGGTCTAGGTACAAGAGTCCAAGTTTTGTTCTTTTGTATTTGTTCTAATTCTTCATTCATTGCTTCAATCCAAATTTCATTTTCCAATGCATCTTTGATATTTCTAGGTTCAAAATCAGTAAGCAGACATGTACCTTTTAGCTTGCTTCTTGTCATAGTACCATCTGATTTGTTTCCAATGATTTGATCTGGTGTATGATGTCTTCTGACATATTTGGCTAGTATAGGTTCCTTGCCTTTTGAATGATTCATGCTGTTGTCTTCTAGGATCTTTTCTTCAGGTTGCTCGAGCTCGGTAGATATTTGCTCGGTAACTTCAGGCTGAGACTCGGTCTGAATTTCTTCCTGTGACTCAGTTTGAACTTCTTCCTGTGACTCGGTTTGTGACTCGGTAACTGTGCTCGGCTCGGTAGATATAGTTTCCTTACTGATAGTTGTGTCTGCCAATGTTTCAGGTTCAATGTAAATGAATCTTCCGTAGTTCTCAGGTTCCCTTTTGCTTTCTTCTTCAGTCTTTTCTGCAAACTCATCAAATTTTACATGTATACTTTCTATGACTTTGTGAGTAGATAAGTTCAGACATTTGTATGCCTTGCTTTTGCTAGAATATCCTAGGAATATTCCTTCATCACTTTTCACATCAAATTTATTTCTTCTGGATTCTTTTAAGATATAACACTTGCTACCAAATATTTTCATGTAACTTACATTGGGTTTATAGCCATACCATAATTCATAAGGAGTTTTGAATGTGTCTTTCTTCAATTGTACTCGGTTCAAGGTATGAACTGCAGTGCTGATAGCTTCCTTCCAATACTTTATAGCGATGTTCTTTTCTATCATTAGAGTCCTTGCACAATCCATAATAGATCTATTTCTTCTTTCTGCTATTCCATTCTGCTCAGGAGTTCTAGGAGCTGATACCTCTCTTTTGATTCCTCTTTCAATGCAGAAGTTGTTAAAATCATGGGAGATGAATTCACCACCTCTGTCTGATCTTAAGCATTTCAATCTTTTCCCTGTTTCCTTTTCCACTCTTGCTAAGTACCATTTGAACTTTTCAAATGCTTCTGATTTTTCTCTTAAATACATAACAGTCATCATTCTAGAATAATCATCAACGAAAAGAATAAAGAATTTATCTCCAGTATAGCTTTGTATTCCAATAGGTCCACATAAATTAGTATGCACAATTTCCAAAATTTCTTTAGACTGATAGTTCTTACTCTTGAAACTAGTTTTACTCATTTTGCCAATCTGACAATTCTTACATAGACCAGTGTCAGGTTTCTTCAAAGTAGGAATGCCTCTAACCTTCTTGAATTTGCTTATTTTTATCATGTTATCAAAATTCACATGACATAACCTTTTGTGCCATAGCCAACTTTCTTCTATTTGAGCAATAAAGCATGAATATTCACTGAGATCAAGATAAAATAAGTTACCTTTTGTTTGTTTGCCTGATCCAATGAGTTTTCCTTTTCCATCCAGCAGTCTTGCTTGACCATTCATGAATTCAACCTTGAAACCAGTGTTGATTAGCTGTGCTACACTTAGAAGATTATGTTTTAGTCCTTCAACCCAATAAGCATTATCACATATGAGTTCTTTGGTTAATGAGATTCTTCCTTTTCCTTTTATACAACAAGGTTCATTGTTTCCAAATCTTACATTACCACTATCACAGTCTTCTAGATATTCAAATTTTGTCTTGTCACCAGTCATGTGGTGTGAACATCCGCTGTCTATTATCCATATATCATCTTTTCTTATATGAGAAATAAGTGCCATCTTATCTTCATCATCATCAGATTCATCTTTTATAGCAATAAAGACAATTTCTTCTTCACTATCATCAGAATCTTTAGCCATAAAACATGATTTCTTACCTTTATCCTTGTATGATTTGAAATTCTTTTTGCCATAGTACTTGTGACTTCTCTCTCTTCCTTGACTTGCTTGTTTGGGCACCTAGCTGCAATATGTCCAATTTCTTCACATGAAAAATAGATTAAAGGAGTTTTACCTTTATACTTACCTTTCCCTCTAGAGTACTTCTTTGCAAGTAATGCTTCTACAATTTCAAGATCACTATCAGAACTTTCTTCTGATACTTCTTCACTTTCTGACTGAACTTCTTTAATTTTCTTGTTCTTCTTTAGTGAAACCTTGGCCTCAAATGCTGATTCAATATTTTTGGAACTAGGACATAGTTGTCATAGATGTCTAATTCAAAGGCTGTCAATCTTCCAACTAAAGCATCCAAAGTTATATTGTGGTTTGTTTCACATCTTCTTTCTTGAATAGCTGATACTCTTATTGCATAGATAGGGAGTAATGTTCTGAGTACCTTACTTATAACGTTTCATCTGAGATTGTTCCTCCAGAAGCTCTAATTGCACTTACACTTGCTTTGATTCTTTCAACATATTTTGCAATGTTTTTCATCTTCCTTCATATTCATCTTGTCAAACTGTCCTCTTAGGCTTTCTGCTTTGGCTCTTTTCACATTTGCATCACCACCATATATTTTCTTCAGTGCCATCCACATTTCATATGCAGTAGTGCAGTCTTTAATATCATTAAATTTTTCATAGCTGAGAGCAGATGCAATGTCTATCATCATGGTGTTGTGAGTCTTTTTATCTGCAATGTCTTCAACAGTTAATGCGCCATTAGGAATTGTGTATTCTTCATCAATGTATTTGCATCCTAAATCACCAATGGAAGCCAGATGAAGTCGCATGAGACCTTGCCATGCTAAAAAGTTATCTCTGTTGAGCTTTGGAATTTCCCTCTTGTAAGACATCCTGATCTTTAGCTTAGGTCCTTGAAACCCTTCCTGCAAGCACCAAAAGCTCTGATACCAATTGATGGAATATGGATGAAGTGACTGAGAGGGGGGGGTGAATCTGTCAACCATAAATCACTTCACAATTAATTCTTTCCAGATCCTTAGGATATCTTAACAATGTTATCTGTTTTAGCACTCGGTAAATAGATTGCAGTAACTTTGAAGATGTAGAGAGTAATAGCAAAATTATCTTTAGATATTCATCAGCACATGTATATGATTGAGAAAGCAATTAAGAACACAAGAGACACAAGATTTAACGTGGAAAC